>JAMPIV010011821.1:212500-590433 GCA_024509875.1 Oreohelix idahoensis | reverse complement strand
TTTTATTTTATATTTTTTTACTTTATTTTAATAACTTATTCTTTATATTTCATACATTTAACTATCCCCCCCTCATATATATATTAATTGTTTTCCCTTAAATATCCATATCTACAATACCCCCCCCCCCCCCCCCCCCCCCCCCCCCCCCCCCCCCCCCCCTTACTCAATATTATTTCATCTGTATTACATACACACACACTTAAATTTTAATTCTACTCATTTTTTTTTTTTATTATAACCTTTTTTAAATTTGAATTTTATATTATATTTTAATTTTAACCCCCCCTTCTAATTTATACTTCTAAATCCTTCCCCCACCCTAGATACGAAGTTCGGATGTGAACCCTTCTGGCCGTTATTAGATGATCTACTTATTAGACTTTCTAAAGCTAAATTCTTTACTAAACTAGACTTGTCGAAAAACGCCCCAGCGACTTTCGTGCGCATGATGCGACGAATTCTATCAGATCGTGCAGATGTCATTGCATATTTAGACGACATCTGTCTTTTCAGCGATACTGGGAAGAACACTATGTGGGTCTAAAGGAATTGCTATCTACTCTACGTGAGCATAGACTGGGAATGCTAAAACCCTCTCTTAAATGCTTTTGTTGGGTTTAGTGAAAATTTTCTTCTTAGGTCCTCGACGTTGGACATACATGGAACGTCTGTTGACGACAGGAGGACCCAACATACGATCTTCCAAAGAATATTAAATATGATTCGGTTCCGAAGACAGCGAAATAACGTCAAGTGCGTAAGTCTCTTGTGGATTGATTAACAGATTTACGTCATGGAAGATTCACTGAAGAATCTGTCTATCCATTATCAGGCGACAACTTTTCATGACGTTATTGAAAAACAGGTTTTTCCTCAATATGGCATGCGGTGTACATTGCGTCCCGCAAGAATGCCGAATGTCTTCATTGGATCAGGCTTAAGATAATTTGGTTCTACATTCTCATACTTATCCTTAAGGACTGTGTACAAACGATATTGATATGACTTTAGTCCTTCGTTAGTGATGCTATTTCCATGGGGATTGGAGCGGCACTAATGCAGGAATTATTCCAGGAACTCTGCATTCTGTAATGTATCTTTCTAGGAAGTAATGCGGCAGAAAGGAAAATTAATCGGTTTTGTCCGTGAGTGTTGGCTATGGTTTGGTCCATTTTTAGCTACACAGGTTCTTGATGGGCGCGCATTATCTTTATGGAAACGACCACAAGCTCTTACGGGTTTGCAAGTAAGGATTTGAATGAGATAGAGATCTTATCGTTATGTATTGCACTTCGTTTCCATTTCACGGTTCGGAGCTATCCGTGGTTCGGAAACTGTGATGGCGGACATATTGACTAGATGCCACATGATTCCAGGTTAACACTCGTCCTCAGTTTATTTCCAGAATATACTTGCTATAATTATATTATTTAGTAATGTTTGATATATGATTAGTATTGCCAGCAACTTAGGTTTCTTGAATGGTATCCCTTAGTTTGTTTGGCTTAAAGGAAATATTTTCTCCTATGTTGGGAGATGATTTGTATTCTCTTCAGACGCTTTATTTATGCGTCTATTGTACCTGATATTAGGTTCAGTTTTTGCATGAGCACAGAAGTGATACTGGTGCTATCTTGCTCATGGACATATTAAAAAAAAAAAAATTTCATTTTTTTTTTTACAGGGGGGTGGTAGTAATGTTGCTGTCATTTTCGACGGAGTCATCTGTCAAGTTATTTGCCTATGTTTTATCATAAGTATAATTGTGTCTTTACCTGCGATGTCAGGTTGATTAGGGGTTGTCTTCCCTTGTTTATTCATTCATTGTGTTTTGACCTTTAGGGTCAAAGGTTGACAGTTCGGGCGTAGGCTATGGGAAGGTTTTTTTAAGCGGGAGAGAGAGATACTTCCGGCAAGCCGGGGAGGTCCTGTTTTTTCTGAAGGGACCAAGAGTCCATTGTGTTTTCGGGGAGAATCTTCGAAGTAACTGCTATGGCAGTTTTCCCCAGTGAATCTCTGTGTGTTGGAATGACAGCAGAGTTCCTTGTTTAGTTCTGTGGATTCGGGTACAGGTAATACCGACTTTTTCCATTACTATGCTTTCGGTGGCAGAACATGTTAGAAGATTGCCTAGTCTGTGAACAGCAGCTCACCGATCCGCCATTTCAGAACTTATATTTTGTGCTCGAGGTAGCCATCCAAGACTGGGAGTCTTTATATTGTCCAGAAATCCAGTGACGAAGATATATTGTGGGAACCGCAGATTGGCGGGATTTATGTCTACAATAAGTATTACTGCAGGGTTGATGATAACCTATTTAACAGAAGTACACAGCCGACGTCAGAACGAGGCCTGTGCTTTCGGCTATTATACTACAGCCTGATAATGTGCAATTGGCGGGGAATGCCAAGTTGCACCTGTGTGTCAAAGTGACTAAGGCATCTGACGCGTTTAGTCAGAGATGCCAAGGGCGACGCTACGAACTGTCATTATTGAAGAACTTTGCTATTGACCATGCACGTCTATTCTGATGTTTACCTTTTGAATGCCAAATGTTTACCTATCGATTTCCGGTCAGCATGACCTTGTTACACTGACTGTTCCTGTTGATACCATGTGTGTTCTCGTCAATAAATGTTTTGAAACATGCCTGCAGTGTCAAAGCATCCTTGATTACTGCATGTGAGAGTATGGGTTGCAGGGTCTACATCTATACGAGCCTAAACACATTCGCGCCTTCATTCGCACCCACACCCAGTTCATCATACGCTCGCATTACACATCTAACGACAAATATACTGTCTTGGGCCAGTGATCACCTCAACAAGAGAAAAAGACAGTTACACCTATCCCTATTCATTTCCAAGCACAAGTCGAGAAAGAATTGGATGAAATGATACAATTGGAAATAATTGAACCATCCTCTTCAGCATACTCTTCGTCCATGGTTATTGTTCGAAAGAAAGACAATAACATACGTCTTTGCGTCGATTATTGCAAATTGAACCAAGTTACGAAGTTCGATGCTGAAACTATGCCTTAATTGGAAGATCTACTTACTAGACTTTCTAAATCGCGATTCTTTACTAAACTTGACTTGTCGAAAGGCTATTGGCAAGTTCCGTTAACTGAACGCGCCAAACCTTTCACTGCTTTCTCAACACCTAGGGGTTTGTATCAATGGAATTTTATGCCTTTCGGGCTGATGAACCCCCCAGCTACTTTCGTACGCATGATGCGTCGAATTCTCTCATATCGTACAGATGTCATCGCATACTTAGACGACATGTCTTTTCAGTGATACTTGGGAAGAACACTATTCGGGTTTAAATGAGATACTGTCTACTCTACGCGAGCATTATTTGACTGCAAAACCCTCTAAAGCCTTTGTTGGGTTTAGTGAAATTTCTTTCCTAGGTCATCGTGTTGGTCATGGTCTATTGAAGACAGATGACAAAAACATTTCTAAGATATTTAATATCTCCGTTCCTAAAATGAAAAAGCAAGTACGTAGTCTCTTGAGATTAATACAATTCTACGGAAGATTCATTAAGAATCTGTCCTCCATTATGGAACCTCTTTCAACTTTATTGAAAAAGGTTCTCCTAATATGGTGCGCTGGTCCCAAGAATGCCAATCTTCATTGGATCAGATTAAGAATATGTTCTCATCTCCTCCTATCTTACGACTACCATCGATTGATAAGACTTTTGTCCTTCGTAGTGATGCCTCTTCCACTGGGATCGGGGCGGCACTTACGCAGGACTATTCAGGAACTCTGCATCCTGTGATGTATATCTCTAGGAAATTGAATGCGGCAGAAAGGAACTATTCGGTTCTAGACCGTGAATTGTTAGCTATGGTTTTGTCCATTCTTAAGCTACAAAGATTCCTTCTAGGCGCGCATTTCATTATGGAAACAGACAAAAAAGATCTTACAGCTATGCAGAACAAGGATTTGAAGAGCTCGAGATCTACCCGATATGCTATTGCTCTTCAACCTTTTCATTTCACGGTGCGGGCTATCCGTGGTTCGGATAATGTGATGGCGGACATACTGTGTAGATGCCCACATGATTCCACTTAAGTCTTGTGTTCTAGATTTCATGATACACTTCCAGACTCATGTCTGTTCATAATATACATTAACACATTTGTTTCACCTTAGATAAGTAAATTGATTGTTTTCTTTCTCTATTACTATCTTTGGTGTAATGTGGAAGGTTGAGTTAACATAAAATAAAGGTCAAAAATAAGAAAAGGAAAAATTTAAAAATGGCCACATATAATACTTAAATAATTTTGTAGTGACTAAAGTGCATTATAGCATGTTACTAATTGTGTCATTTATATTGTTCTCAGTGCAAACTAGTACCAAGTACGGAGCGCTTGTGAGAACCATGATGATGCCATACCTTACATTTGTTTCAGAGATCGCAGCCCTTATTTGTATATAATATTCTTCTATTGTTAGATAATGTGTAAGGAATTTAACAAATTTGGTCATGTCCATCCATTACATATATTGATAGTATAACATTGTAATTTGTATATTGATATGACTTCTCGAGATGGATTGTTATTTGCCATTGCTATAATTATAGTATTGCATAATTTTTTGATAGGTATGTAATTTTTGTTAGTATCGCCAGCAACTGAGGTTTCTTTGATGGTACCTTCCCGAATATATTTTCTCTTATTTGGTGAGACGATTTGATTCTCTCCAGACGCTCTATTTGTGCGTCGATTCAACCTGACATTAGGTTGATTCTTTCATTGGCGCATTATTCATGCGTCATGAGCTTGTGGTATCTTGCTCATTGATGTATTTTTAAAAAATGGGTCATTTTTTATACGGGGGGAGCGGTAGTCTGTTGCTGTCGTTTTTGACGGAGTCATAAAAGGTAAATATATTTAATACTGTTGTTGGTCAAAGTTGGAGAACTGGGTTTTAACTTCTATGACAGGTTGTTTGAGGGTTATCTTCCCTTTCTTTCAATCATTGTTGTTGATCTGTCTTAACGATGCTCAGATTTATGCCGTCTGGGCATGCGAAAGTTCTGAGCGTGAACTGAGGGAACTTCCGTCAGGAAGAGTGTGTTTTGGGGCTGTCGGACATGATGTCCGTTGTGATTTTCTCTATATCATCGTGGGGATTGGAAAGTCTTCGATATGACTGAAATGTCAATGTTTTCCCCCAGAAATTCACTGTTCGTCAAGAGTGACGACAGTTATTAATTGTGTATCCGGAGGATTCTGTAAAAGGTAAAGAGACATTCTTATTAATATGCCTTTGGTTGCAAAACATTTGAAGTTACCTATCTGCGGGTGAATCTCACAGATCTTGGGAGACAGAATTCCTTCTTGCTTCTTGTGTTAGCCAAATGAGACTATGTGTCTTCTATTGAACAGAAGCCTAATGATGATGATAGATTATTGTGGACGCCGCAGGTTGGCGATATATAGGTTTAGCATGGTTTGATCTTTTCTGCTAACGAAGGATACACAGCTGTCTACATATTGAGGCTCTGTATTACGGCCAATATTTTTCAGCACGAGGAAATATACCTGGCGGGTTATGCCAGTTGAATAACAGCCTTAAGTATTATTGCAACGCAATTTAGGAGCTCGTTTTTTGGACGACGGAGTTAATTAAGTACTTGACGCGCTGAGTCAATGGTACGGAAGCTACATTATAAAGTGTAACATAAGGACAGATGATGATTGAGTATGTCCTAATTGATGTATGATTCAAGCCTTAGATTACCAGACATTTAACAGTCATTCGTATTTATGTGAAGTCTTTGATCTTGTCAATTCGACTGTTCCTGTTGATGCTACTGTCAGTTTCGTGAATAAATTTTTGAAACGTGCTAGCAGTCTTCAAACATCATTGACTACTTCATGCAAGTGTATGGTGCATTATCGACTTTATCAAGAGCTTCAAGCATTCGCGTTCTCGTCTACACCCACACTCATCACATCATAATACCAGTATCACACATCTGATAACATGTATGCTGTTTTGTGTGAGTGACCATATTACCCCTGGCAGCGCCTCACGCTGGTGACCTACATCAACACCGCAACATTACACCGTCCAGGTGATAAACGACACGTTCACTCTGCCAGTTTTCACATCACGCATAAACAGTACGGTACACCTATCCTACGTGAATATTATCTCAAGGAGGTCAACTGTGATGCACAAGTTCTGCCCTATCCTGCGTGAATATTATCGCAAGGTGGTCAACTGTGATGCACAAGTTCTGCCCTATCCCACGTGAATATTATCTCAAGGAGGTCATCTGTGATGCACAAGTTCTGTCCTTTTCCCACGTGAATATTATTGAGGTTTAGTGATGCTCCGAGATGGAATACGCAGGACGATAGGGACAATGAGGAAAAATCAAACAGAGACACTTTTGTCGATGGGAAAGATGAAGAATATTCACGGAGAGAAAGAGAGAGAGAGAGAGAGAGAGAGAGAGAGAGAGGGGAAGAGGGGAAAATGATACGATAAAACTGGCAGACTGTCGGGGTGAATGAAAGTTTCACCAAAGGAAGTCATGCGAATTAAATGAATAACTGACAAAAGTGTTAAAACCAACACATTCATCTAAGGTATTATAATCAAACTACATTATAAATGAACAAACATTGCTACACAAACATTGCTACATAACTATTGCTACACAAACATTACTACACAAACATTGCTACATAAACATTCCTACACAACCATCGCTACGCAAACATTGCTAAACTAACATTGCTGTACAAACATTACTACACAAATATTGCTACACAAACATTGTTACACAACCATTGATACACAAACATTATTACACAGACATTCCTACACAAACATTACTTCACAGACATAGCTTCATGAATATTGCTACACAAACATTACTACACAGACATTTCTACACAAACATTATTTCACAGACATAGCTTCTTAAACATTGCTGTACAAACATTACTACACAAACATTGCTACACAAACATTGTTACACAACCATTGCTACACAAACATTATTACACAGACATTCCTACACAAACATTACTTCACAGACATAGCTTCATGAATATTGCTACACAAACATTGCTACACAAACATTACTACACAGACATTTCTACACAAACATTATTTCACAGACATAGCTTCTTAAACATTGCTAAACAAACATTTTTACACAAACATTACTACATACACATTGCAACTCAAACATTACTACACATACATTGCTACACAAACATTGCTTCACAAACATTACTATACAAACATTAATTCACAAACATTGCTACCCAAACATTACTGCACACACATTACTACACAAATATTGTAACACAAACATTGGTTCACAAACATTACTAAACAAACATTGTTACACAAACATTGATACACAAGCATTGCTACATAAACATTGCTACATAAACATTGCTACACTCCCATTAAAGCACAAACATAGCTACCCAAACATTACTATGTAAACATTGCTACACTCGCATTACTGCACAAACACTGACACATAAGCATTACTACACACACATTACTAAAAAAACATTGCCACATATACATTGCTACATAATCATTACTACACAAACATTACTAAGTAAACATTGCTACTTAAACATTGCTACACAAACACTACTACATAAACAGTGGTACATAATCATTACTACACAAACATTGCTTCATAAAGATTACTACACAAACATTGCTACATAAACATCACTAAACAAACATTGCTACATAAGCATTACTACACAAACATTACGAAGTAAATATTGCTACATAAACATTGCTACATAATCACTACTACATAAACATTCCTACATAATCATTACTTCATAAACATTGCTACATAATCATTACAACTCAAACATTGCTACACAAACATTGCTACACAAACATCACTCAACAAACATTGCTACATAAGCATTACTTCACAAACATTATTAAGTAAACGTTGCTACATAAACATTGCTTCATAATCATTACTACACAAACATTACTAAGTAAACGTTGCTACACAAACATTGCTACACAAACATTACTACATAAATAGTGCTACATAATCATTACTACATAAACATTGCTACACAAACATTACTACACAAATATTATTACACAAACATTACTACACAAACATTCCTACACAAACATTACAACACAAACATTAGTATACAAACACTGTTACACAAACATTACTACACAAACATTACTACACAAATATTGCTTCACAAGCATTGCTACACAAACATTACTACACAATTATTGTTACACAAACATTATTACACAACCTCATGGACAATGTTAAAACAATTGAACGTCACAACTGGCAATTCCACAACGGCTTTACAACTTAGTGGATGGATATTAAGCAGGTTTCTGATGGGTGGATATTCATCATCATCATCACAATAATCATCATCAAAATCATCATCATAAACATCATCATTATCAACATCATAATCAACATCATCATTATCTTCATAATCATAATCATCATTATCATTATCTTCATCATCATAAGTATCATCATTATCATCACCAAAATCATCATCACCATAATCTTCATCATCATAATTATCACCATTATCATCTTTATCTTCACCATAATCATTATCCCCATAATCACAATCATCATTTTCTTCACCAACATTATCATCATGATCATAATCATCATCATTATCATCACCATAATCATCATCATAATCATCATGACCATCACCATAATCATCATCATCATTATCATCATCATCATAATCATCATCACCATCATCATAATCGTCATCATCATCATTATCTTCATCATCATTATCATCATCATCATAATCATCATCACCATAATCGCAATCATTATCATCTTCATCATCATCATCATAATCATCATCACCATAATCGCAATCATTATCATACTGATTATCATAATCATAATCATCAGCACCATCATCATAATCGTCACCATCATCCTATAACTCTCCTTATTGAGCCTATAGCCACCGTTGTGACAGAAAGCCCACAGCAAACATTATCCAGCTTTAGTAGCAGTGGTTCTTGGGGCTATATGTTTTGTATGATGACGTGGCCAAAGTCATGCTATTTATAGTCATTATTAATTATTTGTTGGCTCATTATCTACAGTAGTAATGAACTGCCATTACAAAAATTATGGAGAAAAACAAAAATTAATTACTTGTATGCAGAGTTTCAGAACTGATAAGATAATTCTCGTCTGGATGTGCTTGTGTACAACAATGAAGTATATTACCTTTGCGGCTTGAGGAGCGAAAATAATGTAGGACTAAATTACCTAAGGCAGAGGTTTTCAAACTTTTTTGGTCCGCGGCTCTCTTGACCTGTGCATAAATCACCGCGGCTCCTCTCTATACTACGAAGATTTATATTTATTGATGGACCTTGGCTCATAATATCGAGCCCAACATTTTTCCCAAGCCACCGCGACGCCCTTAGCCGAGGGCCGCGACGCCCCTGGGAGCGAGCCGCGACGCACAGTTTGAAAACCTCTGACCTAAGGGAAAACTCTACAAACTTTGTCAACGATTCAAGTGAGTTGTCATACGTTGGATTACATCACACTGCAACATCCCTGGCAGTGAAAAGGCTGACAGATTGGCAAAGGAAGGTACAGAGCTAACTCAGCCTTATAGAAGCATAACTTATTGTTGTGTAACCCTGGCAGTTTATATTTTATGATACTCTCAAGATAGGCCGACATACGGATTCACACAACAAAATCTAGATTGCGGGAATAAATCAAGCCAGGACGATCCAGATTTTTTTCAACATGTTAAATCCAACAGAACAAAATCTCTCTACATTTCAGACATTACTTCTGACATCACACCGTCTGGTGCTTCTTTCATAACCAATTTCATTTGTACCGCACATATTCCATTATCGTGCCCATTTCATAAACAGCAGTTATTTTATCGCGGCCTGAAATTTGACTAATTATCCAAAAATTATGTATGTTTAGTACATTTCGCATAAAAGAGTGTATTCTGAAACGTTTTCCCTTTACTTGTCACCCACTTGCCCTAAGAGTGCCCACTTCAGCAAGGGATGTTACTAACGAGCAGACATTACACTCCATGCAAACATTACACTTGGTGATTTTTATCTTGATCTTTAATGAGTAGAAGAAAACTCGACATTATCGTGACCACGGAGACAAAAAAAGAAAAAAGAAGTAGAGGAGAACAGACAGAGAAGATAATGGAGAACCTGACAAAACTGGAGACTAGAAATATAATTTATTGAAAATATTAAAAAAAATAATTGAAGTCTGTGGGGGTCACGTTATCTCCTGCGGATCGAGGCACGTCACATGACTTGACTTATGAGCTTGCTTTCTAAACAGATCTGATAATGCTATTCGTTACTTGTCAACGTGATTTTAGTTCGTAATAGGAAAAATACAATAACGTCAAGCTCCAGTCTACACAGCTGTAAATGAATATCTGTCTTGATTTAGGGAAGGCAAAGGCAGTGAGGAATGGAACTGGTCACGTCACCCTCTAGAAGCAGGATCTGGTATAGTGAAGTCTCTAATAATTTCACTCCTCTATAGCAGGATCTGGTATAGTGAAGTCTCTAATAATTTCACTCCTCTATAGCAGGATCTGGTATAGTGAAGTCTCTAATAATGTCACTTCTCTATAGCAATATCTGCTGTGTGACTATCTTTAACTTTTTCACCTCTAATAGGAACATTAAATAAATACAAGAATAGTGAATAGGAGCCTAGTTGGCAGTAAGGTTAGTATCCGATTCGTTCTCGTAGTGAGGCGGCGGTGCCGCTCAGAAGGTCCTGGGTTCAAGTCCCCAGTAAGCCTGTCACTTCTGTGGTTTTTCTTGTGTTCAGTTTTATACATATTTATTTCTTATAAATGTCTCCAACATATCAGTTTATGCATGTTATTTAATAGGGGCGTAACATCAAAAAAAAAATGGTCACCAGAAAAAGATTGCCGTGTATGTCACGTATTTTGGTGTTGGTTACATCAAAACAGAATACGTAATTTAAAAACTCACAAAAACAGGGTTTTCTTTCCTCCCTGTTAGTGGATAACGTTTCTCGGAGTCAGTTTTTTTTTTTTTTTTTTTAGTTGAACATCCTGTGGGTGCATGAGCTTTACAAATGTCAACTTGACTGTTCTGTTGTTTATCGCTTGTAAATAACTTGGTTACTTAGTCGTTCCTCTTGTACCTTGAGGTGTAGATGAAAGCCAGAAAGAGCGCCATGCTATCGTATAGGCTGGCTTCTTTTCAGCGTGGTTCCAGTCCAGTCCTCGGTCCTTCAGGAATTGTATGATGTCTTTTACAGCGAGCTCTTCGTCGTCCTGGAGGTTTATATGCGTGGCTATTAGTTTCCCTATTTGCGTGGTAGCCGATTTTCTCCCATTCTGAAGACATGGCCAAACCATCGTAACTCGGACTAGCAAACAACAGTATATGCAAATGTCTCACAACATGAAAATTGCAAAGACTGCCCTAATTATATTAACATCCGTTTGAACAGCGTAAGCCAGCGGTAGGCAACCCAGGACCTGTCGGTATATACTTTAGAAACACTAAGCTCGATAAATGAATTACCTTACTAAAATTGTGTCTGTTTTCAATGCATAAGAGGATGTGGAAATAGGAATAAGTTGTAGCCTAGACATAACTGTTATCTCTGCCGTTCAATCTGCTTCCGGCAAGCCCAGTGGAAGATTTGTGGACAATTAAAACTAAATATGATAGAGAATGTTAATATCACTTCAAAAACAAAATCACTTTCAATCTGATACAGTTCACGAATAAAATAAAGTTTACTAAACTAGCTTGTGGATTTTCACTCGGAACATAGTGACCGTACCTTTAAACCTGGAGACACACCAATTTTAAGTTCCCGCCTGAAGGGTAAGTCAGAAATTTACGTCGGTTCAAAATCACTCCCCCTCCCCCCTTCCCCCTTTTCCCGATAATTTAGAGATCTACTAAATTACCCACTGATAAATTTGAGATAGTACAGCAATCCCCCGCTTAGCGTTGTTAATTCATTTTTGAAAACTGCAGCGCTAAATTCGAGAGCTAAACCAAAATGATTTCCGAAAATGATTAATAGAAATCAAAATAATTCGTTCCAAATGGGCAGAAAATGAAGTCAAATGTGGAAAAAAACAAAAACTGAATAGTTAGTAACATGTATTAACTACATACAATTAACAAACATTTTGAAGACAAACGAATTTTAGATATGTTTATGATGACATTTTTAAAAAATGTATATATAAATACAAAATATTATAGGACCTTTAATCGCTGCTACTTTCGTTGTTTGTGGCTACAGTTGTTACGGCGGAGCTGTCTTCATCATCAGACGACTGGTTAGTAGAATGTTTTGTAGGTGTCAACAAAGTGTTTCTGACTCCGGATGTAGAAGGCACCGACATTTTAGCAATGGGAGCAGCCCTGGACTTTATATATGTATATATATATATATATATATATATATATATATATATATATATATATATATATATATATATATATATATATATATATATATATATATATATATATATATATAAATTTATATATATATATATATATATACTGAAGCACATTAAAAACGCACCACATGTATAATCCAGGAACAGAGTGTGAAATGTAAATATAAGTGTTTACAAGTTTCCATATTTGGAATCTTTATTCATTTTCCTATGAATCCATGCTGGTCATTAATTTGTACATTTGATTGTTATGAAATTCATTGTATTCTGTGCAGGCAAGGGAGAAAACCAAAAATGCAACCAATAAAAAAATTCATTCACACTATCCTCAGTATCTGGTATGTCCACCGTGTGCTTGCAAACAAGCTTGGCAGCGGCTCCGCATGGAACGCATAAGTCTCTGAAGGAAATTCCGGGGAATCAAGTCCCATTTACATGTAAGAGCAGCTTCGAGCTGTTGCAGATTAGCTGGAGAACCTTGCCTGTAGACTCTGCGTCCAAGCTCGTCCCACAGATGTTCTATAGGGGACATGTCTGGCGATAGGGCAGGCCAATCAATCGTCACAATGTTCTGCTGCTGTAGATTTTGCTGCGTAATGCATGCGGTGTGCGCACGTGCGTTATCCTGCTGGAGAAGCTGCAAGTCTGGATAATTTGTGAACGCAGGAGCAACCAATGCATCCAGAACCTCATCTCGATATGTCACAGCATTAACATTTCCACGGAAGACGGGAAGAGGCAAGCTATGCTGAAAACTGAATCCTCCCCAAATGTGAATACTGCCACCTCTAAATCGGTTATGCCGACGAACACAGCAATCTGCAAAGCGCTCTCTACATCGTCGCCAAATCCGCATACGTCCATCAGCAAAGGATATGTTGAATCTGCTCTCGTCTGTGAATAGGACAGCATTCCACTGCAGTCTAGTCCATCTGACATGTTGCTCTGCCCATTGCAGGCGCTGCTGACGATGTCTGTGTGTCAAGTTTGGCCCAACATAAGGTCGTCTTGCAGTAAGGCCTGTATCTCTGAGTCGTCGTATGACTGTCATTCGAGAGACTTGCCCACGTCTACCCACTATTGCTCTTGCTGTTTGACTTCCCGGGAGAGAACGATTCCTTAGGTGACTCCGCACAATATGACGATCTTGCACAGAGGTAGTAACTCGTGGTTAGCAACTCCGAAGTCTATCCAGGGCACTGCCAGTGGTTCCGTAACGTTCATTGAGACGTACAATAGTGCTGTGGTGGCAATTCATCCTTCTGGCAATGGCCCGCGAGCTCATTCCGATCTCCAAAATACCAATGGCTCGTTGGCGGTCATTTTCAGATAGTCGTGGCATTTCAAGCACATGTACTGGGTGTTTTGTCTCAACGGCCTTTTTATACCGAGTATACTGCCACAACGCGTACATATTTTCAGGGTCATAGCTGTTGGGAATCGTGTTGCACGTGTAACTTTCATTGTTTTCATGTAGTCTGTACACAAACCCGTGGGTTAAATCATGCACTTTCCATTCCAGCAGCCATTCGCTCTTTACCTCATGACAAACACGGGTAAAATCCATTCCCACACTTTTTTTTCCAGCTTCTTGGCATCAGTATATATAATAGTGGTGCGTTTTTAAAGTGCTTCAGTATATATATATACCTCCACCTATGTCCCAGTCTTGACATATGGATGCGAGTCATGGGCAATGACTACAACCCACAAAAGCCAGATCCAAACCTCAGAAATGAGGTATCTGAGGAAGGTTGTTGAAGTAACAAGAAGAGACATGGTCCGCAACCAGACTATACGTCAAGGCCTAAAATCCCACCCGCTGAAGACCCAAATAGAACAGTCCCAACTAAGATGGTTTGGCCATGTCTGCAGAATGGGAGAAGATCGGCTACCACGACAAGCATGGGAAACAAAGAGCCAGGGATCAAGACCTCCAGGACGACCCAGAGTCCGCTGGGAGGACAACATTAGACAATCTTTGAAGGACCGAGGTCTAGAAAGGAACTAGGCCAGGAAGAAGACAGCTGATAGAATAGTCTGGCGCTCTCTCTTCCAAACCTCTACACCTCACGGTAGAAGAGGAACGACTAAGTAAGTAAGTATATATATATATATATATATATATATATATATATATATATATATATATATATATATATTATAATATATATATATATATATGGTATATATATATATATATATATATATATATATATATATATAAGTATATATAAATATATATATATATATATATATATATATATATATATATATATATATATATATAATATATATATATATATATATATATATATAATATAATATATATATATATAATATTTTATATGTACAAAGTATCCCCTTCAACCAAAAATGGGTTATAATTAGGATATAGTGCAATATATTGAAGACAATAAAATCATATGTCCGATATCTAAATATAGTATCTTCTCTCCCCCCCCCCCCCAACTCAGTCCAGATATAGTAAATAACAATAAAAAACTGTGAGAATGAATGTGTGTGTGACCTCCCCTTTCCAAGAAACAAACAAACAATAAAAATATAAAACAAACAAAGACAAACAACTAAATGAAAAAAAAGCAAACAAACAAAAAACAAAGTAAAGTCTCTCACAACTGCCCTGTTGTGAAGAATGTTAATAGGGGTGAGAAAGCCCGGGGGTGTATGAGATCACATCAAATCCACCAATTATCTGACATCATCTACACGAGCATTCCATCAGTCTACCCTTATAGTAAACATCATTATTGACCCTTAGATATTAATTTTCGTTTTTGTTATAAACTATTTTATTATAGTGTGGAACTCTCAAGGTCTATCTATTCTCAACACCTGTTCCACAGTTGCATTGCATGTCTGTAAATAATCTAATATTGGTTTTCTATGTTGCTCATCCTTCCTACATCTTAGTAAGAAATGCTCTTTATAGATTTTTTTGGCCAGGATAACTTCACAGTAAGGTTCTTCTTTTCTAAAATAGCCCTTTTGTAGTTGCATTCTAAGAAGTTTCTTATTTCTAGGAATTTTTAGTTCTCTAGATACCTGACATGTTCTTGTCACAGTCTTGAACAATTTATATGCAAGGGTTAAGCGGGATACTTTGTATTAAAACAAAACAAAAAATCAGGGCGTGAACATCAGACAGACAAAGACATTAATAATAAGAAGCTGAGAGAGAGATTGTTGTTCTTATTTTTTTTTTAAGTATCCTCGAATATCTTTTGCTCCCACTGCCAAAACAACCGTGCCTTCTACATCCGGAGTCAGAAACCGGTCACGGAAGACTCAAAAATACATTTATAACACATAAGGAAGGGAAACCCGAGGCCTGTAAACTGTAAATAAATATTAGACAAACACAAAGGTATGTTTTCAGGCACTCGTAAGAAATAAAGAAGTAGAACAATGGACAACAGAAAAACAACAGACGCTAGTGGCTTTCCCAGGACTCGAACCCTGGACCTTCCGTGCGACAACACCGCCTACCTATACAAGCGAATCACACTATCCTCTCGACCATCTATGCATCACCAAAACATGATGCTTCGATGACCGGTCATTGATAGGCTGGGCTGCCCATTGTAAACTTCCGGTGTGTCTTGCGGTCGCCCTTCCTTTTCTTTTTTGTCTTACCCGCTGTTGCGTACTTTTACATAAATGGCAGTCTTAGGTCCTGCCTGTGTTAAAAGGTTACGCAACATTCTTATGATAGGAATATTATTTGTGCGTATGATTTATCACGCACGTGTGTGTACTATGTAGAGTATGAGACTCTTAACGCACGGGTGACCAAGATTTAGGGGAAGGACGTGACAGAGCGATCGTGAAGGGTCAAGCCGGACTGATCGTCCGTATTGTATTGTATTGTGTCCCTTATGAATGGGAATTATTTCTATTGTGGATGACTAGTTTTCTTCTCAGAAGCCAATGTCAAGATGTATACGTAAGTCTTGTACCCATGTATTGATAAATGATCTTATGGATGATTTTTAAGTGATGTCTCTACTCATTACTGGCATCTAGCTGGAGTCCTCATGTCAGGATTTCAAGAATGGATCAGATGAGCTGATAGCATCACTTGTAAAACGTAGTGGTAATCCTATGAGAGGAAATATTATTAAATGTATTGCAAGATTGTATTGCGAAGTGCCTACATCTCGGTCATGGCACGGATTGGAGAGGTTAGCCAAGGATAGTCGCTAACCTGTATTTATCTTGATGTAGGAAAGTGTGGATCTTATGTTTAATCAACTGTCTGAGCAGTCTATGGAAGAAGTCAATTGAGCAAGACAGTATTTATTTTGGTTGCATTCTCAAGTATTATGAAGATGTATAATAAGCCCGATGTCCTTGTAGAAGGTCAACGGCCGATGCCTTAGTGACTATCACAGAGACAGATTAATTGTCTGAACATTAGTTTCGTGAGGAAGAATATTGGTAATGGAACTGACTGGAAAGATGTATATTGCCATTATGAACATTATGACAGAATTTCACCGTCATGTATTCTTGTTGATCGTCCATGCATCAAAGTACTGTTCGTATCGTCTACTGTGCAACGTAAATAAATTGTATGAACTAATTTTCTAACCACGAGTTGAGTATCGTCATGTTAGCCAATTTGCCTACCACTCGTTGGAGTTTTGATTACTTTATTAAACATTCGCGTAAATATTCTAGTGCCATCCCATCACCACCACTAACCAGGAATCACTATTAGAAGAAACGAAACATAACGCTCTTACAGTCTGGTAGCGCCAGTATGTTTTGGAAACCTCTATGTTTCAAAGAAGGGACCGTTCTCATCATTTATTCAAGATAATCGTTTGTACAGAAATACCAGAATCTTCAACATGACCATGGAATCTACACGACGATTAGCGGAATGTCAAGGTCAATAGTGCACCTCAACTTCCAGTTTTCACCAGTGAATACCTACATTGTTGAACTCCAATTAAGATAACGAAGCTCATACGTACACTCACGGATGCGAGGAATAAGTTTCTTTTTCGGTCAAGATAAGTAGAAAAAAAACGTGGTGTTTTCACTGTTTTACGTTGAGCTGATCTTTTCCTCACATATATGTCCACTTATATGCTATTCATGTTCAGTGTTCTATGTTTTATGTTTATTGTGGGAGGTTGGGTAAGGCGACTTACTTCGGAAACATACCAGTTTCATCACAGGTCCGTTGTAAGTGTTCTATAGTTTTATTTGCAGACTTCCCGAACTGGAATGTTCCGACACCTGTGTGTCGAAGGATTCTAGGTCCACTGTGTCTGGTTGTCTGTGACACCTGACTGGTTAGCTGTATTGTCATGTTTTTCATTGTAGTTTTCGTAGTTATTTTTATTCGTACCTTGGTTTTATGATGTATCTTGTTTGTAACATTCGTCCATTCTCACCTTACTATCGTTTAGTTTTTTTACAAACTTATGTTTATACACTGTGTTGTCAATTGTCTTGTTTAATTGTTTATTGCAGTTATCATTGCACTTTTTGCAAAATTATTTCTTATTTTTTCCTTCTAATTTTTTTTTATTTCTGCTATTGTTTCCATTTGTCATTAACTATCTTGTCTTGTTGTCTTGTCACTATTGTCGTAATTGTCTATTGCTTTTGTCTTATCATAACATTTCATCGCATAAATTATTTTATTTGATTAATAATATAATTGATAATTATATGATAATACGTACCGTTCTTGGACAGGAACGAGTATGACTCATTATAGTGATAAGGAAAATTAATCTAAATTAATTAATTTTCATTTAAGAAGAAAAAAGTATAGTGACTACTTATTAATCCTAATGTATTCGCTTGATTATTTTATTAAACAAGCTAAATCCCTTCAGTTAACTCCTGAAGAGATAAAAGTTTTCGCACTTGCGGAACATAAAAAGGCTCAAGAGATAGAAGCTGAACAGAGGAAATTAGAAACGCTAAGACTAGAAAACGTAAAATTTGAGGCAGAACAGAAAAGATTGGAGGCTGAAGAAAGTGAGAAAAAAATGAAATTAGCCGCTGAATTAGAGGAAAAACGATTTCAGCTTGAAGCAGTAGAAAACGAAAAAAGACTTCGTTTGGAGGCAGCAGAAAACAAAAAAAGACTTCATTTGGAGGCTGCAGAAAACGAGAAACAAGCTGCTGAAAAAGAAAGGCAACTCAGAATTGAAATGGAATGTAAGCAAAAGGAAATGGAAGAGAGGAGATTGATAGCTGAAGAAAATACAAGAAAATATCAGCTTCAGGTTTAACATGAACAAAAAATTAAGGAAATTGAATTTCAACAATTTAAATTAGCTCATGAAGCAAATTCTCAGAAAACTCATGAAGGCCAATCTTTATCTAGACATGATAATTTTAGGGAAGTTCACCTAAAATTACCCAAATTTAATCCACCATCCGACGACAAAATATTCTTTCTAGACAGATTTGAGGCCACTTGTAGGTCTTATAACGTGGATAAAACACTATATTGTACATATTTATCCAGATTACTTACAGGGGATGCTATGGCGGTATATCATACAACTAGTGCTAATGAAAAAAATGATTATGACGCTCTTAGAGCCGCTCTTCTTAGGAAATATCAAATGACTGAAGATCAATACAGATTGCGTTTTAAAACTATGTTACCACAATCAGGAATGAACTTTAGTGACTTTCTTTCCCAATTACGGCTGACCTTGGAAAGATGGATCGAATTGTCCAAGGTAGAAAAGTCTTATGAAGGTCTTTTCGATTTATTACTACGAGATAAAGTTTTATCGTCAGTAAATCCTACATTTCTTTCATTTTTGCATGAGCGTAAATCTTCAATAAAAGAATTAGTAGAAAATTGTAACAATTTCTGCACCGCTCACCCAAACATGGATATTAGTAATGCGCAGATCAAAAATGAGTTACCTGTTGCTTTTGCTATGCAACAGAAGAACTTTTCACGCCATCGTTCGATGATTAACGATAGATACTTTAATAAGGGAAGTAATGACAATTTCAACTATAGTAATTTTTATAAGGGGAAACATACCAGCAATCTGCTCCATTTAATACTTCTTGGGGCCAATCTCATAGATCACGAGATTTTGGTAACAATAATTTCAGATACAATCAAGGAAACAATAATAAACAAAATTGGCGATCACAATCACAAAATCCTCAAAATAGACAGGGTTCTTGGAATAGATCATTTGGCCAAAATCACAACAGTGAAGACAATAATTGGCATACTCATCCAGATTTCAACTCAGGCAGAAATAGTAATTATAGCATTTTTAATGCCAATAGTCAGAATCGATCGCGACGAAGAGATAGATCTTCAAGCGATTCACGTCGACATGCTAATGTTGCTTTAAGAGATACACAGGCTAACAATGAACAGGATAAAGATACTAATACGCACAACGCCATGTCTTGTTCTCTTGATTTTAATCAGGTGAAAGCTTGTTCCGAATGTACGACTCTTTTCCAGCCAAAGGCGATCACGACACTGCGATGCGGACATATTTTGCCTAGTCTACCTGCAGTCTGCACGGCCACTTCTGCGTCAGTACACCAGGGACAGGGGTGTCTTAAATTTAATAAAGGATATGTAAATTCCATTCCATGCTCTATTTTATTTGATTCAGGTTGTAGCACAGTCGGAGTTCAGACTTCGCTGATTGACCCATTGTGCGCTACAGGCAATACTGTGAAATGTGTCACCTTTGGAGGCACTGTGGAAACCTTTCCCACAGCCATAATTAATTTACATACACCATTTTTTTCAGGGAGAATTCATGCGTGCCTGCTTCAGAATCCTATTAGCGACGTGATACTAGGTCGAATACATGGTATAAAAGAGTGTACCCCTCAGCAAATTGCTGAATGGGAAGAGCGACATATTCAGGCTACAAATGCAGTAGTGACCAGAGCGCAAGCTACTGTTATGTCGCGTGATACACCTGCTGAACCTACAGTTAACGCCACTTATAATGATGATTCTCCTATTTCACGGGAGATGTTTGCGACTTTGCAAAAGAATGATGATTCCTTAAAAAAAAATTTCAATTTGTGAACAAAAATAATACCAACACCAGAAATGCAAAATCTAGACATGACTTTGCTCTTAAAAATAGTATTTTGGTTAGGTTGATACGGGAAAAGGATTCATCCTTACGTTCGCAGATTCTAGTCCCGTCTTCTATGAGAGCTCGGATATTACGGCATGCACACGACTCGCAATGCGTAGGCCATATGGGTTTTTCGCGAACCAAATCTAGATTGCTATATGCATTCTACTGGCCTGGCGTCCATAGAGATGTCACTCTCTATTGTCGTTCATGTTTGATATGTCAAGAGGTTAAAGTACGGGGTCCATTTCATGCAGCTCCTATTCAAGCTGCGGACATCCCTATTAGACCATTTGATAAAATGGCGATTGTTATCATTGGTCCAATGCTACCATCTGCCAGAGGACATACGCACATACTTACCTGTATTGATATGTGTACGCGTTGGCCTGAGGCCACACCTCTAAAGAACACTTCATCTGCCAGTGTAGCAGAGGCGTTGATGTTGATCTTTTCACGCATTGGTTTTCCGCGTAAGATCTTATCGGATCATGGTGTCCAGTTTATTTCCGAATCCATGTCTCAGGTTATGAAGACGTTAGGAATAGATAGATCTCTTAGTTCGATCTACCATGCGATATCTAATGGGTTAATTGAGCGTCTGAATAGGACACTCAAGCAGTTGTTGGGTAAGATAACTCAAGATCACCCTCAGGATTGGGACCGAGCCCTACCAGCTCCTCTCTTTGCGTATCGCGAGGTACAAAATCAAGCCACTGGTTTTTCTCCATTCCAGCTTGTTTTTGGCATGCAACCACGCGGACCGATGTCGTTAATTCACGAGTTGAAGAGAATATGGAAGAGGAAACTCAATCCTCTTATGAGTATGTGATCTCTTTGAGAAAGAGAATCATAGATGCTTGTAGATTAGCTACTGCATCATCCGAACAGGCCAAAGAAAAAGCTCGTCTATTTGCAAACAAGTATAGACGTCTTCGTCAGCTTCTTCCTGGTGACGAAGCATTTGTTCTACTACCTTCTCATAACAATCGTCTACTAATTACTTGGAGAGGTCTTTTTAGGATCATCCCCAGAATATCCGATGTTGACTACATCGTTGATATTAATGGCAAACATAAAACCTTCCACATTAACATGTTGAAGGAGTATTACTCACGTCCTGATTATCTACAGTCAGTGTTCCAAGCAACTGACGATCCTACTGATACAAACTGATACCGACGCTATTTCTAAATGTTATGGTAGTCTGTTTGCACCCACTGTTGCGAGTGTAGTGGTTTGGTCTATATCATCGCCACACAGGCTAATTCAATATATGTGTGCTGCTGTCCTGTCACTGTGTCTGGAATGTTGACCTGGGTGTGTGTTGATATGTTCGCACACCACAGTGCGTACGTGAGAGTACATGCAGGAGTCAAAAAGGGTTGCAAACGTCTAGAACAGTTCGATACTGTTTATTCCGTACAACACAGACACGATGACATAAATGACACACATTCGACAGCAAAACACGAATCATATAATATAATACTGCATTGAATATATATAATACGGCCTGTCCACATCCTGGCCTATAATAATCTTCATATGGCCTAAACAGTACTGCATTACTCAATAAAGCCTGCAACACACGGCAGCTATAATAATCTTCATATGGCCTAAACAGTACTTCATTACTCCATAAAGCCTGCAACACACGGCAGCTATAATAATCTTCATATGGCCTAAACAGTACTTCATTACTCCATAAAGCCTGCAACACACGGCAGCTATAATAATCTTCATATGGCCTAATCAGCCTTCACTACTCCATAAAGCCTGCAACACACGGCAGCTATAATAATCTTCATATGGCCTAAACAGTACTCCATTACTCCATAAGCCTGCAACACACGGCAGCTATAATAATCTTCATATGGCCTAAACAGTACTCCATTACTCCATAAAGCCTGCAACACACGGCAGCTATAATAATCTTCATATGGCCTAATCAGCCTTCACTACTCCATAAAGCCTGCAACACACGGCAGCTATAATAATCTTCATATGGCCTAAACAGTACTTCATTACTCCATAAAGCCTGCAACACACGGCAGCTATAATAATCTTCATATGGCCTAAACAGTACTCCAATTCTCAATAAAGCCTGCATCACACGGCAGCTATAATAATGTTCATATGGCCTAAACAAATCTTCATTGCAGTGTATCACATAGGCTGTACACACAGCGAAATATATAAGTCGACATTTTCTCAAATCCTACGTAGGTATAATTATCCAAAAACACTGGGACTCGACCTACACGGTCCACGCCCAAAACACAACTCTCTAAATCACACACTAGTCCCGCCAAAAAATCCGTCACGAGATTCGGCTGTCTTGAACACCGTTCTCGATAACACATGCAGACTAGCGAGCTATTCACATGACTCAAAACAGTACAGAATAAATCCATTAAACAGCGTTCACACGCTTATCTGTACTCTGTCACCCGAAAAATAGGAAAAGATAATTCTATCCTAAAGTCAGACAAGTATCCGCTTAATCAAGCGTTGCAACTCGAAATTTAATTTGTTCAAAACATTCTAAAGATTACTTCCCCTTCCATAAGTTCCACTTGCAACAGTTACCACCCGCTCCGGGAAAAAAAATGATTCTATCATTTTTTTTTTAAAAATTAACTCCCAAAATCGAAAAATTTAGAAGACAATTAAGCTCTAACGTATGCCTACAAAAATATCTTATTTTAAATCAAAATTATATCTATAACAAATATGAGCATTAAAGTGTAAAGTAGCAATAAAAGCATACAGCATAACCAGCTAAGTATAAAAAGTAATTAGTTAAATATACAAATATGATCAGTTCCAAAATTAATTCAAGTATACGTATATTTAGTACAAACCAAACCGACAACAACCGATCGAAAGAGAAAACACAAGATCAATCAAAAGAAGAATGATCTGTAAAAAAAAATAAAGTAAGATCTCAACAATACCATATACTCATAATTAAGTTGGACAATTACATGTAAAATAAATACAACTATCATAAGTAGATATATCATATCAAATCATATAACCACTCCAACAATACAAAGAATAGAGGTATAAGTGTTGAAAGAAGACAAAGTATACAAATAGAATCAAGTAAAACGAAGATGAGGTACGAAAGTGTAAACAAGATATGAAATCCATACCGAAAAGACAACAGAAAAGAAGGAATGAAATGAAGAATAGTTACAAAAGACACACAAAAAAAACTTACAATGCCAAAAAAAAAAAAATCATGTTTTCCAACAGTACCGTACAAACATATTTTTTTTCTCGATAAGTTACATAAAAACAGTATTTAATTTTTAAGTAATTCAGTAATACTTTAAGTAAAGCCTAAAAATGAAATCAATATTTTAACAAAATGAGTGAAATATAAAACAAAAATCCTATCTCGAAGAAACCTTTAAATCAACACATGTAAATTTAATTTATTCTTTAAGTTCTTTCTGCTGACAATTACGTTCAGCTCAGTAAAATGCTATTTAGCTATAACTCTATCTCTTACTCAAATCGATAAGATGTACATCTATAAATAAATCTACAATCTGTTGCTAATATGAAATATAAAAAAGGTTCTATAAAAATATCTACAAAAAATAAGTTTTTTTTTTTTTAAATAATCTGCTAGGAAAATAATCTGCATACCTGACTGGCAAGAAATCAAGTTTTGGAAAAATCGAAGTTTCACAAAAAGTTAACAAATCCAAATACAAGATCATGTATGATACATGCAAGCTATTTTCAAAATTACATTTCACAACATACCAGATAATACACATCTTCTCTGTATGTTCTATATATTAATTATTCATGACATCAAAACATGAGAAAAATATAAATTAAGTGAATAACGAACACTCAGGACTATCTAAAAGTAACCACTACATCAACACAATAAATGAGTTTGTGCAATCTCATCATGTACAAAACTATCCTAAACAACACAGTTGCAAAAATTCTAAGTTGAACAGAATAGTATAAAGGATAATAATTACATACTACACATTATCAACACAATAATATATAAATAGCATAAAAATGTATTAATACATCATCAAACTACCGACATAAAAATAACAACAATAAAAAAAAATTATGGCAATCAAAAGATGCATAGAAATAATCATGACAACAAAATTATATGTTATTTCAAAACAACAACATGTCATGTACTAATATAGAATACAAAAAATTATCATCTTCACATTAAAAAAAAATAAATCAGACGCGAAGTCTCCCACTCTCTTGTAAACATGCTTGACCTTCAGAAAGCAACACCTCTGATTTTAGTTTGACGCTGACAGGTTTCGGTTGACTACTCGAGCGGAAAGTTGACTCACATTCATGACCGTCAATATGTCACAGAAGCCTTGACCCTTATCGCAACGTAGCTTCTGTCAACAAATACAAATGAAAATTTCCATTTTACTCAATAGTGAAATTTAATGAAAAAAACGTAGAAATCACGTTTACAATTACCCAGTACCGGCTTGTGTAAAAACCCGGTCTCTTCACGATGTCACTAGCTCTCTCTATCACATGTAGATATCATAGAATTCTTGGGGACAACATGACCGACCTTGAATGTCGCCGCTGCCTTACGCTGAAACAAAGTGTTATATTCACAACAACAACCAGAGCAGGCAATAGTATTCAAGCATCCACTGTTATTTTTACTCTGTTTACTTTGATTATAAATGACTCTGGGCTCATGTTGAACTAAATTAGCACAATTGCGCTTATTATTTGTTCTATGATCAAAATACTTATTATTACCGTTGTCTTGTTTACAAATAATGACTTTAGTCGTTTGTTGAGGAACATTATTCTGGTGATGTAAAGCAACATTTGAAAAGCTATTATCTCTATCATACTTTCCAACATTCTTACAATCAAAACTTTGAAATTTGTTAAATTGTCTACAGTATCTACGAGAGGGAAAATTATTATTTACTGATCTCCCTTGGTACTGTTTAATCTTGGGGTTATCTCTCTTTCTAGAACTGTTTTTCTTCTCCCTTATGGGAATATCTTTACCAATAGTTTCAAAATGACTATGCTGAGTTTGACAACTGCCAGAAACAATAGTATCTCTATTGTTCCGCATATGGGTTTCATCTTTGGAACAAGTAGTAATAGTCTCAACACCCGCTATTAATTTCTGAGTATTTCCAGTAGTAGACAAATATTTGCTCTTATGAGTCTTGACCTGTAATATATCACCTTTCTTTTCCTGACCAACGGAACTGCCTGTTACACTAGAATCTTTGTTGGTCTGACGCCAAGAATTATCACTGGAACTATCAGTAATATTAGAACTTTTAAAGTTGTATTTACCACGAAAAGATCTGTCTTTACCATGAATGACATCTCTCTGAGCAAAAAGTATATGGTGCTGACTTTTCGCAACTTTCTGTCTATCATTGTCAACATTGACAGAAGACTTCATATTGTTTTTCAAAACCATATCTAGTAAGCCAAATATTCTTTCCCTTGCTTCCGCAATTTCATTATCTTTAAGTGAAATCGTTTCACTTAACCTTTTATTTAACTCCTTAACAGCCAAAACTTTGTCGCTTTCTTCTGCTAGCAAATTTTCAATTTTAGCGACCTTCTCTTTCTCGTACTGTTCTTTATTTGCCCTCAACTGAGTCAACTCTATCTGAAGTGTTTCAGTCTGGACATCATCATTGTTTTTCATAATCTCATTACTCTTCTTGGGGGGTACAATATTCATCTCCCCAATTTGATCACTGAGCATCGCATTATCATTCATCACCTCATGAAGCATTTCTATGTAAGTCTTCTCACAGACATTTCTCTCAACCTTCAATTTCTCATACATCTCTTTGTGTTCTTGAAGTTCCCGCGTGAGATTACCTATCTGAGTTTCCAAGTCTTGGACTTTGCTTAAAGCTGAATTTAATGTAGCTTGTGCACTAGAAAGTTCTGAGTTTGATTCAAGTATCTCACTTTTAAGCCTATACACAGTTGCCTGTAGTTCGTTCTCTTTAGCAACACCTTCTAGGAAATTCTCTCTTTGCTGTAGAGCACTTTGTTTGTTTACTTTTGCTTGTTTCTCAATTCTCAATTCCCTTTCCTGCTCATCAGATGTATGGTTGTGGATTATTTTGAACATGCTTTGCATTATATGTCCGTGTTCACGTTCAATATACTGTTGCAAAAACACACGAAGGTGCCGTAGCAAATTCACCAAATCCTTGGCCATTACCAAATTGCAAACAAACTTAAAGTTGTGTTCAGCAAATAACTCCAGGGATGTTGACACATTAATCAAAAAATCATCCATTATCCATTCTCCAAGTCGTGCACCTCTCAATCCCTTACCATCTCTACCTACCACCAATGCAGACTCCAACATAGGCCTTATATCTGTAGGGCACATATCACGATCCATGGTGATTCACTTACTTAATCAACTATATATAGTAATCACTTATAGTTATGACAAATTACTGTCGCAAAAGGTTTGACAATTACCCTTCCAGCTCACAAAGTTAACTATTTGTCAAGAAATGAGCTTATTCCTCAATTCTGTATCACCAATTCCTTTTTATAGCACCTTTATCAAGTCACATCATTATCAGGAAAATCGACATATGTCAACAGCCATTAACACCTATGCATCAAATCTTAATCATATGTCAAATTAGACATAAACAACAATAATAACAAAATGAGCAATTAGGGAGGCCTAGCGACATATATGAAGTGACACAATTTACACAAGACACAATTACTTATCTGTCAATGATCCCGCTTCTTTTCCGCCACGACACTGGATATCACATAGACTGCTAAAACCTCCACTGCGGGAAAGCACTGCAACTTGATTCGTTTCTCTTCAGGTAATTTCGTCAATATGATATGTGCTTAACAATGCACAAGTTGACAGGAACCATAATACAGCACACACTGCCCCTCTTGACTCTTCTGTAGTTTGAAATGTACACGGCAACTCCGTGTATCATAACATCTTGAACTTGTGATGGTAACAACTGGCACAGGTAACCCGAATATTGCAGGAATCCGTCACAACCCGTATAAATGCTGGTACAAATACTGTCCAAGTCTAATTGAACTTCCTTGACCACTGCAGACGTTGTTGTCGTCTATAGGCATGAAATAGGACGTCAATTGCTACTGGTGTAAAGTTGCCTTCTACCACAAATAAAGCGTGCGTTGTTTCTCAAATGCGCCACCCAGGCAGACAATAACTAGGTCAAAGTTCTGAAGTACAGCAGATTCAAGGCACGCCCACATAGGGCTAATTATAACAAAGTCAAGTGTTCTACACTCTTGTCACGTGAAAGTCATATGTATTATTTTCAACTTGTAGTGACTGATCCTCTAGATATGTTATGGTCTGGTGGACAAAATTTGCTTCATATTATCCTCTTGCTTCAAGTACATATCACTGTAGAGGTAACAATTTCTTAATTGTATACGCCACTCAGGCACATCTTAAATGATATCCAATGATACGAAAACTACGCCACTTAGGCTATCGACGCGAATAGTCGTAGATGTCAGATCATGTTAACTGAAAACCACCAACTGATACAGAAAGTGGTTTCAGACTGAAATGTTATTACTGTTATTAATGGCCATAAATGTACTCGCATTCGATAGCATACTCACAATCATATATATATAATACTGCATTGAATATATATAATACGGCCTGTCCACATCCTGGCCTATAATAATCTTCATATGGCCTAAACAGTACTGCATTACTCAATAAAGCCTGCAACACACGGCAGCTATAATAATCTTCATATGGCCTAAACAGTACTTCATTACTCCATAAAGCCTGCAACACACGGCAGCTATAATAATCTTCATATGGCCTAAACAGTACTTCATTACTCCATAAAGCCTGCAACACACGGCAGCTATAATAATCTTCATATGGCCTAATCAGCCTTCACTACTCCATAAAGCCTGCAACACACGGCAGCTATAATAATCTTCATATGGCCTAAACAGTACTCCATTACTCCATAAGCCTGCAACACACGGCAGCTATAATAATCTTCATATGGCCTAAACAGTACTCCATTACTCCATAAAGCCTGCAACACACGGCAGCTATAATAATCTTCATATGGCCTAATCAGCCTTCACTACTCCATAAAGCCTGCAACACACGGCAGCTATAATAATCTTCATATGGCCTAAACAGTACTTCATTACTCCATAAAGCCTGCAACACACGGCAGCTATAATAATCTTCATATGGCCTAAACAGTACTCCAATTCTCAATAAATCCTGCATCACACGGCAGCTATAATAATGTTCATATGGCCTAAACAAATCTTCATTGCAGTGTATCACATAGGCTGTACACACAGCGAAATATATAAGTCGACATTTTCTCAAATCCTACGTAGGTATAATTATCCAAAAACACTGGGACTCGACCTACATGGTCCACGCCCAAAACACAACTCTCTAAATCACACACTAGTCCCGCCAAAAAATCCGTCACGAGATTCGGCTGTCTTGAACACCGTTCTCGATAACACATGCAGACTAGCGAGCTATTCACATGACTCAAAACAGTACAGAATAAATCCATTAAACAGCGTTCACACGCTTATCTGTACTCTGTCACCCGAAAAATAGGAAAAGATAATTCTATCCTAAAGTCAGACAAGTATCCGCTTAATCAAGCGTTGCAACTCGAAATTTAATTTGTTCAAAACATTCTAAAGATTACTTCCCCTTCCATAAGTTCCACTTGCAACACCTACCCCTCCTATTCAACACTACTCTAATTTATCGGTTATCCAAGAAGAAGAATCTTCTTTTGATGATGTACAATTGCCTATACCAGTTGTACCGCTTCATTCCACTGAGAATTGGAATGATGTCACTATTTCTTCTACTCTCTCTGCTGATCAACGTCAGCAAGTCTCTTCAATTCTGCACTCGTATGAGGATGTTCTCACTGACGTCCCAGGCCATACGTCAGTTATCCAACATGATATTTTTTTGACTGACGATACACCTATTCGAGTCCGTCCATACCCTATCCCTTTACACTTTCGTGATAAGGTTGATAAGGAATTGGATGAGATACTTACTTACTTACTTAGTCGTTCCTCTTCTACCGTGAGGTGCAGAGGTTTGGAAGAGAGAGCGCCAGACTATTCTATCAGCTGTCTTCTTCCTGGCCTGGTTCCATTCTAGTCCTCGGTCCCTCAAAGATTGTCTAATGTTGTCCTCCCAGCGGACTCTGGGTCGTCCTGGAGGTCTTGATCCCTGGCTCTTTGTTTCCCATGCTTGTCGTGGTAGCCGATCTTCTCCCATTCTGCAGACATGGCCAAACCATCTTAGTTGGGACTGTTCTATTTGGGTCTGCAGCGGGTGGGATTTTAGGCCTTGACGTATCGTCTGGTTGCGGACCATGTCACTTCTTGTTACTTCAACCACCTTCCTCAGATACCTCATTTCTGAGGTTTGGATCTGGCTTTTGTGGGTTGTAGTCATTGCCCATGACTCGCATCCATATGTCAAGACTGGGACATAGGTGGAGCGGTATACAGCCATCTTCGTTTTCTTACCAACCTCTTTCTTGCTGAGGAATCCTCGATTTATGGCCTGATAAAGTCTCCCAGCCGCTGCTTTTCGAGTGGCCAACTCTTCTTTGATGCCCCCCTTTTGGTCCATAATAGCTCCGAGATATTTAAAGTGGTCGATCTGCGCCAGGACCTGTTCTCCTAACTTAATCTGATGTTTTCTTTCTTCTCGTGATATCATCATGGATTTTGTTTTAGAGCTGCTTATGACCATCCCTCTCTTCTCCAGCACTTCCTTCCAGACTTGCAGGTTTGATTGGGGATGTGTCTCTGATTTAGCAATCAGGACAACATCATCAGCAAATGCTATCTCTGAAATACAGACCTGTCTCATCTTCCATTACCCCACTGAATACTTTCTTGTTCTCTCCTTACATGCCTTGATGCCATCGTCCATGAGAAGTATGAAAAGATAAGGTGACAGAATTGGATGAGATGCTTAGATTAAATATAATTGAACCATCTTCATCACCATACTCTTCATTTATGGTGATTATTAGAAAGAAAGACAACAATATTCGTCTTTGCATAGATTACAGGAAATTAAACAAAGTGACAAAATTCGATGCCGAATCTTTGCCCCTCTTGGAAGACTTATTGGTCAAATTAGCTCATTCTACTTTCTTCTCTAAATTTGACCTTTCTAAGGGATACTGGCAAGTGCCACTCACACCTAAAGCAAAACCACTCACCGCTTTCTCGACACCACGTGGTCTATTCCAATGGAATTTTATGCCATTTGGATTAGTAAACGCACCTGCTACCTTTGTACGCATGATGTGTCGCGTACTTTATCATCGTCCCGATGTCATTACTTACATTGATGACATTTGTCTTTTTACCGACTCATGGGATGAGCATATTCAGGGATTGAATGCTTTACTGTCTACTTTACGTGATTATACTTTAACAGCCAAGCCATCGAAGGCATTTGTTGGTTTTCACGACATCTCCTTTCTGGGTCACCGTATTGGTCATGGCTTGCTGTATGCAGAGGACAGTAATGTCTCTAAAATTCTAAACATCACAGCACCTAAGACAAAAAAACAAGTTAGATCTCTTTTAGGACTAATACAGTTCTATGCTAAGTTTATCCCTCATTTGTCTACTATAACTGCTCCTTTTTCTTCTTTGTTGAGAAAAGGGACAGCTAACGTAATTCAGTGGTCTAAGGAGCATCAAATCGCGTTAGATTCAATTAAAAGATTTTTTTCACATGCTCCAGTTTTAAGGTTGCCTAAAAAAAACCTTATTTGTATTCTTCGTAGTGATGCGTCATCATATGAAATTGCCGGTGTTTTGATGCAAGAATATTCCGGCACCTTGCACCATGTGATGTATGTGTCGAGAAAATTGACGACCACCGAACAGAAATATTCAGTCCTGGACAAAGAACTTCTCGCCTTGGTGTGGTCTATTACTAAACTGGAACGATACCTATTAGGCTCACATTTTATTGTTGAAAGTGACCAAAAGGCTCTCACAGCTCTTAATACGAAAGGCGTTAAATCTTCAAAGTCAACAAGGTACGCTATAGCCTTACAGCCATACAGCTTTGAGATTCGTTCAATACCTGGAATTAAAAATGGGTTTGCAGACTGTTTGTCACGCTGTTCAAGCGAACCTGTCGAACCAGAACAACTTCCAGAAATGGAAACGTCTCTACAGAAAATCGTTCAAGTAGAATGTGATGATCATTGAACTATGTTATTTGCCTAAACTCTATACCGACTTCGTATGGATCAGGATTATTCGTACCGACATAACTATCAGGATATACTAATTGTTTGGATTGAAACATAACTTTTTAGATCTTACCATTTTCTTGGTACGGGAACACTGTTGTCAGTTATATACAGAGATAGTCAATATTCATAATGAACATATTGGACTACGTTATGTGTTGGAAAATATTTTTTCATCGTGCATGGAACATAAAATAACAGATTTTCATCTTTTATTAACTAGTCTTAACATAACAGTAACACTTAGTAAGACTGTTAGCAATTAAATGAATTAGTAATTAGTGATTTTTTTAAATTAGGAACTATATTGATAAGTTAGAATCAATTTAAGTTTCTCAAGTAGTGGTATATTTCACATTCACTAACTTTAATAGTTTATATGTGTCTCCTTATACTTATATCTACCACTCAGGGTACATGATCTTGATACTTATAGATGATTAGTCCACCTTAGTAATGTTAGAAATATTAAGTGTGTTGTTCTCTTAGCGTGTTGAATTATGCATTGTTTATTCACTTTGCGTGTTTTAATTTCATTTTTTGGTTTACAATTCACTTGTCATTTGTTACATATCATCATTGTTTTTCTTTTTTCATTTGAAATCATGTATTAATTTATTTTTTGGGGGGGAAATTTAGTTGGTTGTTTTACCATTCTTTTGGTTCTGATTTCCAACTTTCTTTGAATTTTTTTTTCTTGTCTTTCACCACATCGTACCAAAGTAGGTCGAATGTGGATGTATGCTTTAATGCATGCTATGGTTTAGTTGTCTTGATTTCCATTTAATATTCATTTTCGTTTTATGGTATAATATTTTAACTATGAATAATTTTAATAGATGTCGATGTAGTTTGACTCACCTCTCCTAATTACTTAGAAAAATAAAAAGATTAATATAATTAACTTTTTTTAAGGGGGAGTTATAAGGAAACTGTTGCGTACTTTTACATAGATGGTAGTCTTAGGTCCAGCCTGTGTTAAAAGGTTACGCACCATTCTTATGATAGGAATATTATTTGTGCGTATGATTTATCACGCACGTGTGTGCACTATGTAGAGTATGAGACTCTTAACGCACGGGTGACCAAGATCTAGGGGAATGACGTGAGAGAGCGATCGTGAAGGGTCAAGCCGGACTGATCGTCCGTATTGTATTGTATTGTGTCCCTTATGAATAGGAATTATTTCTATTGTGGATGACTGGTTTTCTTCTCAGAAGCCAATGTCAAGATGTATACGTAAGTCTTGTACCCATGTATTGATAAATGATCTTATGGATGATTTTTAAGTGATGTCTCTACTCATTACTGGCATCTAGCTGGAGTCCTCATGTCAGGATTTCAGGAATGGATCAGATGAGCTGATAGCTTCACTTGTAAAACGTAGTGGTAATCCTATGAGAGGAAATATTATTAAATGTATTGCAAGATTGTATTGCGAAGTGCCGACATCTCGGTCATGGCACGGATTGGAGAAGTTAGCCAAGGATAGTCGCTAACCTGTATTTATCTTGATGTAGGAAAGTGTGGATCTTATGTTTAATCAACTGTCTGAGCAGTCTATGGAAGAAGTCAATTGAGCAAGTCAGTATTTATTTTGGTTGCATTCTCAAGTATTATGAAGATGTATAATAAGCCCGATGTCCTTGTAGAAGGTCAACGGCCGATGCCTTAGTGACTATCACAGAGACAGATTAATTGTCTGAACATTAGTTTCGTGAGAAAGAATATTGGTAATGGAACTGACTGGAAAGATGTATATTGCCATTATGAACATTATGACAGAATTTCACCGTCATGTATTCTTGTTGATCGTCCATGCATCAAAGTACTGTTCGTATCGTCTACTGTGCAACGTAAATAAATTGTATGAACTAATTTTCTAACCACGAGTTGAGTATCGTCATGTTAGCCAATTTGCCTACCACTCGTTGGAGTTTTGATTACTTTATTAAACATTCGCGTAAATATTCTAGTGCCATCCCATCACCACCACTAACCGGAATCACTATTAGAAGAAACGAAACATAACGCTCTTACACCCGCTCCGGATCACAATTTTTTTCTCTTATCGACCAACGTTGCCTTATCATTTCTTGTCACTCCCTGCGGATTACCTGACCGCTTGACCTGTTTTTGAAGCACCTTTGACTTCTATTTGTGCAGGATGAAGTTGCTTGCATAATAGAATATATAACCGCTTACGGCCAGACGAAAAAGTTGTCTACAAGGAAAGAGACTGTTTGATTGACCAAACACCAGCAGATCGAATAGGGCGCAAACCACGATGTCTGTTAGGGCAGGTAACTAACAACCGTTTACGCGTGACCGATTTCAGGAGGATGTCGGAAAATGACAATCTTTTTAAAGATTAAGGCACGGAAAGTGATATAAAACATCTGGCACATTGACGTAGCTGTGATAATTAAATACAAGAAAGTAACATTACGGAAGAGATTATAAGTGAAATATCTGAGATGTGGTAACATCCTATGGTCATTGATACATGCCATGATATTATGAAATATAATGTTCGGATAGTTATCCGTGGCCAAAGAAAACGTTGGGGTACTTAGATCGACACTTATCAATTTTAATTCAATTAGATGAGAAACAGCTTTTTAAAATTGACGATGCACAATTTATTACAACTGTTGCATAGCTCCATCAAGTATAATAATATGTTTACGCCCAGCGGCAAAGGCAGCAATGTGTAGTCTTCATAATGTCGTCAGGCAGTTCGATCCACTATGGAGACGCTCTCTTTGCATTCTGAAAAGTTTAATGTATTGATACATTCGACACATTAATGAAAATTTCTTCCTGGCATTCAAACAAACTAGGAACATCTCAACTGAGTATATTGATGTCATAGTGATGGTAAAACTCAGGGAAAACACAGTAGACTGCAAGAGCAAACACATATGCGACCTCTCGCATTAAAACACAATCGGCATCTCTCCTTGCAGACGATAAAACAAATCTTCTGCTTAATTTGGCGTCTGCTACCGTACCATATCGGTATGACATCATTTCGTTTACCAATGAGCAATTCAATATTAAAATATAAGAAATGGAACTCTGTCGAGCTTACTATACTACACACATAATCGTTTTGAATTTTAATCATAACACCAACCTACAACGTTTTCATTATTCATGTGCTGTGAGCACAAAATCACCGTAGTGAAATATGGTAACATCAAATCTCACAAGAAGTAAGAACTAGAATAGCACCCAGGTTTGCCACTGGGTAGGCAATTTAACACTAAAAGTGTGGACAATGGTATATGAGCCATCGCCAATGTCTCCTCAAGACAAAATCCATTTAACACCAACGTGAGATAGTCATGACTAAGTGTCCACAACCCCTTAAAACATAATGGTAGCAATACATCAACTCACATACATCACACCGTCCAGTAACACACCTATTAGTCAAGTCAAGTTTCAGTTGTCAAATGACTACTCATTAGTTAAAGGCAATTATTCAAAGCATTACGGAACATAAAAATGCTTTAAAAAATCGTTAACAGGTGATGTTACACAGAAAATCATATTTGTAATGTGAATGATTGCATCATCATACGAGAAAAGATTATTGTCATGTATACATCTTGAGTACCTGTTCCATAAGGTTTACTGTGGTGTCAATTTATTTTTAAAATGACAAATTATTGTGTCCAATCAGGTAAAGAGATGATGTATGGTATAACTTACGAACTTGTAGTTAAAACTATTATAATGTTCCTTTATATAATTAATGTGAGTGTTGTATTGACTTATGTCAAAGACAGAGTCTCATCAAGCTAATTAAAATTAATTAACAGCTAATTAAAGCAAGTATTTAAAGCATTAATATGTAAATGTCATCCGTACTGGTTCAGTAATAACCAACTAAAATCCCGCGAAAATTGGTATACTCGCGCACAAAGTCTATGTTCATGATTATCTTCCACATTATATTGCAAGTTACATCAATAATTAAAGTGAATCAAGAATGTCCCATTTTCAAATAGACAAAGTTGTAAGATCACAAGTTCGCATTTATTAAGTTATGTCTGTTAAGCTCCCATACCGCTTGGATGCCTGCTTCCAATAACAGTTAGGATAGTATTGAAATGTTCACTAAAAGCGGTAAGGTTTTTCCCAGTTTTGTTTATATCACTGATGAAGATAATAAAAAGACGCTAATGTCAAAACGTGAGTGTGTATTAACACTTAATCATCACTGCATTCCTATTTATATAGGTATACCCAAAAAGGAAGAACAAACTTGTAACAGCCAACTTCATCTTTCTTCTTTCTTCTTCTTTCATCCTTAGCCGCCGACCGTCAAACCAGTCAGTAGCCATTACGCCTGGTGGCGTCTTGTAGGGCAACAACAAATTGATTCCACTTTGCTCGGTCGGCGGCCATCCTTCGTACAGTGCCCCAACTCTGGTTCATTCTTTGCATCTCAGAATCCACAGTCCGCCGGCTGTTTTTTTGGTCGGCCTCTCTTTCGTTTTCCTTCAGGGGTCCATAGCATAGCTGTTTTTGTGATGGCATCGTGGTCTCTTCTGAGGACATAGCCAACCCAGCTCCAGCGTCTGCCAGCTATGATGGTGTGCATGTCTTCTTGCTTGCTCCGAGTAAGCAGATCTTGGTTGGTGATGGTATTCGGCCAAAAGATTCGGAGAATTTTTCTTACGCATGTTGTGTGAAAAGAGGACAATTTCGACGTTTCCTTCTCTGTAACTCTCCAGCTTTCCGCACCATAGAGAAGCACAGAAAGCACACAGCTCTGATATAATCCTAATTTTGTGCTTGTGCTGTACTGAGAGGACTTCCAGATGTTGTTTAGGCTAAAAAAGTCTGTTCTTGTTTTGTTCATTCTGTTGTTGATGTCTTTGCGTGCTCCGCCGTCTGGTGTTGCTATGCATTCTAGGTATGTGAAGGCATCTGTCTGTTCCAGTTGCTGATTCCTTACTGATATGGGCTCAGGGTTGTTCACATTGAGCGTCATGACCTCTGTCTTCTTTAGGTTGATGTTTAAGCCCACCTGCTTGCTATACTTATTAAGTCTATCCGTTTTTTCCTGGATGTGTTGATGTGAATGTGCTAGCAGTGCAATGTCATCTGCATATTCCAGATCTTCCAATGTAGAAAATGTAGTCCATCTTATTGCTCTTGGATTGGAATCTGTTGTCTGGCGCATCACCTAGTCTATGACTGTTAAAAATAGAGTGGTTGATAAGGGGCATCCCTGTCGTACTCCTGTCTTCACTTCAAAAGTTAGGTTGCTCTGCCCAATGCTACACTTCATCTATAACGGACCATAAAAGCTGAGGTGTTGCAGATCAAACCGAGGTTTATTTTCCAATGATGATTTATGGTAAAATGAGGTTCTACGTCCAGTCATCAGGTCATTGAATTGTTCTATAATACATGCAGATAATATTCAAATAATAATTCAATGCTGAATTTATGTGCTCCAGAATAACTTATATCTGTGGTAGGCTGTCGTAAATTTATTTTGAGAGAAAGAGTCTAGAAATAGTAGTCCGGTTTAGAGTGTAGAATGATGATGAAAACTCAGTGATAGAAATTTATAGATTAAATATGATGCTCCACAGAGTGCTGGAGGAGAGTAAAGACAGACTTATTTACGACAAATCGCTTCTCTCAATCTTCTCTTCCACTCTCCTGGTCAAACAATTATTTGCCAGTTTTCCAGACACACGTCTGCGCTCACACCGATTTGTTGCTTCCAACACTCAGACGACGTGGATACAGCTATATTAAACAAATAGGGAATGTTTGGGCTTTTGGGTATTCCAACACAGTCCGATATAAGTTTATGATGTTTATTTACCGTAAAGATCAAATCACAAAAAAACAATATCAAGTGTTACATAAAATTATCATAAGTACAGAAAAATGCAAATATCAAGGTAGGGAGGGGGTGAAGAAGATTGGTATCGACTAAGCCCTTCCCGCTTGTATTAGACAAAGATAAACCCAGTCTCAAGATAGATAGTTATCGGGAGCATAGGAAATGTAACCCAACAGTGAATTTAATTACTCTGAAAGAGGTGTTACAATATTAGTTATGGTGGTAGACAAAAAAATACTGTTATCCCAATGGTGTCTTCCCTTTACTAAGCAAAGAAAACAAGGGGGGGGGGGGGGAGGAAACAGAGTTAACGAATTATCCCACTAAAGGAACAATGCCGGGTATACAGAAAAACGTATTACCCGGTAGGCAAGTTAACAAATGATTTGTTGCAAAAAAAATTAAATCTCCTGTCATTCATGCACACTGTGAGGATCCACACTCATATACACCACACACTTACCGAGTTGCAGCATCAGTCAATCCATAGAATGATAAACACACTGATTAAACTCTTGACACGTGTAACTGTCTAGCACTTCTATGCCCCGCCCCAGATATTGCGAGTTTTTACTGAGAGCAAATATTCCCGCTTATCGCCGGACTTGAAGTTCTAAGAGTTCTTGTGTTTTATTATATAAAAGGAGTCTATGGGATGGCACTGACACAATTCAACACAGGGGTGAAAATGAGGTGATGGCAATATTCCTTCACTGCGTGATGACAGCAACTGACCGGTAAAGTTTTTTTTTTAATCCAGTGAGGAAAAACTAGGCTCAGTCACAGTCAGGTAAATCGGTAATCTCTCACAATAGAGCAGTATATAAATTATCGCTACTGGCACTGTTCATCTTCCAGTTTATCTTACAGATTGTAATTTTAATTTGATGATAATAATCAAATGATCTTGGGTAGGCTTTCTTTCATGTTATTATGTTAGCTAGGCCGCACCGGACCACCACAAGATTTACTTTAAAAAAATGTCTCATCAAACTGTCTGGAAGTTTAAGAACCGAGTATGGAAACTCTGAAAATTTCGTTATTGCTGGGATTGCAAAAGGTGATCAATCTAGAGAAAACGATAGAAAACCCATAACAACATAATCATACTTTAAAAATCAAATAATCTTCTAAGCGCGCGATAAATTTCACGTTAAGACTATTTTATATATACGCTCGCGTATTTAATTATGTATTTAATAAACACTGCGCAAGTTCTAGTGGTTAAATCACACATCTGTAAATATAGGACTTAACTAAATTTATTAATTATAAATTCCTTCGCGACTTTAAAAGTTAATTTAAGCATTAAACATCTATTATCTTTTTGGAAATAATATAGCAGGTATATCATTACATTTACAACTGGAACTATTGAGACGGTTTAATTTAATAGGTTTAAATTAACACAAAATCCAATAAAATATAATGAATGAACTCGACCACTGATCACTTTACACAATATATATTACCGCTTTGCACAGAAATAGAATTCACTGCAAATAAAATGAAAATCCATAGGATAATCTAGCAAGATTTCAAATATCGCTAGTGCTTCTATCAAGTTCTGGCCAGCGAATGATGAAGTGTATTTCTACGTGATCTGTATATCTACAACTGGAATGCAAGATGAGTGGGACATGAGAACTTTGACAGCTTTTTTGATCTCATGAACTTTGGGGGATCTGACCGCCAAATCCAAAGAGAGAAGCCGCCCCTGGCCTCTCGTATCTTCACTCGCTGATTGCGTCAGCTTTCAACGTTCGCTCTGGCTGCGATCGGTTTCGTGCTTAACACCGAGATGCGAAATCGTTTCAGGGACCACTACTGTCTTTGATAGCATGCCACCGTCCTTCCTGAGATCTCCACCAGTGTCTTTCTTCTAATCGCTCTGGTCCATCTTGCGAGCGGTTGAGTTCGCGCGGAGATGATAAATACCAGCGAGAAACTAGCTTCACTGCTCGGGGATCGTCTCAGTGTCTTTGATCTCGTGCCGCATACTAAGTGAGTCTCGGTGGAATCGATTCGCTCTGGCGAGACGAAAAGTTACAACAAATGTTCAGGGGTTCTAATGTTATGAAAAGCTAAAAGTCCCTTTAATCATCCATCATATCAGGGAAAATTCACTTGTCGAACTAGACGTACGTCACATAGGCCACGCATAACATCTCCGATAATTTTCATTTGCATTACATGAAAGCCAACCTCAACGTTATCCCCCACAAGAAAATGTCTGATTCGCAGTCTCGCACTCGGATGTTTACCGTCTGTGGAATCGTGTGCTCGGCATGAAAAATTGTATGTAACAATGTATTAATGTTCTTGTCCCTCAAGGTGTTTAAACATCAGTATTTCCATTTCTGTGACAATGAAAGTTTTTAAAAATCCGATTTTTACGGTGTATTACTTCCGCGTCCCCGAATTGTTGAATATTATTATTCATTCATCAATAGCGACATTTACCAGTCCTAGAATAGTCTTCCTTCAGAAGTTATAATATAATAAAATGTACAATAACGTGCCAGACCCAGGACAAGGCGTATGTCCTCCATGAGAAGTTATTTACCAATCTACGTCATCACTAAACGACCCACCAAAAAAAAAGTCATATACCAATCTACAAATCGATTGGTTAATGCAATAAAACCTTGGCCTCTACGTTCAATAATAGTGTACAAAAGTGTATTTATTAAAAATGTTACAATATTTCACAGTTAATTTCATCTCTTATTTATGCGCAAACAAGATTGTGACAATAAGCATATTTAAACAATGTCCCTTTGTAGTCCATGATAAGCTATCGTGAGTAAATTCCCTTAACTTTCGCTTAAAGTTCACAATGTCTAAATTAAATGCATTATCGAACTGAAATGATTCAGAATGTTAAATTATTCGTAGTCAAACCATTAATGCGTGGTTCATGCACTTATTCAGTGTATGGATAAAGTACATAAGGTTCATGAAATCTATGTGATGAGCTGAGCAATATAAGGAATAACATGTTACTGGCAATCTGAGGATTCATCATCATCAAATGCTGAGTGGTCATGGTCCATGCAGGCAAAGTGTCAATAGCGTTACTGAGCGATATCTTCCATCCAATCGTTGAAACAATATGAAAGAGTGTAATGATTGTGTCCACCCTAGGATATGTTTTCATCAAGAAGCAGCAGTAATATACCATCAGAGTCAAGCAAGAATAAGCATACTCAGTAAAATATGTGCACATGTTGTACACCGTCTATTTGTTAGCCTGATGACTTCTTCATCTTTCTCGTTCGTTCTGAAAAGGACGTTGGTTACGTTGTGTCTGTTTACAGCGGAGCTGCGATATCTCCGCCTTTCGGCCGGCACATCCGACTTCAGCACGGCATTTTGTGCCTTCCCTCTTTGATCCCAACCCTCAGCCAGACTGCAGTGATGCAGCACGTTTCAAAGACCACCACGTGGAGGTGAAGTAGGGTCTTGGTCAGCTCTGGTTCGCTGACCCTGACGCAAGCAGTCAAGCTATGAGTCGCTGACTGCATTCTTTGTTGCTGCGTCTTTGGGTCCCAACCTGATGACAATTTCGTGAATCAGTTTGCTGTTACGTTACATTAGTAATTGCATTTGTAGTGCTGTTAGCTGTTTGTGGGTCTTTTACACACCTAGACAGTACATCAGCCAATACGTTCTGACTTCCCTTAACTGCTCTGATTTAATATTCATATGGCTGGAACGCCATTGCTGCTCTGGCCGCCCTCTCATTACGAAATTTAGCTGTTTTGGGATAAGATAAAGCACGCTGATCCGTTTCCAGGACGAATTTCGTGCTAATAAAATAGCGTTGCAATTTTGCAAAACAATACGCCATAGAGAGTAGTTCCCGATCGGCGATGGGGTATTTTTCTTCTCTGTATGTGTCAGTTTACGACTGACATATAGAATTGGATGAAGATTATCTTCGAAGCTCTGCAAAGTGTATCACCTTTCCCCGAAGCATAGGCGTCGACCCTAAGGATAATAGGAAATCTAGTATCAGGCAATCTTAAAATTGGTGATCTAGAAAAACAGGTTTTCAATAAATTCAATGACTCATCGCATGAATGAGTCCAAACAATCTTATTTGGAGAGTTCTTCCTTAATAACGAAGACAGAACTGACGTAATTTCTGAAATATTAGGTAGGTACTTTCTGTACAATACAACAAGACCTCATAGACTTCGAACCTTTTTTTTGTCCGAGGCATTTCAAGATTCAGTATCTTTTGAGATAGTGGAATCCTCAGGTTTAAGAAATCTGCCTCCCACTGTGTGACCAAGGAAAGAAATTTCAGTGAATCCTATTTGAATGTTAGGTGGTCTCGCAGTAAGATGATGGAGACGAAGAATACTCAACAATGACTACATTCTTAGAAATTGATCATCCCAAGATTCATGGAAAAGGCAAATATCATCAATGTAGGTGATGATATTATCACGACTAGATAAAAATGTTCTTATCATGCGGACAAAAGTCGCAGGCGCGTTGACAAGTCCAAAAGACGTAAAATTGAATTGGAACAATCCAAAGATGTAGCGAAAGCTGTATAAGGTTCGGCTCTATCCGACAGAGATAATTGCCAATATCATTTAGATAAATCAAATGTGCTGAAGAATGTTGCTGTAGATAGTCTATCCAGCAAAAAATCCAACAAACTTAGAGCTTTAGCATCCGTGACAGTAAACCTATTCACACGCTTGAAATCAATGCAGATCCGAATAGATTTGTCTTTCGTTCTAATTAAAACCATTGGAAAACTACACGGCGACTGAAATGAAGAATTTATATTTCATTTTATCATATGTTCTATTTCTTTTTGCATCTGTGATTGAAAGTGCACAGAGATAGGATAAGGTTTAAGGTTGATTGGTCTAATATCAGTAAGTAGAATATCATGTTTAATGATATTTGTAAGCCAAGAAATATCCGTGAGCACTTCAGGAAAAGATTGTACTAACAGAGAAACCTGATCCTGTTGATATGAAGCAAGATTTGGTGAAATAGAAATATCTTTCAAAGTCTCAGTAGATGAAAGAGGTAAAGTTGGCAAAGACAACAGAGACTCGGGAATATTAGGTAATTCTGATAACTCTTCCTGAAAGACAACTAAGGAAGAGCGACGATCAAACAGGGTCGTCGATAGCCTCAAAAACTGGTTTAAGATGTATTGGACGAGAATGAAATTGTTGCAGCACGTTGAAATGGAAGATTTTTTCCTTTCCCTTAATAGATATAATGTAGTCAACATCTGACACTCTTTCAAGTACAGCATATGGTCCTCTCCAAGATTGCAGTAGTTTATTGTCTTTATTTGGTAACAATACATAAGCTTCATCACCGGGCCATAATTGGCGCAGCGTTCTGTTCTGGTTAACAAATAATGTAGCGTTAAGTTTAGCTTTCTCTGACACTTCTACTGCTATCTGGCATGCGTCGATTTTTTTTTCTGAGCTTAACCACGTATTGGTAGGAGGTTTGGACATCCTCAGGCATGTCAGCTCCAACCAATAGCTGTTTCAGTATAGACATGGGCCCTCTTGGTTTTGCACCGAAGACTAACTAAAACGGTGTAAATCCTGTATGTTCGTTAGGTATCTCACGATAGCGAACAATACAGCTGGGAGAACTCTATCCCAGTCCTGCAGGTATTTCACAGTCACTTTCCCAAGCATTTATTTAAGAGAGCGATGTAGCCGCTCTATTTTCCTATTAGAAATGGGGTGAAAGACACAACTAAGCGATCTGTCTATGTCGAATTCCTTCATAACGTGAGTCAAAACGTCAGAAACAAATTGAGTTCCCCGATGTGATAGTATGTTTTCATCAAAACCCACTCGACATAAAACTAAAAATAGTGCATCAGCTACATCTGTAGTACATATGGTTTTCAAAGGAATAGCCTCTTGGAAGCGTATTCATAGATCAATACACGTTAGCACATAACGGTGGCCTCTATCTGACATGACTGATAGAGGACCTATAAGGTCGATTGCCATTTTTGCGAATGGTCGCAAATATGTCTGACGCCTGGATAGGTTCACCTTCTTGTGGCGTTTTGCTGCCACATCTTGGCACGTTTTGCATTACGACAAAAGCTTTTCACATCTTTCGTCACCCCAGGCAAAAATAAATGAGACAAAACCCTCTGTTTTGTCCTTACAATAACTAAATGTCCTGCACAGTTAACATTGTGGGTATGACGTAAGACAAATGGTCGAAAATTAGCAGGAACCATAATTTGTTTCTTTTTTTTTTACAGATGTTGGATGTTTAAAATTACGAATCAAGATCACATTCTTGATTGTGTACCAGTGTACGGAACTATCATCATACACTACATCATCAGAATTGGCAACTTGAAACAGTTCTTAATGAATCATCTTCATTTTGCACCTTTATAAATGATTCTTTGTCAATATGTTCAATTTGTAAATCATCATCATTAGTCACTTCCTCATCATGCACTTCCTCCATTTGTAATTGTTCATTCACCTCTGCACATGCCTGAGCTCGGGTAGTGACAGCATTTGCAATCAGCAAATGTTGCTGTTCCTATTTCAAAATATCATCATTAGTGCATTCATGAAGTCCAGGGATATTTCTCAATGTTATCCCAGCCACAGGTTTGTCCAATAAACAAACTAGAGTCTTTCATTTAAAATAAGGGATCTCCAAAATACTTCAAATAATACTCGACTGTGCCCCCGAATGTTATGAACTTGACTTCTCTTTGCCTGTGTAATCAGCGTGGTCCACTAATGATCTTCGAACACCCACAGTGGTGCATCCAGTGTTACTGAGCACTGAAACAAGTTGGTTATTTACAAAACCTTTATTGAACACTAATGACCCTGTCCCATCATAACAGGCCATGACTGGTAAAGGGTGGCTGCACAGGGGCCTAGCAACCCCCTCCAGCTGAAAGAAAGAATAGAATTCAGAACAATTAGCACTATTGGACAAGTCCACATTACATGCATTTGCATGAGAAGCAACATTGTTACTTTGGACATTGTTAATTTTATTATTTTCACTCTGATGCACAACTGCATTAGAACGTTCTGGGTTTCTAGAAAGTCGAAAGTTATTTTTGTGTTGCAAACTCCTGTTATTGTAATTATTTTCATTGTTTCCATAGAATGATCTATGTTCTCTATTTGATTGAAATTGTATCAACTCTGTTCTAACCCCTGCCAGATCTGATAGACTACCGTTGAGCTATATATCCATCATCTTGTGATTGGACGTTCATTTGAGGTTGCTGTGAACTTTTGTTAAAATTATACCTTCCTCTGAAAGATACAGTGTTATGATCTCGATTCAATCGAAAATTTCTATCCACACTATTTGATCTTTGTCTAGGTGGATTTTAAGTCATAGTTCTTGCTGATGCCACTGGCAATGGATCCTTTATGTTAGCCTTGCTAGGATTTCTTCGAGGATGTGCAATTTGGTACTGTTGTCCCAGACTCTTCATGGCAGACAATGACTCAGACTTCCTCTCCTGTGAAATTGAGAAAACGTCCCCAGTGACTGAAGACATCACTTTGTCTCTTAAAGTTACGACAGCGAGCCCATCAAAAGTGTTATTAATTTTTGATAAATCAACCCATCTCGAAAAACAAAGTTAATGGCTGCAATAAATTCCTAAAACGTTTTAGCTGAATTAGCCAGAGTGATTTTAGTTTCAATCTTTAGCTGTTATCTTCAAGTTGATATTTTTCAGCAATAAATAATTCACAGCATCGTTATCATTTCTAGATTGATCATCTATGGTGCAGACTGCTATAAAAGCCTCACCCACCAATAAACACATTAACCTGCTAGGCCATGTAGCTCTATGAATCCTGAATTCCTGCAACATTATTGAATCAATTAAAAAAAACAAGAAATATCGTCAATATTGGAATTAAATTAGGGTATATTTAATTTAAAAGTAGATGCGTGGTCTTTCTTTCCAGCCTTTGCACCTGCTGGATTAACTTGTTTATTATCAAATTTTAATCTTTCCAACTCAATGTCTGCCATCCTCTGAGCATGAGCCAATCTTTTTTCATCAAACTCAAGTTCTTGTTTTCTTCTCATATTCTACAATTCAAGAGCTAAATCATCTTTTCTTTTTTTTTTATTTCAGCTAATCCTAACCTCTTATTCTCTTGTTTAAAAGCTAATTCTTCCTCTCTTTTCTTTTGTTCTCTTGCAAAGGCCCTCTCCTCTCTTGCTATGTCTTCCAACCTTTTAACTTTGCATGTTCAGTCAAAGCAAAGGTTCTTTAAGTTTCTCCTTCCAATACAAATTCCTTCCCAATCTTAACAAAAGATTCCAGGGTAGACATATTTCCCTATTATTGTAAATCAAACTTTTCCAAGAATAGTTTAATCAATATATATTTACTCTGTGATCAATACCGCCAACAAATATTTATAAATTAATATCAATAAGCTGCACTGAATTATAGATATAGTAGGAACCAATTTTAAAAAATAGAAACAAGACTACAGAAGAACAGTAGAAAGAGCCAATACAAGAAAATACTAAGGGATGAACTAAGGCCGAAATTTATGAAATGCATAAAAATTTTAAAAAGTGGTCTCTACTTACTTATGACACTACAAGCACAATTTCACAACATATAATACATTTAATAACTGAAGAATAGCAAGATCAGGTGCACAAATTTCACAAACATTAATGGAGAATAAACCAAATAAAAATACAGCTAACTTGACAACAAATACAAACTAACAAATAATCAGGGAATAACAACTAACAGAAATGGCTATAGTAAACTCTGAAGTAGCAGTGATACACACAGATTTATAATGCCGGCCTCACTATCCGAGAAAACTATAAACCTACCCTAAAGAACAACCAAGAACTCACGACCATAGGATTGGTATTGTGAATTAAAGGTTCCTTCGCCAACCAAACCCACCTAGTAAAGGAACATGTAGTCACACAGATACAGAAAAACATATATGAGAATGAGCCCTGTCAAACAGATTCTTCAAACTCAAACTAATGAATCATTAAATTTACTTACCTGTTTTTTTAAAAAAATCCTTCCTGGGTCCAACTTCTGAGCCACAGGGAGAGATGATCCACCAAGGCAGTGTTGCGCACATATTTTTGATGCACAGATTACAAAAATTACGATATGACTTGGTGATATGAAAAAAAGAGATTACTTTGGTTTAGTCAAAGTTAGATCACCCATGATTTGATTTATACTTTTGATTATGTGGATGATCTCCCCTTGAACATTGATTGCGCGGATTAATACCGAATTTATGTAATTTCTCATTTGATTAGGGCCAGAAAATAGATTGATCTTGTTCAATATGTTTATGGCCTGAATTTATATGTATTACTTGTCTAGTACAAGAAGATTCAGTCTTATATTGTACATCTTTGTATGTTTAGGTCGGACTATATTCTTTGTGCCGAATACTGGGGCAGGTTTTCGTTTCTCGAGACATGCGTAGTGAGTCTCGATAATGCCGCTGAATATGGCTGAATGTGTTTCCTTGGGCTGGTCCCTTTTCAGGGTTAAAAAGTGATTTGTGCATGTTTTTCCAGGAGAAGTTTGTGTCTCTGCAAGAGTCTATTTGTCAGAGATTCTCCTCATGCACTGTGTTATTAATTCAGACTCCAGGTAAAACCAGACCCTTTCTTTTGATGATCTCTACGTGGTTAGGCCTAGATGGAGTCGTATTTTCGAACATCGTTGATCGTTGATATACCATTGAAGATGACAGGTTTCCCAACAGTGCTGATGTCTACATGTAACAACTTTAGTAATGTGGAACAGTAGGGAAACTCTAGGAATTTATTGATATTAAATTGTGAATTAACTTTGGCTTATTATTATCCTTCTTATGAGTGAGTGAGCGAAAACTCAGGAAGGCAGCCATCTTGCTTTCTTGTCATCATTATGGATCGCTGTCCTGAGAACAGTATACCAAACTTATTATCGGACAGGGATATGGAGATCTCATTAATATGAAAACCCTTATCGTGGTTTAACTGTATTACATAAATATTTGATATATGTCGCTGGAGAACTTAGTCAAGAAAAAAAGGTTCGGCCAGTGAACTCTTTATATGTTTACACACCCACACCCACTGATGCGTTCAGTCAGTTAGGGGATGTGGCAATAGTCTGCCAAAACATTGAATGATTCCTTATATTTTCCATCATATTTGAATGCTGCATGAAAGATGATCTACTGTTCAAATACCTGATGATATATATGTCAACATGTCCCCATGACGATGTTCCGTGCTGTCCTGATGGGTGCGTCCCTATTAAACGGTGTGAAATGCCCGCTGTAGTTCAAGTCGTCATTGCCTTGCATGAGAGTGTGTGAGAAATCTTATCAAGTGGTCTATTACAACGAACTATCATACCATTCGCGTTACTTGACACTCCCACTCAATGTCAACATTACAGGTTGATTTAATGGTGCAGAAGTAGTCTAAAGAAGACCTGCTTCGGTGACGACCAGTACATGACTCTCCACATAACAGACACACATTATATCAGTGGAAGCATTACAACCCTTATATCAGTAGTGGCTAACGTTTATCAGTGGTAGGCCAGATCCCTGGGCTTATTGTAACCAGACCATTCCTGACGCCAGATACGACAAGCAAACACGGATTTACAGGTTGGCAGTACAACTACACAGTCGAAGTCAGCATGACGTGTCTTATCAAGGGAATACAGAATCTAGGTCAGCGCTTGATGACATTTTGCTGTACAGGCAGTAATTAGGCCAGCGTTGTGTAGAAAAAGCAACCGCAAAATGGGAGTGCTTAAAAACAAGCATACAATCAGCAAATGCAAATTTACCTAAAAAGGAGTCTAAGAAAAATCAAATTTGGATGACAGATGACATCTTGAATAAAATGGCAGAAAGAAAGAAAGCAAAAAACACTCCAGAATATAAAACAATAGACAATGACATACGTACTATGTGTAGAGAAGCAAAAGAACGGTGGATAGAAACAAAATGTAAGGAAATAGAAGACTTGGAAGCGAAGCATATGACAAGAGATATGCATGAAGAAATAAAGAAATTATCAAATCGGTCGCGGTTTGCACAAGGAGGAAGCTGTATCAAGAACAAGAATGGTGTAATATTATTTGATGAGAAAGACATATCAAACAGATGGGCAGAATACGTAAAAGAACTATTCGAGGACAACAGAGGTAAAAAACCATCACCAGATTCTAATGAAGGCCCAAACATTCTCAGATCACAAGTAGAGAATGCCATTCATATGATACAAAAAGGAAGATCAGCAGGCATGGATAACATAAACATTGAAATGATAGAAGCTCTGGAGAGCTTTGGTATAGATACAATCACAGAAATATGCAATGATATGTACAATACAGGATATTTACCACACGACATGAAGACATCAGTTTTTATAACATTGCCCAAAAAACCAAATGCAACAGAATATTCAGACTTCAGAACAATCAGCCTGATGAGTCATGCAATTAAGATACTGCTCAAAATCATACAGGAAAGAATAAAAAGTAAAGTAGACAGCGAAATCCAAGAAGAACAGTTTGGTTTTAGACGGAACAGTGGAACTTCTTCTTCTTCCATCCTTAGCCATCAACCGGCAAAGCAGTATGTGGCCAGTACGCCTAGTGGCGTCTTAGGGCAACAACAAATTGATCAATCTATCGCTGTTTCCACCACGCCTAGTGGCGTCTTTGTGGAACAAAAACAGACCAAACAATATATCATTGTTTCCGTAATCAGATTGGTTAGCAAGCAGGTGATCAGCCCACTGTGCGAAGTTTTTACGGGATGGGGTAAACAGCCCCGTGCCCATACCCTCCTTAGTCGCCTTTTACGACATGCGTGGTAGGGTGCAGTGTTACTATTCTTTGCTCCCCTTTCGGGCCCCGGTAACACACGGGTGAAACAGTGGAACAAGAGAGGCAATATTTTGCCTAAGAAGATTAGCAGAAAAATATACAGAGGTCCAAAAAAGTATGTATATGTGCTTCATTGACTATAAGAAGGCTTTTGACAGAATCCATCATGAGAAAATAATTGAATGCCTCAAAGACATAGGTATTGATGGAAAAGATATAAGAATACTCAGTAACCTTTATTGGGAGCAAACTGCCACAGTAAGATCGGGAAGGAATTATTCACCATACATAGACATAAAAAGAGGTGTCAGACAAGGTTGTGTGCTGTCCCCCTGCCTATTTAATTTATACACCGAAAAAATTTTCAAACAGATACAGGAAATACCAGGACTGAACATCAGTGGAAGATCAATAAACAACCTTAGATATGCAGATGATACCGTGCTGTTAGCTGAAAGCGAACAGGAGTTACAAGAACTAGTGAAGCAAGTGAACAGTATAAGTCATGAATATGGACTCGACATTAATATTGAGAAAACTAAAACTATGATAATTAGCAAAACAGACGATAAACCCACATTAAAGATAAGCGTAAATGGGAAAATCCTGGAACAAGTCAAGAGATATGTATATCTTGGTCATATAATAACAGAAGATGGCAGATGTGAAACAGAAATCAAGAAGAGAATAGGAATGGCCAAAGCTACATTCAACAACATGAAACATATACTGACATCCAATCAGTTATCTCATAAATTAAAACTGAGAATCATAAAGTGTTATATACATTCTACATTTCTATATGGTGCAGAAACATGGACGATGAATAAGCATTTGGAAGAAAGAATTGAGGCTCTTGAAATGTGGATATATAGAAGAATGGGGCGTATCTCATGGAAAGAGATGAAAACAAATAAGGAGGTCCTAGAAAATCTAGGTATGAGAAGAGAACTAATGAGAGAGGTCAAAGTTCGGCAGCTAAAATACTTTGGCCACATAAAAAGGCATAACACTTTGCAGAAGACCATAACAGAAGGGAGAGTTGAAGGCAAACGTGCAAGGGGAAGACAGCGCTATAAGTGGGAAGATAACATCAAGAGATGGACGGGAAAAAGTCTATCAGAGTGTACCACCAAGACAAGAGACAGAAGACGTTGGAGATCCATTACAGCCAACCTTCGTTGTGGAGATGGCAACTGATGATGATGATGTGTAGTCATTCTTTCACAGATCAGCGCTTTGTGACATGTTGTGGTACAGACTTTATTTATGTCAAGTGGACATTGCTACACAAGTGAAAAGTTCACCATATTAACAGGAAGGCCATAAACTGTGCTGTTGATGCAGTAATATTGAGAAATTAATATATTTCATCGGTGGATCTTCTGGTGTTCTACATATTGTGTTGAACTTTAATATTTAAGGCCAGAAATTGTAGTTCAATAAAGTGGCAGTTTATTTATTTTGATTAGAATAACTGACATTACTGTAAAACTGAGCCTTCTTTACAACACTCTATCTACATCACAATTTATTGATGATATATGCATTTATGCTTTATATATATTTATGTTTAATGTTTACATGTTATTTGTTTATATGTATAGTTGTTTATATGTCCGTGGGCGGTAGGTGAAGTGACTAGAACAAGAAATACCGAGTAATATTGGTCTTGTACTAGTGTTCCATAGGGAGCAAATTTCTTAATTGAAATTTGCTAGCGACAACCTGTTGCTATTTTTGTTAGTTGTTAAGACACGTTTTTCTTCGTTGTTTTTGTTAATAATTTTGTGTTCCTTAGTTTTGTTTGATCTGTTTGTATTTGTAGATCTTCCCTTTTCTATCAATTTATTTCTATACACCATTTATATTTATACACTGTGGCGTTATTTGTCTTGTTGATTCCATTGCAGTTGTCATCACAGGTTCTGTGATTATTTACTTACTTCAGTTCCTTATATTTAATTTAATTTAATTTGATTTCTGCAATTGTTTTCATATTGTCTTTTATGCTTGTCCTTTGTTAATGTCTTTGGTTGACAGATAATAGGAGGTATATTTGAATACACTAATATGATAAGTACAGGCCAGTACTTTATTATTATTATTATTACTGTACAAGGAAGTATACAAGACCTGTTTAAGGCATGTCTCCAAGATTGATTGGGATAGGAAGATATTATTTTCCACAGGTACTCAAGTGATCATTTGTTTCATTATAAACAAGATAACCATATAAGGTCTTTGACTAAGACTAAGAGAGTGAAATAAAATAAAGTGAGTATACAAGTCTATAGTACAGACTTGTCTCCCATTAAAGTGTGATAAGGCAATTTATTTACTTTTTCAGGTTACTGATTTCATAAGACAGGATGGATAATTTAGATTACTTTATCCAGCAAGGGAAATCCCTTGATAAGTCTGGTAAAGATTTAGAGGAGTTTGCAACTACTCAATTTGCCATTGCATTAAAATCAGAAGAGAAAAAACAAAAATAGGAGAATAATTGGAAAGCAGAAGTTGAACAAAAGAAGATAGAGGCTGAGAATTTCAGACTGCAGATGCAAGCTGAGGAGAGAAAAGCTGCTGCTGAGGAGAGAAAACTTCTACTAGAAGAAAAAAATTAGGAGCTGCTGCTGAGGAGAAACAAGCTGCTGCTCAAGCTGCTGCTTAGGAGAAAAAAGCTGCTGCTGAGGAGAGAAAACTTCAAATAGAGGAAAAACAATTAGAAGCTGCTGCTCAAGCTGCTGCTGAGGAGAGAAAAGCTGCGGCTGAACAAAAAAGATTAGACAGAGAAGCTGAAGAGAGAAAAGCAATAAGAGAACATGAATTTGAGTTAGAGAAAATTTGCATTTTGTGCTGCTTATTGGTCAGCAGTGCTCAGTGAGATACTGACTAAGTAAGGTATATTATATAAAAAGGCATCATGTCTACTTTGGATTTCTTTATTAAGCAGGGAACGGAGCTTGGTATAGAGGGTGAAGATCTGAAAACCTTTGCTCTTGCTGAGTATGACAAAGAAAAAAAAAGGAGATTAGATGATATTGCCAAAGAAGAGAAAAGATTGGGAAGAGAAGACAGAGCACTTGCAAGAGAAGAAAAGAGAAAACAAGATGAACTACAAGAAAACAGAAGACAAGATAAAATAGAAAAAGAAGAAAAAAAGGAGACAGGGTGAGATAGAAGAGAAAAGAAGCCATGATGAGATAGAGGCAAAAAAGCTCAGTTTAAAAATGATCAGATAATGACAATTATAAAACTTGAAAGACTGAAGTGGATGAATGACAATAAGCAAAATAATCCCCAGAAGAGACCCCGATGCCATCACAAGAACAGCTTTGCTATGGACCCCTGAAGGAAAACGAAAGAGATGCCGACAAAAAACAAATTGGCGGAGGACTGTGGAGGCTGAGATGCAAAGAATGAACCAGAGTTGGGGCACTGTACGAAGGATGGCCACCGAACGAGCAAAGTGGTATCAATTTGTTGTTGCCCTACAAGACGCCACTAGGCGTGATGGACACCGACTGCTTTGACGGTTGGCGGCTAAGGATCAAAGAAAGAAAGAAGAAAGGCACAACGCCTGCCATTGCGTATGTCTTGTGAGCGCTACATTTTCTTCTCAGCAGACTTTAAAAAAAAAAAATGTGTCTCGTTTTGCCGAGGCGCGTCCCGTTCAACCTAGCCAGTTATATTAGTGCGCATGTGCAAATATAAAAGACCTTTAGGTCTGGAGAATCGTTACTGAAATTAGCGGAAAACATATCCTTATATACTGGGGTCTTGTTGTGTTTTCTTACAGAACGATTCCGTTCCAATAGCTTTTAGAGACACCCAGATGTTGACAGAGCATGCGCAGAGCATAGCGTCAGTAATCGGACTTCCGCCCTTCTAAACGCGGGTTCCGCCCAGTCAAGTCAACATGGATATAGCAGAAACCAGTTGATGTTTAAATAAAGCGCATTATTACTTTAATACCGATCTAGTTCTAGTTCATCACATAAAATATCATAACAGGTCTTTTGGCGCTCTCTTAGTAATCTAGAATTTCATTGGTTATTCAACTAACCTATTCTTTATCAATAATTCTCATTAGCTCCTGTGATCATGGAGTTCTAGACTATTGCCCCACTTCCGGTAACCGTTGGTATCGATTCTTACTGTAATTTACGTATCTGAATGATTAGAAAGTGTCACTATGAAATGCCAAGTTTTTCAAGGATAAAGACGCTGTTTAGTTGAATGCTAAACCGATCTAAGTCCTGTACTTTATTATGCGTTATAATTCTTTTGCGCTCTAAGTGTGATGGGGATACGTGGTCACTACGTTATTGCGTCGTTTTATTTTTAACTAGAGACGCGTCTCTTTCGTTTTGTGTAGTTAACGCAATGACCTTGGGCTTTTTTTGTTGCTTTTAATTTCGCCACTATCATCATGTGCTTGTTGCTTTAGTTGGGTTCTTAATCTTCGTCTTTTCAGTGTTATTATCTTCTTATTTATCTGCTCTGTTCTTTCTATTATTCTCTTGGGTTTGATCTATTACGTTACTTATGTTAATACTCTGTCATGTACATCTATACCCTGTCGCAGTGGGTCTACAGATTATAGTGTAGACCAGAGGTTCTCAGCGTTGGCTAAATGAGCCCCTAAGAGGGTCATACCATATTTCTAGGGGCCACAGTAAGATGGTAAAGAACCTTTTTTCCAGATAACAAAGAATATGACGAGAGCCACAGAAGTATAAAAGGCGCACAAGGGGCCATGGGCAAAAATAATATTGAGAACCCCTGATTTACACTGCACATGATCTTTAATAACAGGTTCGGTATCGCTTCTAGCCTTTATAACCCAGACGGTCTTGGCACCTTTTGTCTGCTCTTCATTAACAGAACATCACTGCACAGTGACACTGCATTCAGATAACTGTCAATGGGTGTGCTCGCAATCTTTAACATACTCGTATATATATACAGACCTTACGGTAGAAAGGGAACGATTAAGTAAGTAAGTATATATAGAGTAGCTTCACAATTAAATCTAAATCATTCAACCTACAGTATTCTTCTTCCTTACGTCACTGGCAATAGGTAATTCTGGACCAACATGTTTCTACGTTGTAACTTGTTAAGTTTACTCTATGGTTTATAAACTGTCTTGGGTTACGCTGACATTTTGATTTTTTTTTTTTTAGTTTTCTTTATTCATTTACTGGAATAAAAGATTCGCGTTTTGCGTTCCCACGCAAGAGAATTTTAGAAAATAAAATTGTTTCTCATGACCTGCTGATAGTTATTGACCTTGGCAGCTAACGCATGCCAAAAATTTAAGTCAGGCCATCATGACCAAAGATGGGAATTGATTGTATTCGACCCTTTGCATCTCATAGTCGAGGTCAGTTCATGGCCGCATTGGTTAAATATGCCGATACAAAAAATATTAGCCGCTCCAAGATTGCTGACCTTCCCACTATTTAACAAGACTCCAATCAGAAATGTTGTATGTTTATATTTCTAATGCCAAGCCAATAGTATGAGTCGCATCAACTGTCAAGTCGAACTGACTTTTGAAAGAGTATTGAATAAAATACTTTAGATTCTCAGAATTGGCTCGTGACAGAGACACCTACATAAGATACAGAGGTGGTACAGATAAAGCGAATCCTTTCTAAGGAAGTAATCCTGACGACAATGATAAGGAATTCTTGGAACTCTTGCGACAAGGTCCACTCTGTGATCTCAGACAGACAAGCCCCCACTACCCAAAGGAAGAATTACAATATATATTTATATCCCTAGACAGATAGACATACAGCACTAGTAATAAATTCACTCAACTCGGTGGTAAAGGTACACAGACAACGATGACTATTTATTCTATGTAAATATGGTTAGTATATGTATATTAAAAGATATTAAGTTAAGGATGATGATGATGATAGATAGTGACCACTGTAGATACAGCGAGTTGAACAGAGTTACAGGTTAGATACACAACATAAAAGGGCAGCAGTTATAGAACTACAAATTTCTGATAAAGTAAACTGGAGCGTCCTCCTCTATGGTATATACTGGCACTACTAAAGTTCCTGGTTTCAATAAAGCACTAATAACTACTGTTCCTGGTTTCAATAAAGCATTAAAAACTACAGTTCCTGGTTCCCGTAAAGAAATGATAATCTGGGTAGATAATAACCGGAGTGCACTGGTCAATAATCTAACGCTGTCCTGGAACTACCTAATCTTCTCTGGGCAGCGAATTCACAGCACAATAATATTACTTATACTGTCGTGTATCGGGGGCTAATATGGATACTAGTGCACCTCGAATACTGACGTTGAGTAGGCCTACAAATTAATTCACTTCTCTGGACCTGGATAACTGCTTATAGATGTGGATTTGTTCAGGATTATTAGCATTTTTGGAACTGCCCCACAATATTGAGAAATAAAATACTTAAGTGCATGAAGACTCGACCACGCTGCCTGCCACGTGGGTTTAGTGATCTGGCGGTGGCAAGGTCCCACAAATCAGCCGGGCGTACACAGACTGTACCGTCTTTTTCTGTCCGATTTTACACAGTGGTTCTAACAATGATGAAGCCGTGTACCAGATTCTGTTAACCTTGCACTGTTCAATTCCCTTGTCAAGCCACGCTACTGACTGCCCTAGGACAAGGGGGAAATTATCACCGATCTAGATCTAGCTGACTGGGGTCTGGTGAAGCGAAAAGGATTTGCCAGCCAAAATCCGTAATTTTAAATGGCTTCCAATCTCGCGGTCACGAGAGCATCCGTGGTTATCTGCACCCAGCCAATCAGCAACCGCCTAACAATTGTGTGGCTTGAACGGTGTTTGCCGAGATTTTATGAGCGCGTTGAAGATTTTATAAAATAGCGATAAGAAAAGGACCGCCCTACGACAGTATGCACGATGCATATATTTCCCAATCTCTCACGAGAAATTCCTGCGTAACAAACGCACAAATAAATGTGTTGTTTACAATGACCATATATGGTAACCTAGCTTCCTATTATCACATTTACAAGTTTACTCTTTTAATGTCTCACCAGATTGATATTATCTGTAATTATCATCACAGGTAACTTCGACAGAAGTGATTGCATCACATATCAGGCACTCCAAGTCGCTTGTATTAGCACTGAAGCGATACACTCCGATTGACCCGTCTGGGTGGAAATGGGTTACGTAACATAAACCACCACTTCGCTTGCCCCGTGGCTGGAGTCAATCGGGTGTAATCCTTTAAGCAATTACAGTTAATCCTTAAGGATGGTCAATTGTCTTGACCTGACACGTACCGAAGTGTGAAAATGAAGTATGATAGCTCTTCCAACCATATAACCTCAAAAGTGCTTATCAGGACTAACATTACTTTTTAGGGCTTTACTTTGGATAATGTGCACGAAACGTACGTATTTTCTTCTTGTCTTTCATTCAGCACCTACTGTCAATGTATTATAGGGGAGGCAAAGTTATTAATTTGGCAAACCTAAGCCAAAAGAGAATAATCATGGCTAAATTTCGAAATTGTCTAAATTGATGTAAAAATCCTTAAATATATTGTAATCTTGTATGACGTATGCCTATCTGACTGACATACCACAGCCTCATGACCAGTGTGGTCAAAATGAGGAATATGATTCCCCAGTGGCCAGTCATCATCGAAGGGGCGTCTTGGATGTAAAACCCAAGTACCAACACCTCGTCATATAATTGCAGGTTCAAACTGGCGCTGACAAGCATGACACAATTTTTCCTTAGAAATTGTGCACTGTCAACAGTGGAACAAAACTGTCTGTCACCTGGTATATGCGTAGTGTCTTCAATGTCCAGATGTAACGACCGATGGAAGTCAGCTACAACCACCTGCCACGCAAGTTAAATTTAACTCATAGGAATTACACAAAACAAGACGTCAAAATAAAAGATAAAAAATAAAATAAAAGATAAAAAACAAAATAAAAGATAAAAAATAAAATAAAAGATAAAAAACAAAATAAAAGATAAAAAAATACTAACAGTGACATTATATTGTTTCTGGAAAAAAAAATACTCGTGGCTGAACGCTCAGCAGTGAATATGTGTATAATGTGTAAATTTCGTACCATTTAGAGTTAAGGTTAGGGTTAGTATTATTAGGGTTAACCCAAACCATAATCCTAATACTAACCCTAACTCTAAATGGTACGAAACTACAAATATTATACACATATTCACTGCTGAACGCTCAGCCACGAGTATTAGGAAATTACCATGAAATGGATCTTACATCTAGAATTCATACAATAATAATTGGAGCTATTAACTGCTTTGAACAAAAGTAGATATACCGGTACTTCAAAATTATTTTAAACAATTAAAAGAAAATTAAATTGAGAGTTTTCTTAATTCTAAAGTACCAACAAATTAGTGTTTTTAATTTAGTATATATTACTGTAATTGTTTATTCAGGTGCGGGGTCACAAAGGTGTTCCCAATTTTTTAGAAAATTGAAAAGATTGCCGTGAACACAAAAAGGTTGAGAAACACTGATCTAGACTGTGCAGGTAACTATCTGACGTCCTGTGCATATAGTTCACCAGTGCTCTTCTCCAGTTCTGAGAACTAATTTTCTATGACACCTCAATCACTCCACAAGTAGTTCTTATCTACTTCCATTTCGCGACATTTATAACCTAACAGAAAAGGTTTAAAAAGACATGCAGAGTGAACAACAAATATTAAGAACACAACAAAACAGCAGATAGAACAGCTCAGGAGGGACAGTTTAGCTGTGTACACTGTTGAATCCCAGAATGAAGATGGGCAGTTGGCTACAGGGGTAGTAATAAAACATTTAAAAACTAACAAGTACTTTATATTTAAAGTGGAGAGGGAGTTTCCATCTGTACTACAGAAATGATAGCCATTTTAAAAGCATTAGTACGTATCTCAGATACCCCCCCCCCCTTTTCCCACAACCACCACCACAAAAGATACCAGAAGGTGACCCCGCACCTGAATAAACAATTACAGTAATATATACTAAATTAAAAACACTAATTTGTTGGTACTTTAGAATTAAGAAAACTCTCAATTTAATTTTCTTTTAATTGTTTAAAATAATTTTGAAGTACCGGTATATCTACTTTTGTTCAAAGCAGTTAATAGCTCCAATTATTATTGTATGAATTCTAGATGTAAGATCCATTTCATGGTAATTTCCTAATACTCGTGGCTGAGCGTTCAGCAGTGAATATGTGTATAATATTTGTAGTTTCGTACCATTTAGAGTTAGGGTTAGTATTAGGGGTAGGATTAGGGTTTGGGTTAATCCTAATCCTAACCATAATACTAACCCGAACCCTCACCAGATTCGCGTTTTGCGTTTCCACGCATGTGAATTTTATAAAATAAAATTATTTCTCACGACCTGCTGATAGTTATCTGACCTTGGCAGCTTACTTCTGCCAAAAAATGTATGTCAGGCCATCATGACCAAAGATGGGAGCTGATTGTATTCGACCCTTTGCATCTCATAGTCGTAGTCAGTTCATGGCCCCAGTGCTTAAATATGCCGATACAAAAAATATTAGCCGCTCCACGATTGCTGACCTTCCCACTATTTAACAAGGCTGCAATCAGAAATGTTGTATGTTTATATTTCTAATGCCAAGCCAGTAGTATGCACGATGCATATATTTCCCCATCTCTCACGAGAAATTCCCGCGTAACAAATGCACAAATAAATGTGTTGTTTACATCGCCATATATGATATGTCAGCTTCCGCTACTATTATCATATTTACAAGTTTACTCTTCAAATGTCTCACCAGATTGATATTACCTGTAATTATCATCACAGGTAACTTCGACAGAAGTGATTGCATCACATATCAGACACTCATAGTCGCTTGTATTAGCACTGAAGCGACATACTCCGATTGACCCGTCTGGGTGGAAATGGGTATATATAATAATTATCTAATATTTTGTGAAGTGTTTAAAGTGATAATCGCTTATTTCATATTTCACTACTTAGATTTGGTGCAGAGTGCTTAATTTATATAGTCTTTATTATTTTATAGTGACGAGTTACAGCGGAAAACAGAAATTATAATTTCTAGTGGGAGCCGCGCTAGCGTAGTGGTTACAACACCGCTCTGGCGACCGGGTTATACAGGATCAAACCCGGGCGACGGCATTTGAGGATTTTTCGTCGACCGGGATTTGGACTGGATTAACTCGAGACCTGGCGAGGACATTTGAAGGAGTGTCGTCGACCAGGGACTGGCGGCTCCTGTGCCGACCCAGCTGCAATGGGTACCTCCGAAATCGGCGAGTATTTGCCTGAATGACGAGGAACACCTGTCTCTGTACAAGAAATAAAGGGATACTCACGTAAAATCAATGTCAGGTTAGACATAAATAATAACCTGAGATTTCGCCTCGAGTATTAGCGGGCGTACGAAAAAAAAAAATAATAATAATAATAATTTCTAGCTTAAACTCAGTCGGCTATTAAGGAATTTAATTTAACTGCTAAATAATCAGACGGGAACAATTTTTCTAAACTAACTTATAAATGCTAGATGCCTCATGAGTTATGACGGAATACGTATGTATTCCTAATTCATGAGGATTGATGATTTTTAAATATATAACTTATTGCACGGGAAGTTTTAAATAAGTCAAGCTGTACGCTTGCATTTTAAAAACGTAAGTTATATTGATTACATAATATGAAACATATTTCATATGTTTTTTCTTTATTCAGTGAATACTGGTGTAACCCAAACTTTGCCGGCGTTTTGTACAGAGACATACCTAATAAATGCTTATACTGGGCTTTTGAGCCAGTGCATATTTCTACACTAACTCTAATGTGCATGCTGCTTTGTGGCGAGAAAAATTACAGAAATCTAAAACATTAACTTTCCGACATTGTTGACAAGTGTGTGGTGAACCAAGATTATTTGTTGAGAGAAGTTGTCCACCGGTCATCTTCCTAATTAAGGGAAACCTCGTGTTCTGAATTGTGTGCTCGTTTAAGTCTAATTCTTACCTCGTGAGGCAAGTGACACTAACTTTAGTCTGAAATAACTATCGCATGAAGCAGACGCTCCCCGGATCCATTTTGATGAAACCAACAAACAAATCTGCAGAGCTGGGATCCGCTTCATTTAACGACAGCAACAGATAAAAAGTGTGAATGTCCCAAAGTTTGCGCCAGACGGCAAACCACAGCACGATTGTAAGTATATCAGGGTCCTGATGAAAGAACCGAGTGAAAGTAGACTGAAGGATGTTCTTTGTCTGAGTCACCCACGTTGTAACTTCCTTTATGCAAGTTATTGCTAACAAGATTTACCCTTAGAATAAAGCAGAGTATCAAGTCTGTCCATATCTTAAAAGGGGGAAACCATAGACTCAATCATATGCATCTGTAACTCCTTGGGGTTATAACTTTTCTCTAACGGGACTGTGAGCTATATATCCAGGGGAGAACCATACAAACGGGTCTATCACTATTGTAGCATTCCTTTATTCTTATGACTATTTGTATATGCTTTTGATGTATTTTATATGTTGTGATGTAAGTTTACCATGATAATTAAACTATACCTACATTCATTTCAGTGTGGTGGTCAGTTCGTTTCCATAATATATATACAATCCTTGTTATAGTTTTCCCACATCTGTGTGTCTAACTGTCGTCCCTGGTATGTGCGTGCACGTGAGTGGATAGAGATATATTAATATATATATATATATATATATATATATATATATATATATATATATATATATGTTTAGACTGTCTGACTCCTCTAAAGCTGTCGTAGAAGATAGGCAGAGAGAGAGAGAAGATTTCTCGATCTCAGAGACAGCCTCTATCACAGTCTACCATCTCACTCGTGGAAATCTATTTCTATTACTACCTCTCACTGTGACTATCACTCATTCTAACCTATTCAGAAGGGACCAACCCAAGTCTTAATTTCCCTATCAAAAATCTACGACAGAATGGTGGCTCGTTTTTCCGGGAATTGAACTCTAGTCCTGAGCAAATACGAATATTAGCTCGTTTGCAGGATTAATTTTCTTTATTCTGATATAGAGTAAGAGTGTGATGTCTTGTGAGTTTTGTACTTTTTAAAAATAATTTTTCCCCTTGACGTATCGATCTGTTTATGGGCGTGCTGACCACACAATTAATAATTGTTTTTATCCACAGCATTTTGAGCATTATACATTTGAGTTACAGGTTGATTTTGTCGGAATATATGCTAATTACTGATTTTGTAATACTAAACGCTGGTAAAGTTTGTGAGTGTATAACATTCACAGGGTTCTGAAGCAGGAAGGTGTTTGAACTAAGTTAAGAAGTGCGTTTCGGACTATTTGTCCAGATTAATTGCCTCTCTTACCCTAACTGTCTTCAGGGGTAAACTTGATAGTGGATTAACATTTTGGGGATTTTGTTTCTCCTTAAATTTTTTTGCAATAATTATTTTGTTTCCACTGTAGCAACTTATTTTAAGGAGTAATCTTAACTACCATTTATTTGGCGTAGTCGTCTGCATTAGGGGCTTAATTGCCGATTAATAGCAGCAATAGTTAGATACTATAGTATTGGAGGAGGTATCACAGGTTAGAGTATATCATCTTTTGGTTTGGTATTTTCTCGTAAGTGGTAGGAACCAGTGTATCCTTTTCTTATCTCTTTCTCGTCTAAGTCTCAGCCACTGATTTACTATGGCAGAGAGGGCGAAGCTTAGGCAACTCCTCAGGGACGAGGCAAGAGAAGACGGTTTGGAAGGAGAAGAAGAGAAAGCTTTTGTCCGAGACGAACTTGAGAGATATGACGCGGAGAGGAAAGCAGCTGAAGCTAAAGAGGAAAAAGAGGAAGCTAGGAGGAAGGAAGAAGCAGACCGTCTATTACAGCAGAAGAAGATTGAGGAAAAAATGGAAATTCGCAGGGCGAACGAACGAGAGAAGGAGAGACAGCATGAGGAAGGAGAGAAGGAGAGACAGCATGAGGAAGGAGAGAAGGAGAGACAGCATGAGGAAAGAGAGAAAGAGAGACAGCATGAGTTTTCTCTTAAAACTCTAGAATTCGAAAGTCGTGGCGCTGCCTCTTCCTCCAGCAATGGAGAGTCTTCTCCTCATTCTTCCTTAACTGATCCTTCTAACACTCAATCTACTCACCTCACTGCTATGTCTTTTGCGCTAGAATCTTTCCCTTGTCCAAATGAGAAGATTGACACGTATCTAGAAAAATTTGAGAAAATTGCAACTCTGTACGGTTTAGAGAGGTCTCGCTGGAATATGAAGCTTTCTCAGTCTTTGAAAAGTAGTGCGTATGATGTTTACGCCAAACTGGAAAGCAGCCAACAAGACAATTACGACTTGTTGAAGAAAGCTTTGCTTGAGCGTTTTGAAATGAATGCTCGCAAATTTTTGCAACTGTTTCGCAACAGCAGGAAGGAGAGCTCTGAAACTTTTCAGCAGTTCTCATCTCGTTTAAAAGGATACTTGACAAAGTGTCTTGAGCTTTCGCAGCTCCCCTCTACCTATGAAGGTCTGGATGAATTTGTTTTAACAGAATAAAGAACACGTTGTCTGCTGATACCCGGAGATTTCTAGCTGAGCAGGGTGCAGAAAAACTTGAAGACATCTTAGAAAAGTCTGAGCGATATCACAATGCGCTGGCTGAACTACCGGCCACAAAACGTAAACCGACAGAAGAGCATTTTCGGAAAAATAATCTAGACCAATCTTCTCATATTCCTCATGTTTCTAACCAAAATAACCACAAAGAAACTGGACCTCAAAACACCCCTCCTGAAAATGATGTAAGTTTACCATGATAATTAAACTATACCTACATTTATTTCAGTGTGGTGGTCAGTTCGTTCCCATAATATATATACAATCCTTGTTATAGTTTTCCCACGTCTGTGTGTTTAACTGTCATCACTGGTATGTGAGTGCACTTGAGTGGATAGAGATATATTAATATATATATATATATATATATATATATATATATATATATATATATATATATATATATATGTGTGTGTGTGTGTGTGTGTGTTTAGACTGTCCAAGAAGATAGGCAGAGAGAGAGAAGATTTCTCGATCTCAGAGACAGCCTCTATCACAGTCTACCATCTCACTCGTGGAAATTTATTTCTATTACTACCTCTCACTGTGACTATCACTCATTCTAACCTATTCAGAAGGGACCAACCCAAGTCTTAATTTCCCTATCAAAAATCTACGACAGGGCCCTCACGGCGTGCATGAATGATAGGAGATTTAATTTTTTTTGCAAACCATTTGTTAACTTGCCTACCGGGTAATACATTTTTCTGTATACCCTGCCTTGTTCCTTTAAGTGGGATAGTTTGTTAACTCTGTTTAACCCCCCCTCCCTTCATTTGCTTAGTAAAGGGAAGAACAATTGGGAATAACAGGATTTTTGTCTACCACCCATACCTAATATTGTAACACCTCTTTCAGAGTAATAATTAAATTCACTGTTGGGTTACATTACCTATGTTCCTGATAAATATCTATCTTTGGACTGGGTTTATCTTTGTCTAATTAGCGGGAAGGGCTTAGTCGATACCAATCTTCTTCACCCCTCCCCACCTTGTTATTTGTATTTTTCTGTACTTATGATATTTTTCCTGTAACACATGATAGTTGTTGTGATTGATTTTTTAAATGATAATAAACAGCATAAACTTATTTAGTACTGTGTTGGAATACCCAAAGCACAAATTTCCCCTATCTGTTTAATATAGTTTGTATTCACGTGCGTCTGTGTGTTTGAAGCACCAAATCGGTGTGGAGGCAGATGGGTGTCTGGAAACTGGCAAACAATTGTTTGACCAGGAGAGTGAAGAGAAGATTGAGAGGAACGATTTGTCGTAAATAAGTCTGTCCTTACTCTCCCCAGCACTCTGTGAAGCAACTATTTACTCTCTACCTTTTCTATCACTGAGCTTTTCACCACCATTCTCCACTCTAAACAGGACCACGATTTCTAAGACTCTTTCTCTCAAAATAAATTTACGACATTCTCAAAGTTACTATCTGGTTTGTACAGGATCTGTTTTGTCGAAAACCTGCTTGTTCATCTCTCAGTTTCTTGTCTATGGAATCTTTTAATCTCTCAAGGATAATCCTGTTTAATACTTTTCCTGGCACTGATAGTAACATTATTCCTCTATAATTTGTGCACTCTTGTAAATTTCCTTTCTTAAAACACATGATAGTTGTTGTGATTGATTTTTTAAATGATAATAAACAGCATAAACTTATTTAGTACTGTGTTGGAATACCCAAAGCACAAATTTCCCCTATCTGTTTAATATAGTTTGTATTCACGTGCGTCTGTGTGTTTGAAGCACCAAATCGGTGTGGAGGCAGATGGGTGTCTGGAAACTGGCAAACAATTGTTTGACCAGGAGAGTGAAGAGAAGATTGAGAGGAACGATTTGTCGTAAATAAGTCTGTCCTTACTCTCCCCAGCACTCTGTGAAGCAACTATTTACTCTCTACCTTTTCTATCACTGAGCTTTTCACCACCATTCTCCACTCTAAACAGGACCACGATTTCTAAGACTCTTTCTCTCAAAATAAATTTACGACATTCTCAAAGTTACTATCTGGTTTGTACAGGATCTGTTTTGTCGAAAACCTGCTTGTTCATCTCTCAGTTTCTTGTCTATGGAATCTTTTAATCTCTCAAGGATAATCCTGTTTAATACTTTTCCTGGCACTGATAGTAACATTATTCCTCTATAATTTGTGCACTCTTGTAAATTTCCTTTCTTAAGCAACTTAACCAGATATCCTTCCTTCCATTCTGCTGGTATGTCTTCCTTTTCCCAGACTTTACCAAGTAATTTATATAACATCTCTGTAGCAGTGTCGATATCTGCTTTGATGGCCTCTGCTGGAATGCTATCAGGTCCAGACGCTTTTCCATCTCTTAGAAGCTTTATGGCTTTCTTTATTTCTTCCTTCGTTGGTCTTTCACCGTTAATTTGTAGCTCTTCTTCTGCTGGCTGGATGTCCGGGGGATTTTGTGGAGCTGGTCTATTGAGAAGGTCCTCAAAATATTCTGTCCACCTCTTCATTTGCTCTTGTATATTGCTGAACAGTTTTCCATTCTTGTCTTTTATAAGGCAACTTGTTTGCTTGTATTTCCCCGTTAGCTTCTTTGTGCTGCTATACAGTTCTCTCATATTTCCTTTGGCTGCAGCATCTTCTGCCTCTCTTACCAACTCCTCAATATACTTCCTCTTGTCTCTTTTGATACTTCTTTTTACTTCTTTGTTTGCTTCTGTGTACACTTCTTGAGCCTTGGCTTTGGAACTTCTGGTTTTGCTTGTGTTTAAATCTACTTTCTTGTTTTTCCTGTCTTTTATCTTATTGATGGTTTCTGTTGTTATCCATGCTTTTTGTTGTTGTTCCCTATTCCCCAGTATTTCTTTACATGTCTCATTCCATACAGTTTTGATTTGCTGCTTCTTCTTCTTCTTCTTCGTTCGTCCTGAAAAGGACGGTGGTTGCGTTGTGTCTGTTTACGCCTAAGCTGTGATATCTGCACCTTTCGGTCGACACATCCGACTTCTGCACGGCATTTTTTAGGACCGGGTTTGCCTTCCCATTTCGATCCACACTCGCTCAGCCAGACTGCACAGCTGCAGACTGTTTCCAGGACCACCACGTGGAGGTGGAGTGCGGTCTTGACCAGCACTGGTTCGCTGGTCCTGACGCAGGCAGTCAAGCTATGAGTCGCTGACTGCGGTCTCTATTGCTGCGTCTTGAGGTCCCTTTGCTGCCAATAGTCTTCTGTATTCTCTACATCTTCCAGCTGTTGGAGCACTTGGAATTTGTAGGATATTGTGACCGCAAATTTGTCTCTTGTTTCTTGATTTCTTAGATGTCCTACATTAAATTGTTGTCTATAATTTTGCATTGTTGCATATCTCTTGAGTTTCAATTTTACTTTGGCTATGAGAAGGTGGTGATCTGATGCCACATCTGCTACTCTATATACCTTTACATCCTGCAATGATGATCTAATCTTCTTGTTTATGCATATATGATCCATTTGATTTTCTGTTCTATGGTCTGGTGATATCCATGTTGCCTTGTGTATTCTCTTATGTGGAAACATGCTTCCTCCTATAGCCAGTTGATTTGAAGCACAGAAGTTTGAGAATAGTTCCCCATTTTCATTCATTATTCCCAGCCCCTGTTTTCCCATGACTTCTTCAAAGCCGGTGTTGACTGTACCTATCTTTGCATTCATGTCACCAATCAAAATTGTGATGTCTCTTCTTTTTACTTTTTCCATAATTTCCTGTAGTCTAGTATAAAATGCTTCTTTCACAGACTCTTCTATGTCATTAGTTGGTGCATAACATTGGATGACATTTACATTTATTTTCTTTTTAGCTGTTTTAAAAGCAGCTGTTATTATTCTGGGTCCAACGGCTTCCCATTCAATGAGTGCTTTCTGTGCTTCTTTAGATAACATAAGAGCTACCCCTTCACTGTGGTGTGAACAACTTTCGTCTTCATGTCCTGAGGACAGCACCAATTCACCTGTGATGAGTTTTTTCCTGTCTACCCCCTTCCACTTTGTTTCACACAGTACCAGAACCTCGATTTTATATTCCATCGTTTCTGCTGCTACTTGTGGACCTCCGAGCTAGGAAGCCAGTGCACTAATCATTGCGCTACCGCGGCTGTTCATAATCATGGATGTAGCAACTTTTCCTTTTTGTTTTGCCGTCACTTTGTTTGTTCCATGTACTTTGCTGGAATAAGAACATTCACGTGCATGAAACGGAGAATTTAACCGCAAGAACACTGAAGACAACTCCGCCTAGGCCGGTCCCAAGCCCGGCTGAAAGCCAGAGTCCGCATTAGACAATCTTTGAAGGACCGAGGACTAGAATGAAACCAGGCCAGGAAGAAGACAGCTGATAGGATAGTCTGGCGCTCTCTCTTCCAAACCTCTACACCTCACGGTAGAAGGGGAACGACTAAGTAAGTAAGTAAGAACACTGAAGACTGGGATTCTTCCGTAGACATCGTTCTCGTATAATTAGCGCCATTCTGTCTATGCTCTCCTGGTCGTTCCGATTACTTTGCACGCCATGTTGTATACGAGACAGTAAATTAATAGAAGACAGTGCTCTTGAGGATAGGAATAGTTGCGGTGGTATTCACCATATCAGATGGTGTATAGAAATACAAAAGCATAATTTTTCTCTACACGAGAAAACGAAACAGGTATCAGAATTTCATAAAAATGAAAAGAAATTCTGCAGAAACAGCACATGATTAGAATAATGAAGTATAAAAAGTTTATGAGGCGAAAGGACAAAGTGATTCCTTCCTCAAACGTTTGTATTCTGGGAAACAAGAACACAGACTGTAAGAATGCTATCAACCTTCTCAGTGTGTTTAATATCCACCACCAGAGATTCTTTATCACCTCTGGTTCTACTGACACTTTTCAGGTCATCAATTCACCATTGCTCATCTTGTCTTATCAAGCCAGTCCTTGTATTCTACGTAAACAACCATTTATAAAAGTGTGTAACTTCTCGGATGTTTTTTTCTTCAGAGCCACATGTAAGAAATGCATAAATGATTAGCTGATTAATAATAGCATGGTAAGAAATAACACAATTACACAACAGTCCCATGTGTTCATGCGAGATGATCAGAAATTATGACTAAGAAAAAAGTAAAAACAGAGGGCGAATCAAAATACTAATATGAAAATGTGTCATAAAAACAAGACGACAAACTCAGAATAACCATTTTAATTGTAATCTGTAAACGTGATTTAACAACACAAAGAAATAAATATGAATGTAGTTCTTAACTCTGTGTTACATCCATTTCTCTACTTGTTTGCTCATTAACAGTTATTAAATAAACACAGTGTTCGCACAGGATGAAGTATAACAAGACACGGTTAGGTCTAAAACTGTTTTTAATATTTATTTTGCGACACAATTTAATAAACGTCCAAAGGGTAACAAGCGAAATGGTATCTATAGTGTTCATTGTTGACTAGAGTGGGTTTAACATGGATAACTAGCTGGAGTCGTGAATACATGGATGAGATCTTTTACGCAATAATGAATACTATGGTAACATAGCTACACAGCCATAATGGAACAAACATAAACATATATCAAATCTACTGTGATGTAATATCTTATGTAATCATTTTCATATGTTGAAAACATCTTCACATAATGATGAATGCATGGAAGACATTTATTCATAACATTATAAATGCATGGATTAAACATATGATATAATTACTGACGTATGTAGGAAATACGGGAGTGATTGAAATGTTATTCCTTATTTTTACATTTTTATTTCTTTACTCCTTTCCAACTAATTTATATGAAACAATCATCGAAATAAAGACAATTAATTGTTATTTCATTGGTATAAAAGGTATTAAATTAGCAATATACTTGAATGTGAAATCTATCTCATTTGTTACATGAACTTATAGCGGACAGGACTTTTTACTCTGCCTTGCATCGTCCGTTTATAGGCGATGTTATATTTAGTTTATTTTAGGTAGTTTCTGGAAATATAAAACAAAACTTAAATGCATTCAAATGGCATTTATTGCTGCTTGATTTGGCATTTTTTCAAGTTTATTTTGAAGATAATATTAATGAAATACAAATTTTAACATAGGACGTGATTTTTCAATCGCCCTGTAGTTCATGTGGACACTAAAATATTCAAGTAACTATGGATTGAAGTAATTTAATATTAGACAAACACAAAGGTATGTTTTCAGGCACTCGTAAGAAATAAAGAAGTAGAACACTTGGACAACAGAAAAACCACAGACGTGAGTGGCTTACCCAGGGTTCGAACCCCGTACCTTCCGTACGACAACTCCGCCTAGCTATCAAGCGAATCACACTGACCCCACGGCCAGCTAGGCATCCCCCAAAAAAGGATGCTTTACTGACTATTTAGGTACGGGGTTCGAACCCTGGGTAAGCCACTCACGTCTGTTGTTTTTCTGTTGTCCAAGTGTTCTACTTCTTTATTTCTTACGAGTGCCTGAAAACATACCTTTATGTTTGTCTAATATTAATTTACTGTTTACAGGCCTCGGGTTTCCCTTCCTTATGTCTTATTTATGTTTATACATTACCAGAAACCTACCCTCTGTTCTATACTACTGTCCTTAAGTCTTCTACTATTTACTGGACCCAGTATCAAGGTCTTTGTCTTGTTTGGACTGACACATACTGTTCATAGGGGAACAACAAAAGTGATTGCGTCATTAAGGGGCTGAGTTGCCCACTGTATATTCCGGTGTTATCTTGTGTTTCTTACTGATAAATAGTCAGTAAAGCATCCTTTTTTGGGGGATGCCTAGCTGGCCGTGGGGTCAGTGTGATTCGCTTGATAGCTAGGCGGAGTTGTCGTACGGAAGGTACGGGGTTCGAACCCTGGGTAAGCCACTCACGTCTGTTGTTTTTCTGTTGTCCAAGTGTTCTACTTCTTTATTTCTTACGAGTGCCTGAAAACATACCTTTATGTTTGTCTAATATTAATTTACTGTTTACAGGCCTCGGGTTTCCCTTCCTTATGTGTTATTTATGGATTGAAGTAATAAATGGTGCTATCAATTACAAAAACATATAATCACGGGCATATGGAACAATCATGGAAGAAACAGCTTTCATAATGATTTATATGATGCAGATAATTTCCAGGGAATCATTTATTCATGGAAGTTATACTGTATTTTGTTATTAGTCATACAAGGAAGAAACTAGTATGTACAGAATCATTCGTAGATGAAGCATATGCTTCACGTAATCTTTCAGACATACACGACATACTTAATATAGTCGTTAATGCTTGGATGAAGCAGTTCTTGTAATCATTTATAAATGAAATATATACACTTCATATAAACATTTTTTCATGAAAGATACACATCATTTAATCAATCCATTTGTAGAATGTACACAATATACATATAATCATTCATACATAGAAGACAAACTTCATATAATCATTTGTAACTGAAAGAGGTACTACACATAATCATTAATGTAACATTATCAATTAATAAATACCCTTTAGCTCCCCAACGAGCATATGCCTTCAACAGACGTATGCCACGTCTTCCTGTCACGTGCCATCAGCTCAAGTTCTTTTCACGTCTTCCTCATTATTGTAAATGTTGTCTCCAGTCTGTTTGTGTTCTACCTCTGTCTTTCTTAGACAGACATACAGAACAAGGACTGCCTTGTAATGCTATCAACAGGTTTCCTCAGTGTGCGTCCTAGTCATCACCAGCGTCTTCTTCTAAGCTCTTGTTCCACTGGCACTTGTCTGGTTTTAGTAATCAGTCCCTTTTTAGTCTAGGAAAGTCTCCTGGCTTGACACCTAGAATGTTCGTGTATTAAACGAACAAGGAAAACCTGCACAGGTAGCAGCAGAAACGAAACAATATACACATTTTAAAAAATATATATTTAAAACAAGATGAAACTCAAAGATTAAAAAAATGCGAGGATGATCAATTTTATATAACCTTAGATGCATGATTAAAACATTTTACACATCGAGGAAATATCTTACAGAATCGGATTTCTTAACCTGTAATGCACGGGCTCTTTGGTGTCCATGAATGGATTATAATGGGGGAGAACGTTCGTGTACATAAAATGTAAAATGTAAAGTTTTTAAATTGTCCTTTTATGTAACTTATTTGTCCAAGAAAGGGTTCATAGCCTTCTTCAAACAATGAAAGGGGTCCATAAACTTCCTCATGCAATCGAAGGGGTCCATGTCACACAAAAAAACTATTTAAGAAAGCCTACGTTAATGAAACAGCTGGCGTAATCAAATTTTACACAGACAAGAATCTTACACTATAACTGGTGAATGGATGAAACAGAATTTACAATTATTCACGCGAGTCAAAAAGTCACACATCATGGATGCATGAATTATTTACTTTCAGCTTTGCCTTCTCTCCCAGTTCAACATAAACATAGAGTCCGTTGGGAATATTAGCGCGCATGTCAAAACATGTCGTATAATGATTTGTGTATTGATGACACAGTTTACTAAATATTTGATACACAAAATATTCGTGGCCAGGATGTAACAGTTCGCACAGTCCTGGATAAAATGATGAACATTTTTTGTTATACGAGCGAGTAAGCCGTCAAGATATGACTGTAAAGAATTATGGTGTGCGATTTCTGTCTCATGTCCGAAGGATAGGTCTGTTTCTCCTTTGTTTTGTTTCTTCCTTTTGATTTACTTCCAACTTTCACCTTCCACGGAGCATTAAGCCTGTCAAAACCGACATGCTCATGGAAGCGATATTTAACAAAAACACACTTATACAAACTGAAGACAGATAACTGACTTGTATCTCTGCTGGAAATCGAACGCAGAATGTTTGCTTAAGTAGCGACCATTCTAACCACTAAACCAGTGACGCATATTGGTATGTATGATATATTTTTTTTAAAATCTGAACTACTTAATTTTTGTTTACACAATGCCTAATAGAAATAGGCATAATGAATGTATTCATAGAAACCACTATATGGTGGTAAAGAAATATTTGTTGTTTTTACAAAAATGTCATAACATATTAATCAATGCATCACCATTCTGTTGACCACTGCTTCTTACCAACATACGCAAGTTGATACTTGAGCGTGTTCTGGTTGTCAAAGTGAAAATATTTACACTGAGTTTCAGTTGCCAATTGGTGGGTTTTTTTGTGGGTTTTTTTTTAACCAGCGGCACTTGGGCTTTCAGCCCTTCGGCCCAATGACATATCATTGCGAGGCTGGGGAGTCTGTGGACTTTCCTTCCAACCCGGTCAGGAGCTTCGCTCCTTCCCATCCACAGAGGGTTTATCTCAGGAGCTGTTCAGGTTATTCAGTCAAAATCCCGGTCGATGACACTCTTTCAAATGCCTACGCCCGGGCTTGAACCTTGAACACCTGATCGCCAGCGCAATGTGGTAACCATTACACCAGCGCGGCTCCCATTTTTTTTTAAACGTCGTAAAGATTGTCTCCCTTAGTCTATGTTTCGTTGCAGACATACCAAGAAAACTATCAAATAAGATAACAATGCTATATGGTTTTTTTGCCTAAAGTGCGTTAATAATGTATGGGCGATCACGTGACTACAAAGATCTCAGTTTGTAATATTTTTGCGTGATTCCTGTTGTTAACTAATCAAACATGTTACATATACTTATCAGACAATCAGCCTTTTATATTTAACTTGCGCCCTAATATAACCAACGCGCCTTGTTTCTAAGTTGAACTGAGTGTGTCTCGCCAAAACGAAGCAACAATCCTATTTTGAAAAAAAAATGTTGTTAGCTTGTTAATCTACTATGAGTGTCTCGTTGCCAATATTATCTGTTCTCTCTGTCTTTCTCTACTTGTATTGTCTTTTGTCATGTTATCACATTCCCAATGTCAAACTACTTCCTGCGTATTCATTCATATATTAACATTCAGTTCACCTAGGAACATAAGCCTTTTACAACCATATGCAACCAGTTTTGCAACCATATCTCAGATTAGTTAAATTTCCTTGCGTACCTTTGTTATTCAAGTTTCACACCCATTAAGTAATACAGGATGTACATCACATGGGAGTAGGTTATTCCTCAATGCCAACGAAATATTATTTTTGTATTTCCGCTGGAAGTGTTGATGCTGAAAGTTGTTTCTACATGTGCCAATCTTGACATTGATTTGTAAGTAAAAATGTAGGGGGTCGGAGTGGCTACGAAGTATGGCGTCCGCCTCGAGTTATAAACGTACCTGGTTCGATTCCCAGTAGAGTGAATATAATTGATGGACATTTTTTTTTTTTCAGAACCAGTGGTCCTAACGAAGTCTAGCCTTCTCGGATAAGGGCGAAGAGTTAGAAGGCGCCGTGTGTAAGTTGCGCACGTTACAAATCTCTTGGCAGTTGGAAATCGTAAAGAGTAGGCAACACGGCCGCTGTGCAGGCAACATTTAAAATTAGGAAACCTACTCACCACAGAAATATTTATAGAATGTCTGATTCCTGTATACACACATTGGGATTTTTGCCGCCGCTATGGAGTTCGTGCACTGTGCTGAGATCCTCCTCGTGTGACCCAAGGGAGGAGATCGGCATTGATGGAGTTGTCCGTGTGCAATGAAGATAGTCCTTAAAACAGAACTAAACCAAACGATATGTGAAACATATGCACAACATTTAATGTCAAGGGTGAATATAAAGTAACGCTATCATCATCTCATCTCAACCCGTAACCCGTCATGGGTCGTAGGGGTGCCATGGTGGAAGCATCAGCAGACAGGGTCCTCCACTGCTCTCCATCCTCAGCAATGCGTACAAGTGTGGAAAAACCGTGTCTTGCCCATTCTTTGATGTTATCAGCCCAGGATTTTCTTTGCCTTCCTCTTCTCCGTTTACCTTCGACTGTTCCCTGGAGGATCGTTTTCGAAAGGGAGTCATGACGAGTTACATGCCCAAACCAGGCAAGCTTTCGACGTTTCACTACTGACAAAAGTAGTTCTTGGTGGCCTGCATAGGTGTTTATTTTCTCTCTAACATAGACATTTGTTTTGTGCTCTTTATAGTAAATGCGCAAAATTCTTCTATATTATTTATACTCGAAAGCCTGAATCCTTCGCTCCGTATCTGCAGTGAGTGTCCAGCCCTCACACTCATACAAGAGAATAGATAATACAAGTGATTTGTATAATTTGATCTTCACAGGAAAACTGATGTTACTTTTCCAGATCACATTCAGCCTTGTCATGGCAGCTGAGGCCATCTCAAGTCTTGTCTTGATTTCTTTACTTGATCTTCCATCACTACATATAGTGGACCCGAGATATTTAAGGGTGTTAACTTCTTCTAACGTTTGCCTATTTAACGTAATGCTGGTCGGAACATGTTTCTTATGGCTATTCACCAATATCTTGCGTTTTTCTATATTAATTTCCATCCCATACGTTCTTGTTACTTTCTCCAGTCTAGAGGTAAGGTCTTGAAGTTCTGATTCTGTTCCAGCTATAAGATCAATATCATCAGCAAAACGTAGATTGCAAAGAGGTCGGCCTCCAATCGATATGGTTGTTTTATAACGCTATACAGAACTTTTAAAAATATCACAATGGTGTATGAATATAAGGAACAGCATTATACATTGTGATGACAAGACACTACTTATTGTGTTTTTTTTTTTAACTTCTATTCTGCTAATGTATCCATTGGACCAACAACCATGAAAATAAAGATAATTAACTGTTGTTTCATCACACACTTTTCTATGTCACATTGTTATTTGTTGTTGTTGTTTAACTAGAGCAGCTCCATTTTTTGCTGTTTTGCAGCCAATACCATGTTGAGAATCCTTGATGTTATCTACACTATAGATCAATACTTTCTTTTCCTGTGGGTTTTCTGCAATTCCGAAACGTGTTGAGTTGAAGTCACGAGCTCCTGTTTCTTCACCTTGGTTTGCATTTAAAGGATCATCACATCTGGGTCCAAGCTAGAAGTAAGAAGTGCGTGGCATACTGCGCATTCTCCGCCATCCAAGGGGGTTCACCAACTATGCAAAGCTAAAATGCTGTACTCTGGTTCTGTGCTGTCCCAAGGAATTGTCACAGCCTGCACACAGCCACTTATCAACTTTCCCTCTCTAACAATGAGTCCACAGTGAGATCTTTCTGCGTGTAGTCAACCAAGTCAAAGCCAAAGAATTACGACTGTGGCTTAAGTGACTTCTCCAAGCTTAGCGCGCAATGCTAGCTTCTCAACAAGTTTCACCACAGGTGGAATCCTTGGAAGCGTGGGGGTGATTTCAAGAGTCAATGAGGATGTAATTAGCCTCACAGACATATGTTCACTTCCACATACGTATATTGTATCATTGTGCATAGCTAGTGGTCATATAAGGATGACACCAGATATGCCCCCATGCATTCTATGTCACATAAAAAGTACATCTCAACGTGAGATCCGACCTGTTCAACTGATGACCTCTTAGCAACCTTTAACTGCTGCTCTATAGCCATTTTTGATTTTATTGTTTATGGAACTAAATAGTAAACTATATTAGTCTAATGTCAAATAGCCACCGTTTTGTGACATTTGTTTCATTTATATCCACCAGATACAAGTGATGACATAACAATTTTAAAAAGTAACGAGTGACTTTTCAACTACCCCATAGACATATGTCATATACTACTACACTGGAACACACGATAACAACGGGAAAGATTGACATATATCATATACTACTACACTGGAACACACGATAACAACGGGAAAGATTGACATATGTCAAATACTACTACACTGGAACACACGATAACAACGGGAAAGATTGACATATGTCATATACTACTACACTGGAACACACGAGAACAACGGGAAAGATTGACATATGTCATATACTACTATACTGGAACACGCGATAACAACGGGAAAGATTGACATATGTCATATACTACTACACTGGAACACACGATAACAACAGGAAAGATTGACATATGTCATGTACTACTACACTGGAACACACGATAACAACGGGAAAGATTGACATATGTCATATACTACTACACTGGAACACACGATAACAACGGGAAAGATTGACATATGTCATATACTACTACACTGGAACACACGAGAACAACGGGAAAGATTGACATATGTCATATACTACTATACTGGAACACGCGATAAAAACGGGAAAGATTGACATATGTCATATACTACTACACTGGAACACACGATAACAACAGGAAAGATTGACATATGTCATGTACTACTACACTGGAACACACGATAACAACGGGAAAGATTGACATATGTCATATACTACTACACTGGAACACACGATAACAACGGGAAAGATTGACATATGTCATATACTACTACACTGGAACACACGATAACAACGGGAAAGATTGACATATGTCATATACTACTACACTGGAACACACGATAACAACGGGAAAGATTGACATATGTCATATACTACTACACTGGAACACCACGATAACAACGGGAAAGATTGAGAGAAGAAGCGACAGTACAAGATAAAGACGAAAAGCGCTTGTTGAAGCTTTTTTCAGGGCACCCAAAATGCACGTAGGAACACCAGTGTCATTATCGCCCACGCCAGATGGTACAGTAGCTTATCGTGATGTGACGATGAAAGGTCTATATTGTGTATGAATATAACTAATAAAGTGTAAAGTTCACAGTCAACTAAGTAGTAATATTGATTGAGCACATGAGTGTGAATTTTTAAACCGTTTTAAAATAACATTTTATGCATCTTCATTATCAGTATCAAGTCATGTGTCAAGACAGTCTTATTGTATGGCTCTGAAACATGGAGAACATAACAACAATACCAACAAAAAAAACCACAGACTTTCACAAATGGGTGTTTGCGTGTAATAGAAGGAATTAAATGTTACAACAAGATGACAGTATGGAACTGATGATAAAAAAACCAAACTTATGTTTGTGTACAGGAAATGAGAAAATTACGGTAGCGATGTAAAGTACACACTGAGAAAACCCGTTGATAGCATTACAAGGTAGTCTATGTTCTAGAATCGTCAGGGCAAGAGGGGTAGAATGATACAGAAGAACACACGGAGAAGAGAAATGGAGACACAAATGAGAGAGATGAGTACGATAGGAAAATACCAGTTGGCAATCATCACTATCAGCGTTGTCGTTCTGGTCGCAGCATTGACCTTCAAAACAGGAAGGTCAAGTCATCAGGTCTCGTACCATGAGTTCCAAGTCTTTCCATGTTCTCCTCATCTTATGTTATTGCGTTGGCCTCCATCTGTCTCTCTTACCTTTGTAATTCCAGACCAAGGACTGTCTTGTAAAGCTATTATCAGGTTTCATCAAAGTGTGCCCTAACCATAGCCAGTAACATCATCTCAATTTATATACATAGATTTAAAAATAAAAATACTTGTACGAATGTAAAATAACCTGCTCACAGTATTCATTCGTTCATTACTTTATTTTATTCGCTCCTCGCGGAGCAGCATAACACTCCCACTACAAGAAAGCCTTCTTGAAAGCATCCAAGCTCTTGTAGCGGTAATTTCTGTAGCAAGTGTTTATGAATGGTGAGGTTACAAGTCACATACACCATCTCATATTAGTCTCTCCTGAGAACGTAGTGTTCTTTTTTCTTCCTTTGTCTACTCACAGACCTCAGGGATCAGGGTCTACTCACAGACCTCAGGGATCAGTGTCTACTCACAGACCTCAGGGATCAGGGTCTACTCACAGACCTCAGGGATCAGTGTCTACTCACAGACCTCAGGGATCAGTGTCTACTCACAGACTTCCAGGATCAGTGTCTACTCACAGACCTCATGGATCTACACTAACCTGGCACAACATAATACCAGAACTGAAAATAAGTGTTAAATATACTGCGCAACACAGCTTCTTAAGATGTGGCATCTCTTGGTCGTCTGCAACCTGAATTATGAGGGCGCGAGATATGTTAGACATTTTAGAAGGCAAATAATTATACACACATTATAATACATATAATTCAAATGTGTTTTGTACAAAACAAAACTTTGTCAGCGTAAATTCAGTCAATATGTTGGACTTAAAATGATCCTTCTTCATAAATTTCCAATATTGGTGCGTATCACTAAAATTATTTTCATTGTATCTACAGCTTAATGAGAACGCGCTGGATATTACTTACACACGAAATATATAAACAAAATTATAGTTTCGTATACATTTCGTCGAAAATAATTTAACGTTTAGTTTTTCCGCATTTATGGAATATTTTGCGAACTAGACAACAATGGAGTGCGCGGCTTCTTAAGATGTTGTAAAGTGGTGCGATGATTCTAATGATGCTGTGAAAGTGGTGCGATGATTGTAATGATGCTGTAAAGGGGTGCGAGGCTCCTAATAATGCTGTTAAAAAAAAGTGCGGAACCTCTAAGAAGCCACTGATGTAAATGAACGGAAGACCAGCTTGAATAAGGGAGCAAACTTCGGCTAATGTTCATGGAAAATCTATATTTCCTAAATTATCGCCCTTTATTTGGACCCTGTTCATAAAGACAAAATAGTTGCTGCAAACTTTAATAAAATGGCGGATGCGTAGAATAGAAGGATTAAAGTGATATGAGTAGTGTACTGTTGACAAGAACCGGACAAGTGCCCGTGGAACAAGAGATGAGAAGAAGACTGGTGGTGCATAAAACACACATTGAGGAAACCTGTTGATCCAATTAAAAGTAGTCATTGTTCTGGCATTAACAGAGTAAGAGAGATAGACTTAGAGAGACAGACTTAGAGAGACAGACTTAGAGAGACAGACTTAGACCACCACAGAATACAGGGAATAGAGAACTGGGGACATACATAAAAGGAATGAAGAAGACATGACAGCACAGGACGACTTTACAAAAAGGTTGCTGATATCCTTTGTTCTTTGGGGAGATTGTGGGTGAGGAGGAGGATGATGATGATATAAGTGTAACACTAGGACAACAATGCCACATGATGATGATGATATAAGTGTAACACTAGGACAACAATGCCACATGATGATGATGATATAAGTCTAACACTAGGACAACAATTCCACGTGAGGACGAACATGTGACACTAGTTATGTCAACCCTCTCTCTGTAAACATTAGAATTAAATCAGTTAACACATATTGGCAGCTATCTGATACTTCCTTTCTGTCTTTTTTCTTTGTATTCCTATATTTATTCATTCATTTATGTCTTCTAACTTTATCTTCTTTCTTTCTTTCATATTCAGTAGATAGAATTGAAACGCCAGCCGACTTTAGTCTTTACAAATAGAAGTACATTTAGAGAAATAGTTAAAAACAATACTATTAGATAAACTTACTGTTTTCATACTTAACACAAATTATAAGGCATGGAATAGATTTCATGTTACCAAATCCTTACTTAATATTACTACGACGTTGTGGTATTACACATTGAATCCATATATTACAATCAAGACCTGGTATTCCACTAAGGTACTCATGTTTAATAAAATCCTTATCTGACATTACATTGAAGTTGTGGAACTCGGTTAAGACACTCTCTGTAATAAGAATCTTTTTTTCAGGCTACAGTGAAGTTATGGCATTAAAATACTTCCAGATATACTAATGTCTGATTAGCGAGCACAGTAAAAACAGATTTTTAAAAATTTACATGTTCAAAATTCAATATAGCTTATGAATAACAACGCAAAGACAAAGGATTAAAAATGAAGACACAACAAGAAAATTAACAGACAAAAAACTATTAAGGTCAGCAGATCACCAGGTTCACTTAATATATATGTCGACGATATCATGTTAAACAGGTTCCACAGTTTAAATAGGATACAAGAATAGGTTTTTGGAATGTCAGGACAATGTACGAGACAGGTAAACTAAGACAGGTCACGGCAGAAATGAGAAACTATAGGTTACACATTCTAGGGATAAGCGAGAGCAGATGGACAGGGGCAGGAAAAGTTAAAACAGCAACAGGAGAAACAGTACTTTACTCTGGAAGAGAGGATGGACAACACAATGAAGGCGTAGCCATTATTCTACAGAAAGGAATAGAAAGGACATTACTGGAATGGAAACCCATCAACAACAGACTGATAAGATTAAGATTGAGAGGGAGATTCATCAACACTACAATAATACAATGCTACGCACCAACGAATGATAGCGATGAGGAGGTCAAGGATGAATTCTATCAGCAACTGCAGAAAGAAATGGAAGACACACCTAGATATGATCTTGTTATAGTAATGGGAGACCTCAATGTGAAAGTTGGTACACACAATACATATAACGAAAGAACAATGGGGAAATGCGGCAGCGGAACAGCAAACGAAATTGGGGATAAACTAATAAGTTTCTGTAGCATTAATAACCTGGTCATTGGAGGAACACTCTTCCCACATAAAGAAATTCACAAATTAACATGGGAATCACCAAATGTTCGGGACAGAAACCAGATAGACCACATCATGATTAATGGTAGATGGAGACATGCATTACAAGATGTGAAGGTAAGAAGAGGTGCAGATGCTGGAAGTGATCACCATTTAGTAGTAGCAAAACTGAAAGTGAAACTAAGAAGGGCTGCACCAACTGTAACTACACAGAAAAGGTTTGACATCAGCAAATTGAAGGACTCCCTTACCAGAAAAGCTTTTACGGCCGACATAAAGAAACGATATCAATTTGCCAAAAGTCAGGAAAAGACATTGACGGATGATATAGACCAGAATTTCAACACCATTTCAACAATATATAAAGAAAGCAGCAAATCATGCTTGGGATTCCAGGAAAGGAAGAAGCAAGACTGGATAACACCAGAAACTTTAAACACCATAACGATGAGAAAGGAAATGAAAAGAAAGAAAACAGAACCGAAGTCCCCCAGGTTAAAGCAACTATATAGCGAACAGTACAGTCAGCTGGACAAGGAAGTTAAACGCCAAACCCGAGCCAACAAAAGGAATTTCCTAGACGATCTTGCAAGACAGGCAGAGGAGGCAGCACTGAGAAATGAACAAAGCACAGTATACAAAATAACTAAATTCATCAGCGGAAAACGAGGTGCAAACAATATTACATTAGTAAGAGATAAGCAAGGTAATCTCATCACGACAGCAGAGGGACAAGAAACAAGATGGGCAGAGCACTTCAGAGAAACTCTGAACAAGGAACCACCAGAGAAACAATTGAATGTTCCTGAGGCTGAAAACAATCTAGATGTGAATACAGACATTCCACGAAAAGAAGAAATCATCACAGCAATCAAAGGGTTAAAGAACGGCAAAGCTCCGGGCCATGATAACTTAAATGCAGAGCTATTTAAGACAGACCCTGAGCTAGCAGCAGAACTATTAGAACCACTATTTGCACAAGTCTGGAAAACGGGGACAACACCATCAGAGTGGAACAAAGGAATAATTGTCAAATTGCCCAAGAAGGGAGATCTTGCAGACTGCAATAATTGGAGAGGAATCACTCTTCTCTCAGTTCCCAGCAAAATACTAGGCAGGATAATTATACAGAGAATTTCAAAGGCAGTAGATCACAAACTGAGGAAAGAACAAGCAGGATTTAGAAAGAACAGGAGATGTGTAGATCATATATTCACTCTCAGGAACATTATAGAGCAGTGCTCAGAATGGCAAAGACAGCTTTACATTAATTTCGTTGATTTTGAAAAGGCTTTTGACAGCATACATAGGGACAGTTTATGGAAAATACTGAGGGCTTATGGAATTCCAAGATGCATAGTGTCAATCATAAAAAGCCTCTATGCAAACTTTACGTGCAGTGTTGGGCAGAGCAACCTAACCTTTGAGGGGAAGAGAGGAGTACGACAGGGATACCTCTTATCAACCACTCTATTTTTAACAGTCATAGACTGGGTGATGCGATAGACAACAGAGGGCAGTCCAAGAGGAATAAGATGGACAACATTTTCTACATTGGAAGATCTGGAATATGCAGATGACATTGCACTACGAGCACATTCACATCAACACATCCAGGAAAAAACGGATAGACTTAATAAGTTTAGCCAGCAGGTGGGCTTGAACATCAATTTAAAGAAGTCTGAGGTCATGACGCTCAATGTGAGCAACCCTGAGCCCATATCAGTAAGGAATAAGCAATTGGTACAGACAGATACCTTCACATACCTAGGAAGCATAGTAACACCAGACGGCGGGGCAGGCAAAGACATCAACATCAGAATGAATAAGGCAAGAACAGCCTTCTTTAGCCTAAACAACATCTGGAAGTCCTCCCAATACGGCACAAGCACAAAATTAAGATTATATCAGAGCTGTGTGCTTTCTGTGCTTCTCTATGGTGCGGAATGCTGGAGAGTTACAGAGAAGGAAATGTCGAAATTGTCCTCTTTTCACACAACATGCCTAAGAAAAATTCACCGAATCTTTTGGCCGAATACCATCACTAACCAAGATCTGCTTACTCGTAGCAAGCAAGAGGACATGCACACCATCATAGCTGGCAGACGCTGGAACTGGGTTGGTCATATCCTCAGAAGAGACCCCGATGCCATCACAAGAACAGCTATGCTTTGGACCCCTGAAGGAAAACGAAAAAGAGGCCGACCAAAAACAACCAGGCGGAGGACTGTGGAGGCTGAGATGCAAAGAATGAACCAGAGTTGGGGCACTGTACGAAGGATGGCCACCGACCGAGCAAAGTGGAATCAATTTGTTGTTGCCCTACAAGACGCCACTAGGCGTGATGGCCACTGACTGCATCGACGGTCGGCGGCTAAGGATCAAAGAAGAAGAAGACAGTTTAAATATATAAGAACCTTTTTACAAAAAATGGAAGACCTGACAAATAAATTGAAACATGATGTTAAAAACCCAGTGCATTGACTTCCCAACTGTTACCACTACTTACAACATCAGACAAACCGTATGGAGACTAAATGAGAGGTGAGGCTTAGGAAATGTCATTAATGTCACCAAGAGATATAATGACAAAAAAATGATGACATGAGAACATTTGTTGGAGCAACATCCTCCATCACGTGATGTATGGAGTAGCCTTTCTCAATATTTTTATCCTGCAGGAACCCTGGAAATAATTTTCATGTCTCAGGAACCCCTGCATAAATATTATATATATATATATATATATATATATATATATATATATATATATATATATATATATATATATATATATATATATATATATATATATATATATATATAGTCTACTGGTTCATGGTATTGTGATCACTAAGTTGTCAATACAATAAGCGTTATCAAAGCTATTTGCAGTAGAGATAGCTTTCCTATCTGTGGATCTGTTTATTTTGGCCAGTTTTTAGCCAACACTTTTTTGTGTGGTTCCCCCTCCTCTAAACGGTTATCAGCTGTGAAGCAAGTTAGTAGTGTAGGTAGACGAAACTCCTTTTTTTCTTATTTTAATTTTCTACTTGATTTTTTTTTTCTAAAATCTTATCCACGCAGGCCTAAAAGTCTTATCACAAATTTCTATTCTACAAAATGCTAAAATAATATAGTGTGTGCAAGAGTGATGACAGTTCTATTGCACGCTGCAAATCGGTGTTGCTCGGTCACAGCCCATACATTCCAGAGCTTATATTGCCAAACGCGCAAAGTTAAAAAAAGACGTTTATTTATTTATTTTTAATCATGATTTCTCGAGGAACCCCTTGCGACATCTCGCGAAACCCTAGAGATCCGTGGAACCCCGGTTCATAAACCGTTGTATAGAGAGACAAAATATTCAGTGGTTTGGCCACGATAAATTTCCACTAAACGTTTACAAGAGTAGATGATCTGGCTCTAGGGCACATGAAAAGATCAAGAATCAGATTGATAAAAAAACATTACAGAAATCCTACAACAACACACTCACAGCAGCTAATGACAACAATTTGGCTCATGAGCAGAGGTGGCCAAACTACGGCCCGCAGGCCAGATCCGGCCCGCCAACCAGTTTTGACCGGCCCACCAACCTGTTTTGGCCGGCCTCTTATTGTTGATTGAAAATTACTGTATACTCCGACCACTGTGCTAAAAAAAAATATTACAAAATAGCACGCACATGCACCAGAAACAAAACCAAAAAGACCCAAAATGTACGATTAACATCTCCCCACCTCCCACAACACCACAATATCTCTCTCTCTCTCTCTCTCTCTCTCTCTCTCTCTCTCTCTCTCTCTATCATACCAATTGCGCTCTACTAGATAGTGCCGACAAAACGGAAATGATAACGTCAAATCTCTGATCGTGCATGTGGACAGTGTCGGTACCTACTTTAATAATGAGAAACTGAAAGCAATGACAGATCTTTTCTGCGGTCGGAAGTCTCTGAGATCCAATGATGTTGCTTTGTCTTTAGCATCGGTATGGGAAAGTGATCGTGGGAGTGGGGGTGGATGGTAGGTACATTTTTATAGGAAGGAGTTGAGGGGCACAGTTGGTCTTGTGAAGTGTGTTAAGTATAAATCAGCCAGTGTGACACTTCTGGGCTTGTAGCTGTTGTGCACGTTTTCATGTATAAGAGTTTGCATTTGTAAAAATGTTTTCTAAGTATAGAAAAGTGGACAGTGAAAATCGCGCATTTAAACCAGAATGGGAGTTCGATTATTTGTTCATTCTCAATAAGGATAATAAACCTCAGTGCTTAGTTTGCGCCCAAGTGTTAGCCGTAGTGAAGGAATATAACTTGAAACGTCACTACATCACAAATCATCAGAAAAACAACGACGAGCATAGCAGCGAGTCGAGAAAGCTTGTGACTGAACAACTGAAGAAAAAAACTGAATCAGCAAAAGAGTATATTTAGTCATGTAAATAAGATTCAGGAATCATCACTCATGGCGTCCTATGTGATTAGTTATGAGCTTGCAAAGCAAAAAAGCCGTTTACTGATGGAGAGTTTGTGAAAAAGTGTGCAGTTCAAATGGCAGAAGCATTCAATGAAGAAAAAGTAGTAAAAGAATTTCAAAATGTACCTCTTTCAAAACAAACCGTAGCTAGGAGAACAGAAGATATTAGTTTGCATTTGTCCCAGAACTTGAAATCTTTAATTGAAAATTGTCCATACTTTTCACAGGCGATTGATGAAAGTACAGACATCACAGACACTAGCCAGCTTCTTATTTTTGTTAAAGTGATCCAGGAAGACTTTACTGTTTTTGAAGAATTACTGACAGTTTGCTCTTTGCATGTTACAAGTAAAGGGGATGACATATTTTCTGCAGTTCAAAATGCCATGGAAGAATATGGTGGGTTTGAAAAATTGTCTGCTGTGTGTACCGATGGTTGCAATGCAAGGCTGTGGTTGGGAAAAATACTGGTTTTGTTGGACTTTTGAAGCAAAATAAAATTGACGTGCCTACATTACATTGCATAGTTCACCAAGAGGCCCTTTGTGCAAAATCCATAAACCTAAATGACACTATGGCTACTGTAGTGAAAATAACGAATTTGATCAGAGGAGGACACAGCTCTCTAACTCACAGGAAGTTCCTTGCATTTTTAGAAGAAGTGGATTCTGTTTACGGTGATCTGCTTCATGCTGAGGTGAGATGGCTTAGTCGAGGAAAATGTTTAATAAGATTTTGTGAACTGGAGGATGAAATATTTGACTTCCTGCGAGACAACTTACCATGTTTAATTGATCTTCAAAATAAACTCAAAGATATTCATTTCATTCAGCACTTGGCATTTCTCACAGATATAACACAACATTTGAATGTACTGAATTTGCAGTTACAAGGAAAAAGGCAAACAATTTTTCAAATGATGGGCTATGTTGATGGCTTCAAAAAGAAACTGAGCCTATTTAGTCTGTCTTTCCAAAAGAATGACCTGTTTCATTTTCCTTGTTATAAACAGCTGTCTGAGAAAGAGAGTGTTAACTTCAGGAGGTACACAGATGACAATGAACAGCTGATTTCTGAGTTTGATCGTCGATTTCAAGATTTTGAGATGTTTCGTCCACAAATAGAACTTTTTAACAACCCATTCAAGTGCACAGTGGAGTCTCAGCCAGCAGAACTACAATTACAGTTATCTAGTATGTGAACTCCAATGTGACCCATTCATCAACACAACAGAAGCAACTGGAGCTGATTTGTGGAACTTACTACCAAAGGAACGTTACCCACTTCTGAAAAAAATGGGCCCTAAAAGTGTGCTCTATATTTGGTAGCACATATCTTTGTGAGGCAACATTTTCTGCCATGAAGCTTATCAAATCCAAGACCAGAAACAGATTAACTGACTGTATTATCCCATGTTCTCAGAATTGCTACGTCACAAATGGAAGTAGACTTCAAATCACTGGTGAAAAGTTTTGATAAGCCACACTCTTCACAAGGAAATAACACACAAATGTATGTTTAAAATAAATAATTACATGTCATATTACAAATTACAAAACAAATTAAAACAACAGATTCATCATATTTTTTTAAAACAGAAATTTCAGTCCGAAGACTGGTATACATGTCTTGGCAGATGTGCAGTACAGTAGTTTGCCGTTGCTTTCTGTACGTGGTTCATTATATATATATGTAAAACTAAATCTCAGAACGTTATTTTTTAAGCATTTTATAGGTCTGGCCCTGTGGTGTTACCCTTTACCATAATCTGGCCCTCGGCCAATTTTAGCTTGGCCACCACTGCTCATGAGCACAAATTTCTGCTTCCTACAACGCCTCATCGAATAGATTGTGACGAAAAAGTAAGAACGTAAGGATTAAACATAAAAATAAAGAACATAACAATCCAAGTAAAACCAGTAGGCCAGGACATGCATCATGTACAACAGGTTTTTCTAGAAAGGAATGAGAAAGGTCTTCGGTGTTACTTACAGATACAGCTGTTATCCTCATATATTAATATTTTAATTGAAACGTCGTGTATCGAACAATGGAAAAGATCCGACAGTTTATCGGGCAAATACGGAAAAGTGACGCAGTGCACCCTGGAAGCGGAAATAAACACTGATTAAAAAGTGCCCGCATATGTTGTCGTGATGCAGTGGCTATAAGTCATGATACGTTTGACGACAGAGATGTAGTGAAGTTTAAATCAAATTAAATCCAATGAAATGATCACAAGAGGACTAGTACCGTTACCAGGGCGCTCTGACTACTCTATCAATCGGATGCTCATCATGCCAAGAAAAGGCCAGACTATCTCTCAGCTCATACAAGCTGACTCTGCAATGTATCACTTCAGTTAACTCATAAAAGCCTTGATAACTACACACACTCATTCGTTCAAATTCTACACAGGACAGTTACCCCGGTTTCCTCCTAACCTCCGTGCACTGTACAGATTATTACTATGTGCACATAAGTCAAAATTCATTTACACCCACATCAAAATTACCTTAACTAAATTTTTAAAATTAACGAAAACAAACTGATTTACAGATAACAGTACTGATACAATTGCTAAAGATGAATAACAACTACAAACTCTAATAATCCAGCTTGATATCGCCTTCAGACAGTGTGATACAGAAACACATGACTAATGGTGAACAATTCAGAAGGATTCAGACCCACACACACAAAATTACGAAAGCAACCTAGAAACAAATTTACTGTCAAAACTACCACGCATGTCTTAAACAGCGATGAAGGAGGATTGAGCATCGGGGCAACTACTTCGACCCACATCCACCCCGCTCAAATTTCATGTTTATGGTACAAAATTAGTTGTTGTTTTTTTTGGACGCGTCTTTTGATTGGCTGGTGGGAATTGATAACTTTTAACCCTGCTTGAATAAGTCCGCCATTTGAGAAAAACATCAACACTGACAGGTTGAGAGCAGATTCAAAGCGTTGGTGACAAATGCCTTAGCCGTCTGGACGACACAGAGGTCTGAAATTGAGCCATTGACTGCTAGTCAATCCTGTGATTGTGTAAGTATTCTTTACTTGCGATAAGATAAATAAGTATTAGTATTTCATTAACATGTAACTGGCCACAGATTGTGCGCCATAATTTGATTCGATACTGCCTATTGGGAGAGAAATTGGGGTCACGACAACCCAAGTAGGAATGTGCCTAAAGCAGATTTATTTGGAAAGTGAAATAAAATGTGTAAAAATGTTTGAATATTGCCATAAAATCTTACGACTGTAAGTCCAGAGGCCACTAGCAATCTTCTGCAGTGCCACAGTGTTCTAATGACACATGAAAACATACCAAGGATGTTTGAACAAAAGATTTAACAGGTCACAAGAAGAAAATTGTATACCCCAGCTGATTTTAGGGAAGACAATCAATGCATAAGGTGACAGGGGCGTTGCAGCCATATGGGAAGAAGAATGTAAACACAGGACGGAGTGAAGTCAAAGAAAATAGGGTCTGGTGCAAATGGTTTGCACACGTGACTGAGCACAGGTAATCTTAGTATTGATTCGGTGTGGAATTGTTATAGCCCGCATATAAAAGAGAGGGAATATCCTTCTTTTTCAGGGTTATATTGCCTATTACTTAGTGGTGGCAGGAAACCTGAGGCAGGCAGACCCTGTGTATACTGAAGCCTCAGAAGAGCTGACTGCTGCATCTGTGTTCAGAAGACAACTATTGTGTGGACCTTGAAGATTCTAGAGTCATCCACTTCAGACAGTCTGTCAGGTCAAGTCCGTTTACATGGGCATATGACATCATTTAATAATTTCCACAACCAAACCAGAAATTCCTGTGGCCGTGATGATATTAACAGACCCACACCTAATTGACTCTTTGTTATAAAAAGTATTATATCAGACTGTGGGATATACATACATTGACACTTTAAAATACTAGTTATGGACAAAGGGTCCTCTTTATTTATTTATATGTTGTAAATAAAATTTTATTAATTTGAAAACATTACTGTCCCAAAAGAATTGAGGTACAGGAAAATAAAAATTGTAATACATTAATATAACTTTACCAACAGTCTTACTTACTTCACTTTTATTGAGTTAAAGTTATGTTTTGACATTGTTCATACATCACCATAGATACATTACCCTAGACACTTGCCACACAACATCACATACATTTTACGCAGAGTGAGATCTTAGAGAGGTAGCGGATAAGGACTCTGACATCATCATCATCATCAATTAGACTCAGGGAACTTACACAGCTGGACCTCACTTTGTTTACCCTTAGTGTAGTAACATCAATAACCTCTCATAATACCACAATCATTAATGTGGAACTGATGACAAAGGACCAGACAAGTGCGAGTGGAACTACAGATGAGAAGCAGCGCTAGAGATGGAATGGACGCACACCGAGGAAACTTGCTGATAGTGTTACAAGTCAGTCCTTATTCTGGAATCCCTATGATAAGACAGGTAGAGGTAGATAAAAAATACACGGAGAAGAGAGCTAGAGACTTACATGGAAAAACCTCGAGCTGATGGCACGGTACAGGAAGACTTGGCAAAAGTTTTTGTTGGAGGTTTATGCTTCTTGATGAGTTGAAGTGTGATAGGGTGGCTACTTATGTTGGAACAAAAGCAGAGCAAAGATCAAAGACAGTATAGACAATTGGAACTATCAGACAGGCTATGGGTAAAATACTGGTCTATTAACAACTACGTGTCTTCCCGTGGGTCTCTTTTAAGATGAAGACGTAAAAGTAATAATGCTCCCACAGAAACCTACAAGGCATCTAATATGAGGCTATGCATGGTGCTGACAACAAATTACTTCTGAATCCATCGCTGCAGAACATCTGAATTCTTGGACTAGGATTCCTGTGTGGCCGTAACATTTGAGATGTCTTATTTTTATCTCCTTCATTAATTCTCTTTTCAATCCTAGGTTTTCTATGACCTCTTTATTTGTTTTTTTCTCTTTCCACGAGATGCGTCCCATTCTTCTATATATCCGCTTCTCAATCCTTTCTCATTTGCTTGTTCCTTGTCCATGTTTCTACACTATACAATAACAAAGAATATATGTAGCATCTGATGATTCTCAATTTTAATTAGGGAGTTAATTGTTTAGATGTTATTATCTTTCTTATGTTGTTGAATGTAGCTTTGTCTATTCCTATTCTCTTCTTGAGTTCTGTTTCACATCTGCCATCTATCTTCTGACCAAGATATGAAAAACTCTTGACATGTTCCAGGATTTTCCCATTTAGGCTTTTCTTTAACGTTGGCTTGTCGCCTGCTGTGTTAAACATCATAAGTTTAGTTTTCTCATTGTTAATGTCCAGTCCATATTCATGACTCATGCAGTTTACTTGCTTCACTAGGTCTTTTAGCACCTGTTTACTTTCAGCTAACACACCTGTATCACCTGCGTATCTAAGGTTATTTAATGATATTCCATTGATGTTCAGTATTGGGCAGTTCCTGTATGTGTCTGATTTTATTTTTTTCTGTCCAGATATTAACTATGTAGGGAGATCGATCACAACCGTGTCTGATAACTCTTTTTTTTAAATGACTACTTATGGTGAGTAATTGCTGCCACATCTTATTGTTGCAGTTTGTTCCCAATGAAGGTTACTGATTATTCTTATGTCTTTCCCATCAACACCTATGTCTCTCAGGCATTCCATTATTCTCTCATGATGGACTCTGTCAAAAAACCTTATATTCAAAGAAGCCCATTAAATACTTTTCAATACATCAATATATTTTTCTTCTAATATTCTTATACAAAATATTGCCTCACTTGTTCCGCTGTTCTATCGAAAACCAAACTGTTCGTCTTGGAAATCGCTGTCTACCTTACTGGTTATTCTCTCCTGTATGATCTTAAACAGTGATTGTATTGTGTCACCCATCAGGCTGAATGGTCTAAAGTGTGAATAGTCTGTTGCGTTAGATTTGTTATTGGCAACGTTATAAAACGGATGTCATTAGGCCTTGTTGTATATCATGTACTGTCTAAATGATTTCATGGATCTCTGATTGTATCTATACTAGAGTTATCCAGGGCTCCTATCATTGCTGTGTTTATGTTGTTCATGCCTGCTGATTTTTGTGTGTGTTATATTCAATGCTTGCCCCACTTCTGATTTGAGAATATTGAAGCCTTTATTAGAATCTGGTGATGGCTTTTTGTCTATGTTGTCCTCGAATAGTTCTCTAACATATTCTGCTATACTGAAGCCAAGTGACTGGTTTGATGCTTCATCAGATGTGATGGCACCTGCCGTCGAAGGTAAACGCTGTACTGTGACTGAATACAAACGTTCACGGAGTGCTAGAACCCTACAGATCCTAAAGGCTACGAGAAACAAAGTCCAACAAACTGCTCGACGCTGTGCAAATAAGTACTGGTTCCAGCTCAGCGAAACTACCCAGACAGCAGCGTGACCAGGCAACACTAAATAAATGTACGATGGTCTAAAGAAAGCCCTTGGTCCCCAAAAAAATAAGACGGCACCGCTAAAAGCCATCAGCATGAAGAAATTAACCGATAAAGGTAAACAGATGAAGTGGTGGATTGAGCACTACACTAGAGAAAATGCCATCACACCTGCAGTCTTGACGCTGTTAAATGCATGCTAACTATGGAGGAGCTGGATGCTGAACTCAGCAAGGGCATTAATAGCTTAGCCTCCGGCAAAGCACTAGGCAGCGATGGGATTCCTCGATTTTTAATCAAATGCTGTAAGAGCGCACTATTACATCCCTTGCATACGGCGCTGTGCCAGTAATGGGAAGAGGCGCCTATTCCTCAAGACATGCGAGATGCCAAGATTGTAGCACCATATAAAAATAAAAGAGACATTAACGATTGCAATAACTACAGAGGCATCTCTCTTCTAAGTATTGTTGGTCAGGTTTTTGCCAGAGTCATCTTAATGCGACTTCACAAGTTAGCTGAGCGCATATATCCAGAATCAAAATATGGATTCGGAGCTGGTAGATAAGCTATAGACATGATCTTTTCTTTCAGCCAACTTCAAGAAAATTAAGAGAGCAGAAAAGACCTGTATATATCGCATGTATAGACCTCGCAAAGCTATTTGATCTGGTGAGTAGGGATGGACTTGTCAAAATACTCCAGCATATAGGCTGCCCCAATAAATTACTGGAAATCATAAAGTTATTCCAAACGATGTGAAGGAAACTTTCCAATTTGATGAAAATACAGCACAGCCCTCTGACATACGCAGTAGCGTCAAACAAGGCTGCGTCCTAGCTTCGACCCGCTTCAGGATCTTTTTTACCTTGCTCTTGAAACGTGCATTCGGAGACGCAACTGAAGTAAAATGCTTCCACACAAGTAAAAATGGCCGACTGTTTAACCTCGCAAGGCTGAAGGCAAAACAACAACAAGAAAATCAGAAGGGCCACTATACGAGAGGTGCTGTTCTGTGATGATGCTGCAGTCGTTACCCAACGTCAACAAGAGCTCCAGAGCTTGATCTATCGCTTCTCCCAATCGTGCAAGGACTTTGACCTCAGAATGTGCTGGGTCAGGATGTGAATGTTGCACTAGTTATTACTATGAATTGGCAGTACTGCACCCTTTATATACCTGGGTTCTATCTGTGATGAATTTACCGTGATACAACGTTAAAATATCTCCAATTATAAAGAGAACATTGTAGGGATAAAAATAATGCGTAAGATACTAGGATACCTGCTCGCCTATGCCCGCATTTCCTACCGCCATTTAAACTAACTAGTTAAACATGCAGACAAAACGATTTACCCTTTGTAGACGGGAGGATAACGGAGATATAAAAAAGGAAAAATATGACTGAACACGTGTTTGAACCTAAAGGGCAAAAAGACGCAAGTTGTGGTTTAAGAAATAAAAGAGAAAAAAAAATTCACGCCACTAGTTAACACAATGTAAGGAAATTGATAGAAAAAGACCTTAGCTCTTTTTCGAAACAGTCATTTCTTGGACGTTTTACGATACTTGGTTGTTTTATTTGAATTCAGAGGCAAACGCCGTGGAGAACGTTTTACAACAAATTTCAAAAAAGTAACCTTGAGAAAAAATATGTTTTTCTTAATAATAAAGTTATGAATATAAAGCCTAGCTAGTTTGATAGCCCATCTTAAGCAGAGAAATAATATACTTTCATTTATACAGACGGACAGATAACATGGAAGATATTGACGAAAGACTGTATTGTTCACATCAGACTGGCGGACAGTATTGTTGTGCACACTTTCACTAAGGCCTCAAAATTGCGTCCTTGAGACACGGAAATGCAAAAATCTAGCTGTAATGAACGAGAGGGGGAAGGTTGGAGAATTGTGGCTAAAAATAACTTAGGAGGCAGATTTGTGTAGGGTGTTGCGTGTAGTTGGTCCAAGAAACAAGTGTGTTTTTGTGGAAAACCAAGTAGAGACAGACGGACCAACAGACAATAATACATACTTGACTGAGATCTGACTGAAATTTGACTTTTGGTTGAAGATTTGAAAAAGTTAGGGGGGAAGTCTGTGATTGGACAAATGTATTCATATTAGCGGGATAGAGACGCGCATTTTTGCCATTTGATATAAGTCTGTCCAGTAACACAGTCAGTTATTTCCAGTGGTGTTTTCCCAGAAGATATTATATACAAATTAGTGGGACGCCATACTATAGCCAGCAGCTCAGCTGAGTTTTGCTGGCATTAACTGTGTTCTCAATTCTGAATTCTGGTAAGAATGAAAGCATTTATCTTGCATATTTTAATATTTTGAGTGATTGATACTGCCATATCAAATAAAATGATTACGACAAGTAAGTGCTCGCTCTAGGTCCTCAGCCCAAGTTCAGGGTCTAGAGACAAACAAAAATTATATGGACACCTAACTAAGACTATGGAAGGCGGATCAATTATTGAGATCAGTGGGAACATATCACCTATTTTATTGCATAAAAGAGGAAACTATTGAACATATCTCAGATGCAATGCAGTCTTGGGGAACTGGTACTATATGAAAACAACTGGGTAAGATGTGCTACGTTGGTCAGAGAGATCTGACCCATTCTGTATAATGTTGATGTGTTGTGCTGTGTGTAAGAGTGGTGCAGTAAATAGAGTACTGACACATGGCACAAATTTTGTTTCAGAATTGTGAGTTTCTGTTGTGGCACTAGGGTAGTGCCACATTCTTAATCAAGAATACACAAGCAGATGTGTGTGCCGCCTAACATTTGTGTCGGTGCAGCCTAGCATTGTATTCCAGCTACCGAGAGGAGTGGGCCACAGAAATCCAGTATCAGATCTTCACAGACAAGATGAGTGAATAAGTGGCCTGCTGAAGATTCACCAGTATTAACCAATATTTAAAACCACCACAAATATTTCCCTATCAAATATATACTGAATTCTTGGGAAATATAACATTTACTACAGTCTATAAGTCAATGGACAAAGCTTGTTGTAGTCACAGAGTGGGAGTGATGACACCACCCCAACAGCACATCCAGTAATAGTTCTCCCAGAGACAGTTTATATATATATTTAATATTAACCAGTCTTATAAAATACCTATGTACACAAATTCCATTTTATTATGCCATATATTTATGCATTCCATTTATAACTCCATAACATTTCATATGTTCTGACCAACATAAAACATTGGTTCAGAACTAATAAATTTAGAAAAAATTGTTAAAATCAAAACTAAAACAGTCTGAGTTAGTTCAGTGTGTTATAGATTTTATTAATATTATTAGACTTATTAATTACCTGTGTGTGTTTGTATATTCTAATACTACACATTACATTTCAGTATCCTAGATATTTAACGTAGCTAACATTTCATGATAGTAGGATAGTCTGTTTGAGGTCGTAGTGGTAGTACGAAGGGCCTTCTGTAATTCACATAAACTTTTATCTCAGGAGCCTTCACAACTGACCTCATACAGTACCCTAGGTAACATAACAACCATACAATACCATCAAAACCACTACACTACCATCAACGACAAACTATCTCTGGACACATAAGTAACTGACAGCCGCATTGGTAAGGCTGCAGCCATCATTGCCCGCCACACAACACGTATTTGGAGAAACTCTAAAGTCTCAATGAAGACCCTAGCTGAGGTATATATTTCCTGTGTCATCAGCAAGCTTCTGCATGGCTGCGAGACATGGACAACCAATGCTAAGCAAGAAAGAAGGCTCAATACCTTCCATCTACTGTGTTTACGCCACATCTTTTGTATTTCGTGGAAGGACAAAGTGACAAATTTCGAGGTATTGTCACTTGCTATCCTTCAAAGCATTCATATATTGCTAGACAGCACCGAATACGCTGGCTTTGCCATGTCCGCCGCATAGAAGATGGTCACATCCCTAAAGATATCTTCTGCGGACAACTGGCAATTGGCAAAAGAATAGTTCAGCGACCACAGCTGAGGTTCAAAGATGTGTGCAAGAGAGAAAGAAGACACTGTACATAAATCCAGCAAACTGGGAGGATGAGGCTGCCGATCGCATCAAAAAGGCGATGCTCCCTGTGACACCACCTCAGATTGGGCGAAAAGAAGCCCTCTGAACAAGCAGATAAGAAAAGAACACGCCTAAAGGAACACTAGGAAAAAAGCAACTGAGGACTATCACCTCAGAGGCGTATTCCCATCGTCTGTTATGACTGGAAGGGCTACTACAACTATTACTACTAATACTACACCTAGTCTTGTGCAGTTCCCGGAGGTCTCTGATGAGACAAAGAAAGAATAGAACCACCGTTACCTCAGGCATGTCGTAGAAGGCCACTAATATGAGGTTGTGCATGGGACTAACAAACGCATCATGTAAACCACATTTCTACATAAACTACCACTGTAAGATCATGTGACTGGTTGGTACAGGCTTCCTTCAAGGGAACCAGCGTCAGTGGCGGCTCTATGCTCCTTAAGGGATGATGATGATGATGATTGATGATGATGATGAGGATGATGATGATTGATGATGATGATGAGGAGGAGGATGATAATGATAATGATTGATGATGATGATGATGATGATGATTGATGAAGATGATGATAGTGATGATGATGATTGATGATGTTTGATGATGATGATTGATGATGATGCGGAGGATGATGATGATGGAGGATGAGGATGATGATTGATGATGATGATGATGATTGCTGATGATGATGATTGATGATGATGATGTTGATGATCATGAGGATGAGAATTATGATTGATGATGATGATGATGATTGATGATGATGATGATGATGATGATGATGATTGATGATGATGATGAGGATGATGATGATTGATGAGGATAAGGATGGTTGATGATTGATGATGATGAGGAGGAGGATGATGATGAGGGTGAGGAGGATGATGATGTTGATGATTGATGATGATGATGATGATGATGATGATGATGATGATGATGATGATGATGATTGATGATGATGATTGATGATGATGATGATGATGATGATGATGATGATGATGATGATGATGATGATGATGATGATGATGATGATGATGATGATGATGATGATGATTGATGATGATGATGATGATGATGATGATGATGATGATGATGATGATGATGATGATGATGATGATGATGATGATGATGATGATGATGATGATGATGATGATGATGATGATGATGATGATGATGATGATGATGATGATGATGAGGATGATGATGATGATGATGATGATGATGATGATGATGATGATGATGATGATGATGATGATGATGATGATGATGATGATGATGATGATGATGATGATGATGATGATGATGATGATTGATGATGATGATGATGATGATGATGATGATGATGATGATGATGATGATGATGATGATGATGATGATGATGATGATGATGATGATGATGATGATGATGATGATGATGATGATGATGATGATGATGATGATGAGGATGATGATGATGATGATGATGATGATGATGATGATTGATGATGATTGATGATGATGATTGATGATGATGATGAGGATGATGATGATGATGATGATGATGATGATGATGATGATGATTGATGATTGATGATTGATGATTATGATGATTATGATGATGATGATGATGATGATGATGATGATGATGATGATGATGATGATGATGATGATGATGATGATGATGATGATGATGATGATGATGATGATGATGATGATTTCGCTGTGTCCACTAACGTAGGTGGTTATTCCTCGGAACAAACGTCTTGCTCGTAATGATTAATTTTAATGTCATTTAGTTCACATACAGTGTTCTGATATCTGTCTGCTCCCTGTGGAACAACATATATCAACTAATTCACGTTAAGACCTCCTGTCCTGTACGTCTGTTAAATTTCTCTTAAATATTTCGCTATTCATTTTATGTATATATCCATTGTTCATCGACATGTGTTTATGGATCTGGCGCTGTTTATTATTTGGGATATTTAGTGTATTGAGTAAGTATTGGAATTCATGTTAATTAATTTATTTCTGTATATAAATGTGCATTTAAATAATTTTACCTCTGCATATAAATAGTATATAAGCTATTTTTTGCGACGTATGCATGTTAATACCGGTGAATGAATGTGTTCACTTTAATAACGTGAACCTATTTGCGCTTTGGATATCTTTCGGCACATACAGATGGATGAAATTTTGCTAACAAAATCCAGTCGCCTATTGCGCCCAATTATATCTAGGACACAGATCAATACTTTGTATGAGTGACATTTGCTATTGCAAAAATTCCAGTCGCCTACTCTGGGCATAATAAATGTTACATGACACGAGCCAAAGGTCATTGCAACTCACGGGCATGCAGACTGGGTAAATGCATGTTAATGCCCTTTATTTGATATATTGTTTTGTGTCCCATAGGCAGAGTAGCCATCCATATCAAATAAATAACAGACAAACAATAACATGGTAGTATGAACTTTCACGATATCCAAATCGACGGAAGAACTTGTCTGGAAATCACAAATGTTAAGGCAGATGCATCAGAATTATGACGCATGCCCTCAAAAAAGCCGAACGGAGTCTCGGACGCAAGGGGCATGGACAGAACATGGAAAGACCTCTTTAAATATCGCAGCAATAGCACGAACAAGCGTGTACTGTGATTTTATTAATTGTTGGATGTTTCATCGCGATGTACCACATGCCATTCACCGACGAAAGTCGAACTCTACAAAATGTGTTTTAACGTCATGTTAATGGTTATAAAAGAACCTGAAATTACCAGTCACATAATCATTTGAGCAGGGGCGGATTGATGGTGATCTGGCAATTAAAATTGCCCCGAGGCAATTTTAAGAAAGTAAAAAAAAAAGTTTTTTTTCTGATTATCGATTCCACAAGAAATATGCTATTAGACTATAGTAGAAGGTTTGGAGAGTGTGACTCCCTCTAATGCATTGGGTCCTTGGGCAGTGCCCGAAATGTCCAACGCTCAATCCGACACTCCATTTGAGTATTAAGGCAATATTGTTTACCTTTTCACTTTAAAAATCAATATTTACCAATAGCCTCAGTGCCTCCTTGCTCCGTAGGGAGCGCAAAGACAACTATGTTAGTTTGAAACTTGATATTGTTAATTTCTAGTGTTATCGGACCGCACATGGTAGAACAGTATAGTAACACTGTAACCTGCCATGCATGTCGTTAAAAAGCCACTACGGAGTGTTGGACATAAGTCGAGTAACCCGATCCTGTAGAAAGTTTAAGCCAAAAAAACCTTCAACAAACAATATGGGTAAGATGACGCTGGAGATGGAATGGATGCATTATGAGGAATTTAGTGATATAATTATTCAGCTTCTCTCTTCTGAAGTCCCCATGGAAATAGAAGCAGGGGTAAACCGAGAATCATAAAATACTATACCCTTCAAAAGAAGTTAAGGACCAGTAGGTGAAAATGACCCAAAAATAATAAAAATTATATTTCATAAGCAATTAATCTGACATTGATATTTCTCGAACGACAAACATTAAACACCTGCTGCATGCGCTACTAGCATACCGTGTGGCTAGTGTTCAGCTCAGCAAGCACGCTGAAAAAAATGCTGCTGAGACGACAAAATGTGGGTGTTTTTAATGATGTCTGAGCATGAAAAAAATGCCTGCTATTCCAAAAATGCGTGATGCATGTGGGAGACTATAGTGTTGGTCTTGAGCTGTACTCACAAAATTGTCTTTATAAGCAACACAAGTGCTGCATAACCATTGCACAACAATATGCCTCAACGACGAAAGCTGAGTGTTGTGGATAAAGGAAGAGCTATTGCGTGGTTGCAGGAAGGTCTTACTGTCCGAAATGTCGCTCAGAGGCTTGCAGTATCTCATTCAGTTATTGTCAGAATGCAGCAGCGCTTTGCCCAGACTGGAATCGTCGAGGAACGGCAACGCACCGGTCGTCCTAGAGTCACTACACCTCGAGAAGATCGCTTAATTCAGAGCCAAGCACTGCAACGGAGAACTGCAATTGCAAATGTTATCAGACAGTTCCTCAGAGATGCTACCAACACTGTAGTCAGTGATCAGACTATTCGGAATCGCCTGCACGATACCAACCTTCATGCTTGTCGTCCAGCCATTCGACCACAATTGACTGCTGCCCACAGAGCAGCTCGTTTAGCATGGTGTATGCAGCACGTGCAGTGGCGACGTGCACAGTGGGCTAACGTTATGTTCACGGATGAGTCCCGATTTGTCTTGGAGCCTACAGATAGACTAATCAGAGTATGGAGGCGTCGTGGTGAACGCTTTAGTGATGCTGCAGTCATCGAACGTAACCGATATGGTGCTGGATCAGTGATGATGTAGGGAGGCATTAGTTTACTCCACAGAACCCCCATCTATCATGTGATTGGGAATCTGAATGGTGACAGCTACCGTGACGAGATTCTACAGCCTCTTGGCATCCCAGCCCTGCAAGTTATTGGGCACAATGCAGTCCTTCAAGATGATAATGCAAGACCACACCGTTCTCATGCAGTAAATGCTTTCCTGCAAGAAGCGGGTGTCAATAGAATGGATTGGCCTGCAATAGAACATCTTTGGGACGAGCTTGGGCGACGAGTTAAGCAACATCAGCCCTCTCCTGCAACTCTGCATGAACTGCTTCTGGTACTTCAGCATCAGTGGCAGGCAGTGCCGCAATGCTTCATTCTCAAGTTCATCATTTCCATGCGACAGCGGTGCCTTGAAAGTATCGCCAATAATGGAGGACACACACGCTACTGACAATGTTGACCTTGGTGTTATTCTCATTAATTTTGAAAATGAGGTGATAAAGGGGTGTTGGGTTTTTAAGATGCTGTAACGGGGTTCGAGGCATTTAAAAGGTCCGCAAACTCTGGACTAAGTTGACATATGATGTCACGTGCCATCAGCTCGAGATCTTTATAAATCTTCTTCATCCCCTTCGTGTCCGTCTCTGTTTCTCTTCTCTATGGGCTGTACGGTCTCCCTCAAGAGATGAAACACGACGCTGGAGATGGATAGGATACACGTTACAGGATACACATTAAAAGATACACGTTTGAGGATACACGTTAGAGGATACACGTTAGAAGATACACGTTTGAGGATACACGTTAGAGGATACACGTTAGAGTAGACACGTTAGAGGATACACGTTAGAAGATACACGTTAGAAGATACACGTTAGAGGATACACGTTAGAGGATACACGTTATAAGATACACGTTTGAGGATACACGTTAGAGGATACACGTTTGAGGATACACGTTAGAGGATACACGTTAGAGTATACACGTTAGAGGATACACGTTAGAGGATACACGTTATAAGATACACGTTATAAGATACACGTTTGAGGATACACGTTAGAAGATACACTTACACGTTAGAGGATACACGTTAGAGGATACACGTTAGAGGATACACGTTAAAGGATACCCGTTAGAGGATACACGTTAGAGGATACACGTTAGAGGATACACGTTATAAGATACACGTTATAAGATACACGTTAGAGGAAACACGTTAGAGGATATACGTTAGAGGATACACGTTAGAGGATACACGTTAAAGGATACACGTTAGAGGATACACGTTAGAAGATACACGTTAAAAAACACGTTAGAGGATACACTTTAGAAGATACACGTTAGAAGATACACGTTAGAGGAAACACGCTAGAAGATAAACGTTAGAAGATACTAGTTAGAAGATACACGTTAGAAGATACGCGTTAGAGGATACGAGTTAAAGGATACACGTTAGAAGATACACGTTAGAAGACACACGTTAGAGGATACACGTTAGGGGATACGCGTTAGAAGATACGCGTTAGAAGATACACGTTAGAGGATACACGATAGAGGATACACGATAGAGGATACACGATAGAAGATACAAGTTAGTGGATACACGTTAGAAGATACGCGTTAGAATATACGCGTTAGAAGATACACGTTAGAAGATACACGTTAGAAGATACACGTTAGACGATACGCGTTAGAGGATACGCGTTAGAAGATACGCATTAGAAGATACACGTTAGAAGATACACGTTAGAGGATACACGTTAGAGGATACACGTTAGAGGATACACGTTAGAAGATACACGTTAGAAGATACACGTTAGAGGAGACATGTTAGAACATACGCGTTAGAAGATACGCGTTAGAAGATACGCGTTAGAGGATACACGTTAGAGGATACACGTTATCGGATACACGTTATCGGATACACGTTAGAGGATACACGTTAGAGGATACACATTAGAGGATACACGTTAGACGATACACTTTAGAAGATACACGTTAGAAGATACACGTCAGAGGATACACGTCAGAAGATACACGTTAGAAGATACACGTTAGAGGATTCACGTTGGAGGATTCACGTTAGAGGATACACGTTAGAAGATACGCGTTAGAAAATACGCGTTAGAAGATACACGTTAGAGGATACACGTTAGAGGATACACGTTAGAAGCTACACGTTAGAGGATACACGCTAGAGGATACACGTTAGAAGATACACGTTAGAGGATACACGTTAGAGGATACACGTTAGAAGATACACGTTAGAGGATACACGTTAGAAGATACACGTTAGAGAATACACGTTAGAGGAAACACGTTAGAGGATACACGTTAGAGGAAACCTTGCTGATAGCTTTACCAGGCAGTCATGTTTCTGGAGTTTCCACGGAAAGATAAGTACAAGGAGATCAAGGATCAAGGATCGCTTAGAGAAGAGAACTGGAGACAGACATGAAGGGCATCAAGAAGACACGGACAGACCTTGAGCTGATGGCACGTGACAGGAAGACTTGGCGTATGTTCGTTGATGGCCTATGCTCCTTGGGGAGCTAAAAGGTGATGACGATCACTAGCCTGAAATGTGACGCCAGACACCTGAACTCGAAACCTGATGTGGGAAACCTGATGTGGGACACCTGATGTGGGAAACCAGATGTGGGAAACCTGATATATTATGTCTTATATTGATGTGGGAAACCTGATGTGGGAAACCTGATATATTATGTCTTAAAGTGATGTATGAAAGCTGATGTGGGAAACCTGATGTAGGAAACCTGATGTGGGAAACCTGATATATTATCTCTTACATTGATGTGGGAAACTTGATGTGGGAAACCTGATGTGGGAAACCCGATGTGGGAAACCTGATATATTATGTCTTAAATTGGGGTCCAAATGGGGCAGTGATGCGCAATACAAGACTCAACATGTCTCTTAGCCTCTCCTGCCCAAGTCTACCTCACCTACTCGTGGTGGACCCCGTTATACCCAGTAATCTTGCCGAAGGTTGGGTATCAACCCCAGCGGGAGGCAAGATGGGACAGCAAACGAGGTAAAGGCAAAATCAAATCCCCCAGCCAGAGGGGGAGGCATGAGCACACTCTGCCTTAAGAAACAGGCGCTGAAGTCAGATGTACCAGGCCAGGAGGCGCACCAGCAACCATGGTACCATGCAACCCGCTTTGGTTTAATATGTCTACACAACAGATGTCAAAAAAATTATCGTTATGGTGCTCGCCCTGTGAAGTCCCTCCAGGCAGGAGCAGTGCCGGATTCTGAGCCTCGACAGAATCCACCCTCAGCTACTGGAGGTCTCCTTAGTCCGCCAAATGGAGCCAGGAGGCGGAAGGAGAAAGTAACTGGCCAACCAGATAAGACGACGGCCCCTCTGAATGTCATGCATTGGAATGCAGAGGGAGTCAACAACAAAAAGACTGAACTAGAGAATACCCTATTTCGGAAAGAAATTAGCATATGCTGCATACAAGAAACTCACCTACAGGAAGGAAAACATTTTAAGATACGGGGCTATCAATGCTTCAGAGTTGACAGAAAAGATCGGAAGAAGGGTGGCATACTAACACTGATAAGGAATAACCTCAACGCTATAGAATCCAAGACATATAAAGAAGGTGCAGAATACCGAGTAATCCATCTAAAACATAACACTCTGGAACTGGATCTCCTAAACTTCTACTGCCCCAATGACATACCACTGAACATGACTAGCATAGATGTCCCCATTGGCAACTTCATAGCGGTGGGAGACTTCAACAGCCATTCCCAAAGCTGGGGATACAACCAGCTAGATAGAAGGGGCGAAGAGATAGAAAACTGGCAAGACGACAATAACCTAACCCTTCTAAACAACCCTAATGATCCTCCAACCTTTTACTCCAGAAGATGGCATAGCACCTCTACTCCAGACCTGGCATTCTGCACACCTGATTTGGCTGGGATAGTGGAAAGGGAAATAGGAGAACAACTCGGTGGAAGTGATCATCGTCCTGTATTCATCAAAATTAATAGAACAATTAATACAAGTCCAAGTCAGCCAAGATGGAATTATAAAAAAGCAAATTGGTCCATTTATCAACACAGAGCAAATCTGCTTACAAAAGATATTAAGGTACTAGACAGAGACATTAACAGAGTCATCTGGGATTTTAATAATGGAGTACTCAAGGCAGCAAAGGAGACAATACCGAGAGGAGCGAGGAAGAACTATGTACCATATTGGTCCAACACACTACAAAACCTACATGAAGATATGAATGAAGCAAGGCACACTGCAGAGGTACAACCATCCCAACAGAACCATATCATGCTATAAAAGGCAAAAGCAAAATTCATTAAAGGAAAGCTAGAAGCCCAGAGGAGAAGCTGGAGGGAAAAAACATATAAACTAAACCTTGAAAAGGAAGGGAGAAAGTTGTGGAAACTCACTAAACAACTGAATGACGATAACAATTCTCAACGACAAACCATTACACTAGACGATGCAGGGAAACTATATACCGGCAAACAAGCAGCAGACATATTTGCGGAATCCTACAGAAATGAAAGTAACATCTCCGTCAATTTACGCAGACAACGAGACATTCGTCAAGAAATAATCCACACTAGAACTAATGGAAACAGTCCGGACGTTATGTCCAAACCTTTCAATATGGACGAGTTAAAAACAGCCGTGTGGAAACTTAAAGACAGGAAATCACCAGGCCCGGATGGTATAACCAACGAAATGCTAAAACACCTAGGATATACAGCAATGAGCAAACTGTTGCAAATATACAACTACAGTTGGATGACAGGTTTAGAGAGTGCAGCAGCACAGAAGACCAAATCACATACCTGTCACAGATCGTTGAAGATGCCTTCCAAGAAAAGAGAAAAGTCTTTACCCTATGGATATATCTCCAAAAAGCTTTTGACAAAGTATGGAAAGACGGGTTAATAGTAAAACTGCAAAGGAACGGAATCAAGGGTAATATGAGAAAATGGATCCAGTCGTTCCTACACAATCGGAAAGCAAGAGTCACTATGGAAGGTCACAACAGCAAGAAAATCCTCCTAAAACATGGAGTTCCTCAAGGCTCAGTATTGCCTCCCACCCTGTTCCTTGTATTCATCAATGACCTCATCCACGATCTGCCACAAGGTGTGAGAGCTGCCCTATACGCTGACGACTTGGTGGTGTGGTGTGTAGAAGAACATCTAACTATCGCTAATAAGCGAATACAAAGGGCAGCAGACAACATAGCAGCATGGGCAGAGAAATGGATGGTGCAGATCAACGCTGAAAAATCATCAACAACACTTTTCACGCTCTCCAACAAAGACAAAGCAGGAGAGATACGACTTGGAAATATACATGTCCAAACAGATGAGGAACCGGTGTACTTGGGCATTACATTAGATAAGAGAATGACATGGAGGCACCACATCGAGAGAACAGAGGCTAAAGCGAGAAGAAAACTTTCCATACTGAGGAAAATAGCTGGATCAAGTTGGGGAGCTAACGAAACAACACTAAAGAAAGTGTATACAGGTGCAATAAGACCTATATTAGAGTACGGATCAGCAGCATGGTCTACAGCAGCCAAATCACACCTACAAGCCTTAGATAAAGTACAAAATCAAGCGCTTAGGTTGATCACGGGTGCCATGAAGACCACACCAATAAATGAAATGGAAAAAATCACAGGCATTCCACCTTTATTATACAGACGAGACACTAAGACCCTGATCCAAGCAGAAAAGTACAAGAACATGCCCGCACATCCAATGAAAACTAGATTTGGAGATTTAGCCAGTGGGAGGTTGAAGAGAAGCAGTTTTGTGCATCGGTCCAAAAAACTAATTAGAACATACAAGGATGAACTACCAGACATCACTAAGGAAATAACTCCCACACTCCTCCCAACCCCATGGGAACAACATCAAAATTTCAGTATTAAGACCTCCATAACTACCACCTGCCCCATGGGAGAGCTAAATACTCTCCAAAGGAAAATAGCAGCATGTGACATGATTGAAGAACTATACCCCAGAGAAGCATGGATCCAAGTATATACTGATGGATCTGCAACCAGAGCAGTGAAGAACGGAGGCGCAGGAGTTTATGTGGTCTATCCAGACAAAGAAAATGAATCCACCTGTTCACCTACTGGAATATTCTGTTCAAACTATGCTGCTGAAGTACAGGCCATAAGCATTGCTGCAGGAATAATAAATAACACAATAAGCCAATGTCAGCAGGTTGTATTCCTTACCGATGCAATGTCAGTTCTGCAAGCCCTCAACAGTGATAAACTGCCAGAATTAAACAAAGTCCTATGCGAAGTAAATATCAAAAGAAGGGTAGTGCTACAGTGGATACCATCACACTGTGGCATACCAGGAAATGAGAGAGCAGATATGTTAGCAAAAGAGGGAGCAACACAGGAACAAAAAGAACAAACAATCACATTCCAGGAAAAGAAGACCCTTATCAAGGCCATCAGGAAAATTGATCAACAAAGAGACAACTATCAATATCTTGATCGAGCAAAACAGGTGATCCTGTTCCGTATGAGAACAGGACACAACAGACTGAACAGTCACTTATACAGACTGAGATTGGTCCCATCACCCCTATGTACGTGTGGACAGGCAGCACAGACAGCCGAACACATCCTGCAAGACTGCCACATGCTTAGTCAATTGCGAACTGAACATTGGCCCACAGAGACGCACATCCACACAAAGCTGTTTGGGAGTCTTGAAGAACTTTCAACCACAGCAACATACATCCAGAAAACCGGACTTCTTGTGTAGACATTTCTAAACAACAGCGAACGAGAAGAAGAAGAAGAAGATGTCTTAAATTGATGTATGAAATCTGATGTGGAAAACCTGATGTGGGAAACCTGATGTGGAAAACCTGATGTGGGAAACCTGATGTGCAAAACCAGATGTAGGAAACCTTATGTGGGAAACCTGATGAGGGAAACCTGATGTTGGAAACCAGATGTGGGAAACCTTATGTGGAAAACCTGATGTGGGAAACCTGATAAATTATGTCTTAAATTGATGTATGAAATTTGATGTGAAAAACCTGATGAGGAAAACCTGATTTGGGAAACCTGATGTGGGGAACCTGATATATTATGTCTTAAATTGATGTGGGAAACTTGATGTGGGAAACCTGATGTGTGAAACCTGGTATATTATGTCTTAAATTGATGTATGAAACCTGATATGGGAATCATGATGTGGGAAACATGATGTGCAAAACCTGATGTGGGAAACCTGATATATTATGTCTTAAATTGATGTATGAAATCGGATGGGGGAAACCTGATGTGGGGAACCTAATACATTATGTCTTAAATTGATGTATGAAATCTGATGTGGGAAACCTGATGTGGGAAAGCTGATGTGGGAAACCTGATATATTATTTCTTAAACTGATGTATGAAATCTGATCTGGGAAACCTGATATATTATGTCTTAAACTAATATATGAAATCTGATGTAGGAAACCTGATGTGGGAAACCTGATATATCATGTCTTAAACTGATGTACGAAATCTGATGTGGGAAACGTGATGAAATCTGATGTGGGAAACCTGATATATTATGTCTTAAACTGATGTATGAAATCTTATGCGGGAAACCTGATCTATTTTGTCTTAAATTGATGTATGAAATCTGATGTGGGAAACCTGATGTGGGAAACCTGATGTGGGAAACCTGATATATTATGTCTTAAATTGATGTATGAAATCTGATGTGGGAAACCTGATGTGGGAAACCTGATGTGCAAGACCTGATGATGGAAACATGATGTGGGAAACCTGATGTGGGAAACCTGATTTATTATGTCTTAAATTGATGTATGAAATCTGATGTGGGAAACCTGATGTGGGAAACCTGATGTTGGAAACCTGTTGTGGGAAACCTGATGTGGGAAACCTAATATATTATCTCTTAAATTGATGTATGAAATCTGATGTGGGAAACCTGATGTGGGAAACCTGATGTTGGAAACCTGATATATTATGTCTTAAATTGATGTATGAAATCTGATGTGGGAAACCTGATGTGGGAAACCTGATATATTATGTCTTAAACTGATGTATGAAATCTGATGTGGGAAACCTGATGTGGGAAACCTGATGTGGGAAACCTGATATATTATCTCTCAACCTGATGTGGGAAACCATATATATTTTGTCTTAAACTGATGCATGAAATCTGATGTGGGAAACCTGATATATTATGTCTTAAACTGATGTATGAAATCTGATGTGGGAAACCTGATATATTTTGTCTTAAATTGATGTATGAAATCTGATGTGGGAAACCTGATATATTTTGTCTTAAACTGATGTATGAAATCTGATGTGGGAAACCTGATATGTTATGTCTTAAACTGATGTATGAAATCTGATGTGGGAAACCTGATATATAATGTCTTAAACTGATGTATGAAATCTGATGTGGGAAACCTGATATATTATGTCTTAACTGATGTATGAAATCTGAAGTTTGAAATATGAATTATTCAAATATGGAGTATTGCACATGAAGTAAGGGATCTTCCCCATAAGACGTCACACAATTTTAGCTATTTCTTAAAACTCCGCCTGTTCCTCTCTCACAAGGTGTCACAAATACCTGGACCATCATTATGTGACGACACAAATCTCTTAAAATTCCCGCACGCCCGTGTTCCCTAATTTTTGGCAAAACTTAAAAGAAAAAGACATCATGCAATCGAATGTAAACTAATTAAGAGAAAAATGACAAGCTGTCAAGTAAAATATTGTTTAATTCATCAGGCTTTTACAAATATCCTCCCTTTCATATGCCGTTTCCTAGCACCAGACAAGGCCCAACCTTTGGCACACCCTGTTAAATGTATTTGCATTTTTTGTCATCTAAAATAAAATAATAATAATTTTAAAAAATTTAACTTTCACACCAGGCCGAATACCTTCTCTCAACTTGCTAAACATATGTGTCTTTAAATTTATCAAACTTCTGTCGGGATGGTGATAACTTAAAAGGCTAATTTTAATCAATAGTACAGTTTATTTCATCAACATTTTAAAAATGTGTGTAATACATTAAAATAAAATATAAAAAATGAAAGATATATTTTAAAATAATTTAAACCATGTTAACGTTTATAGCACTTATCCGATTATTCAGCTGATATTATAAAATAAATATGAGTGGTCCACAAGGGAATTATTAACTATTGCTGGTAAAAGTAGACCATGAGGATTGAGGTTACACATTTTTGTTTATTTTCTAACATCATTTATGAAAGAAGCAATCAACAGTGGCATTTTACTGCATGATATCATATTTTGGTTTTTTTCAAATCACTCTTCCAACATCGTCACAGTTCGTCACAAAATTTAGACCCCCCCCCCCCCCCTCGTCCTCCTAAACTGCGTGACGTCATATTTTGACGACTCCAAAGTACGCTGAAGTGTGTGATCTTAAACATGAAATCCTAGGTCTCATGTATAAACTACTATAGAATACTGTGAAAATAAGTGACTTTAACACCATGTTATTTGTTGTTGTTACTTTCTATAATCAGTTTTGTAGCAGCCCCTTCATTATCTACACACAATGTCATTATCTACACACAATGTCATTATCTATACACAATGTCATTATCATCACTTTCCTTGGCGTTTATTACGGAGCATGGGCAGACTACTGCTGCTGGTCTTCTTGAGGGAAGCACGCGCTCAACAACACATTCTCTTGCATCAGTGGTGTGTGTTCTACATGACGATGATGCCAACCTCAAGCACAATCAACCTCATGTTAGTAGCCTTGCACGACATGCCTCAGGTTGCAGTAATCCTGTTTTGTCTGTGTCGTTTCAGAGAACCCAAGGAACCACACGCGGCAAACGTCATTGAATGACATCAATTGTTGCTACTCTGTTGTCGTTGTGTTGTATGTGTGTTCTGTTCATTTATTTTCTAATTTTATATAGTCCCATAACTTTTCTATATTTCGCATCCTTTGTTTCCTGCTTGTGATTGTCTGCCTGACGAAGGAGGAGGTCGGAGCACTGATGAAGTTATCCGTGTGCAATGAAGATACAATAGTCCCTAACACCAAAAAGAAACCAAGCCTGTCGGAGGATAATGCTGAAACTTCCGGCGTTTATACTGTATTGTTCACTTGTAAAATCACTCCAACACCATTTCTCTTTTTCTTTCCTTTCTGTTATCAGCTTTTCGTCAGCTGTCTACATTATTTACAAATGATATAAACGAAGATTCCAGACGACATGGAACAGATTTTAACTGTCAGAATTACACATCTTAAGGAAAACATAGAACAGAGACTGTGAGAGAGTAGGTATTAGAACTCTGCAGGATAGCTTGTGTGGGAGGATGTAGTGTGGGCAGGACCAGGCTTAGTTGTTGCGGTGCCAGATTTTAACCATTTTGGTGGCGCTAGAGTTATTGTGACTTTTTGTTCCACATTAAGCCTTCAAAACAAGACATGTATTGTTACATACAACTTTTTTTTTAAAGTCATCAATTTATTTTTCAAAGGTGGATATGGCAACCGTGGTCCGGGGCCCCGTGTGAGTGCGGGGCCCACTTGGGTCAAATCGGTTAACTCGGCCTAAGGCCGAATCTGTGTGTGGGATGGCTTGTGTTAGATGACTCTTGTGGTATGCCTTGTGCGGGATGGCTAGTGTGGAATAATTTACGAGGATGACGTGTGGGATAATATGTGTTGAATGGTTTGTGAGAGATGGCATGTGTGGAATGACTGGGATTTATTTATGTGAGATTGCTTGTGTAGGATGGCGTGTGTGATATGACATGTATGGGATGGTATCTGTGCAATGGGTTGTGTAGGATGACTTATGTTGGATTGATTATACAGGATCAATTGTGTGGGAGACCTTGTGAGGGAAATCTTCTGTGGGATATCTTAAGTGATATGGCTTGTAATATCTTAGTATCTCACTCTCAACAACACTAGCTATGTCTTGCATTTAAAAACTCACGAGTACTTTACAACATCAGACCGTACATTATCTAAATGTTAAAATTATTCCAAGAAAACAAAGGTTGTCTTCAGTAACAAACTCTAAATCAAACATTCCTTGTTCGCTGTCACCTCCTGACTCCATATTCAGTAACACTACATATTCCTCATCATGATATAATCTTCATCTTCAATGAAATGAGGTGGTTAGATGATTAAGGATGAATCTTTAGGCCGATTTCTTTGTCCGCATAAAAAATGGTGATTAATTCCACTTCTTGCAAAACACGACAGAAATGACAGATGCATTATTAATATTTCTCCTTGATAAACTCATTTCTGAGTGCATCTCTAGAGTGTAGTTCACATACTATATTTAAACTATATAACATGACGCCACATTTTTTAAGAAAATCCACAGCATTAATTAAATACAACGATTAGTTATCTCTACATTGCTACTAAATTGGAGTTTCATGCTTTTCAACAATTCCTAACTTCATTCCAAGCCATCGGCATTTGGCTTTCACATCTTCCTGGACGAGATTAAAGCACATAGCAATTAAGGATAATCCAAGAACAAGGTACAAAGCACAGAGAACCAGTTTTTCTTCTGCAGCCCAAGCATTGCTGTCCATTCCAGGCACGATATCACCAAACCCGATTGTACTAAGAGTGATAAAACAGAAATATGACCCCGTGAGAATATCCCAACTTTCCCACATGGAAAATAACATAGCTCCAGCGAATATATACCCAGCTATCAAAAGGAGACATAATGACGTGGGTACGTGTATCACTTCTTTAGGTTTGTCAGGTTGTTCTTCTTCGGTTGTAACTATAGGTCCACCTAAACCTTTCTCTAGGTCCACCTGAATTCTTCTCCTTCGAGGTTTGAACATAGTGCAGCAGACTCCGCAGCAAATCTTTCCGTAGAGAAGTCTGAAGCCAGTAGCCATGACGTCACCGATATTTGTGAGGCAGAGAAGGGTCAGTGGAATTCCCACAACTGCGTAACCAATGGTAACAATGCGTCCTTCCGGTGTTTTCGGTGCCACGTGACCATAGCCTGGAAAATAAGCAGAAAAAATAAATATTAGTTCACGAAATAAGAAGATTAACGCAGACTAAGAGTGCTCAGGGTGGTAATATTGTTTCTCTCACTTTCTTACATATGTTGTACAGCATACAGGAAGGAAGAAGAATACACAGATTAAATGGTTCAATACATATAAAGGAAATATTCAGAAGCTAGTCTAACACATTGCTACAGAAGCGATTTTTGCTAGTGCACATTGGGTGGAGGCTTCCTGCAATGGAACAAGATTTATTAATGGCTCATCAAGGCGACAAGGGAACGATGATGATGACAACGATGATGATGATGGCAGTGATGATGATGATGATGACAACGATGATTATGGCGTGTACGATGATGATGATGGTGACGATGATAATGGCAGTGACGATGATAATGGCAGTGACGATGATAATGGCAGTGACGATGATAATGGCAGTGACGATGATAATGGCAGTGACGATGATAATGGCAGTGACGATGATGATGATGACGATGGTGATGAAGACGATAAATACACTGGTAAGAATTCTAACAGACATAACATAAGAAGACTTTGATTCTATTACGTATTTAAAAAAAAAGGAAAGTGACATGGAGTCGGTTTCATAAATAGACGCTAAAGTAGAAATACAATTTTGGCTTAGTTTTTAAGCACCGTCTTCAGTGCACACGAACAACTCACTACCCATGACATAAGGGGACAGTATGACAGCAATAGGACCCACTGGGTCCGAAAAACATTTCCATCAAATGTGTTCCCTGTCTTGGGAACAGAACCCGGTACCTTTAGAATTAGAGGCGGATGCAATACCTCTTAGCCACTCTGAACCCGCCCACCCCCTTTCCACCCCCCAGATTTTTCGGTAACACCCTTCGTCAGTCCAGTCACGAACATGAGACAAAGATGAGAAATATGGTTAGGCTATGAGAAAGTGCATGGGACTAACAAATGTTTCATGCAAAACACATTTCTACGTAAACTACCACTGCAAGATCATGTGACTGGTTGGTACAGGCTTCCTTCAAGGGAAGATACAGTGGTGGTTCTATGCTCCTTAAGGAAAGCGAAGGAAGATAATGATGATGACTATGCCGTGTCTACTCTAGTAGGTGGTTGTACGAACATTGGAACAGCGTCTTGTGCGTAATGATTAATTTTTATTTCATGTAATTCATATCCAGTATTCTGATATCTTTCTGCTCCTTGTTGAACAAAGTACATCAACTAATTCACATTAACATCTCCTGTCCTGTCCAACTGGAAACACATGGAAAAGAATTACTGTAGACTGACGATGAACGATACAGAAAGAAAACGAGAAAGAACACAAGTAATGATAGTACAAAAAGTCACTCTGGTTAATGCTTTGCATTTCGGCCTTCACAATTCCCCGCCAGGTTGTTTTTGGTCTGCCTCTATTTCGCCGTACTTCTGGGGTCCATAGCATAGCAGTTCTTGTGAAGGTGTCAGGGTCTTTTCTGAGGACATGGCCAACCCATAATCAACTTATTTCGTCATTTTTCTCACTCATCGTCATATTATTTGGCATTGTCGTGAGAAATTCTAATCCACATATATAAATTATCAGGTAAATGTAAAGCCTAACAAATAAATTCAATAAAAGGAAAGAAGAATGGTAAAGAACAGTGCTGTCACAACGACTGTACTCGAAATCCCCCTTGTTTTCTACTTCGTCTGCACATTGTAACGTTTCACGTTGATAGTAAAAGCCTACTGCATCAATACACGCTTTCTACAATAAAACGTGTACTGCATTACTAAGAAAAAGCTTGAGATACGCAAGCTGATTAATGACCTAAATTAATACTAGCATTAATTACACTACGTTACCATAAACGAAAGGAGAGATGGACTAAGGATAGAAAGAGAGGGAGGGCTGAAAGCAGGAACGCATGCAACATTAACCCGCGTCTCGCGATACAAAATTAAAGTCATCACGCGTGTAAGGCCACAAGCACTAACTTTTTTTCAAATCGACAGTGATAAAAAACACTACCCATACGAGAGTTAGGTTTAAAAACCTGAAAAATGCTTATTAGGAAATATGACATTATACTGGTTTACGTTTGAAAGCCTGACAGTACCCAGTGTCATGGAATATTCTAATCCACATATATAAATTATCAATTAAATATGAAGCCTAACAAATAAAATTAATAAAGAGAAGACTTGGAAAAGCATTGAGACGTACTGCGTAATGACCTAAATTAACCCTAACATTAATTATACTGCGTTACCACAACGAACGAACAGATGGACTAAAGGGATAAAAAGAGAAGGGAGAGGCAGAAAGCCGAACACTAAACCCGCTTCGCGCGATACACAATTACTACCATCACGCGTGTAAGTCTACATGCACTAATTTTTTTTTCAGACGGACAGTGATAAAATACACTACCCTTTCCCAGAGTTAGGTTTATAAATCATAACAGACTCTTATTAGAAAAGACAACATTATATGGGTTTACGTTTGAACACATAACAGTACCCAGACAGCACATCTTCTAAACAGGAGATAGAAGAAATTGCATATTTTGAACGCAGCCACGTAGCTCCTTTAAATTAGTATTTTTGGGTTCCTTAGGGTTTGCTGACAAATAATATGTAAAACGTTACGCAAATAGTCCAGGAATTAATAAATTATACCCAAAATAAAATATTGGGGGTGCCTGACAGCATAAAATCATTTCTGCTCATAAAATTTTTTTTATAACGTGTTTGAAAAAAACCTTACGTTACATAAATAGCCTACCATGTAAACTCCAAATTGATTGGAGCGCAACAAATGAAAGCCTAACCACGATTGGTCGGGCTATAAATACTATCTTGGTTGTTGGGGGAGACGGGAAAAGATAACATTTTTTCAAACACTTGTCGAAACGTGGCTCATTGGCCAGTCTCGCTGATATACACACTTGGGAGCGTTAGTTCGAGACCACTAATTCAAATAAGCTTGATAAAGCGACAGTACGTTGAAGCTAGCTCACATTTTTGCTAAAATAAAAGCCTGGAACATAGGCAGAACGGAATTTGTGCCAGTTTGTGCCAGAATTCATTGCTAATCAACGTATCTGTGTTTATTTCCATGAAATTGTGGTAAGCTTGAACCATTCAGTATCTTTTAATGAAAAATTGAATGTGAATTGTTGATTTATGCCTGTATATATATGTGTAGTTCAGTGGCAAACGTGAGGTAAAGCCTATAATGCTCCAGCCTGAACAGAGGGTGTCGGAGAGAAGTAAAACGGCATGGAATGGCCAAGTAGTACACTGACACCTGGATGATGGACTAGAAAGAAATAATGCTGGAAGTGCAGAGGCGTAGTAACCATTAAGAAGGGTAATACTGGAATAAAGTATTTCAAATGAAGCTGACTGTTGGCCTAACGCTCTGAACGCAATGTTTGTGCTGTATTGTGATCAGTGTAAAAGAGAATATAAATTAGTTATGAAGTAGAAGGTACATCCTTCTTGATTTCAGGGACAGTGGTCTTGATGGTAGTGAGCAGCACCTGGTCAGAGATTTGCTGAATCCAGAGTCGGACAGCATACTCCTTGGTCTTTTTAGCTATCAGTGAGGTGTCTCCTGAGCCCAGAGGAGAATTCGAGCAGAGGAGTCCTTTCCTGCCGCCATCACTAAAGATAAGCAGAGTTGGCCAGCTGAGCTCAACATTATGTCCCCTCATCTTGAAATAACTTTATAAAAATCAACATTAAGAGGGGAATTTACTTGTCTTAAAATCAGGAACTGTGAACATCTCCAATAATAGTCCCTAAAGACAAACTATTGAAGTCATGATGACAAATACCAACAGAGCTTGAACAAAACAAAACCAGTATTACCTCATTTTACTACTACACAACTGACACACATAGAACATTTGTAATAATATATGTCACTACAATATTCATATTAAATACATTCTGTACATAACTTGTAATTTAAATTGATTGTGATTCCTGGTTCCCTTGTAGTTGAATCAGGACACATATTCATTCATGCCAGTAATGAATACATATTGTTATTTGAAAGTTTATTAGTGACTCTTTTAAGATATCTTTGTAGAGTGTTATATGTATGTGAGTGTCACCGTGTTGTCAAGAGTAGTGGATTAAATTAAATTGTTTATCTGTCTGTTGTTGTGACTTACACTTCACCATACTCATACCCTAGACACATAACGTAGCATCACACTATTCCAGAATAATTCTGACTGAGATATATAGATATGTGGTAGCAAGTAAGGTTATATATATATATTACACTACTCTTATTAGATATATATATACCTTCACAGCTGATCTCAGTCAGTACACTAAGTCCCTTATAAATATTTATAACATCCCACTTCACCACATATATTGGGGTCTCGCTCTTGGGATTTTGAATCTTTCCCTATTAAAAATATTGGGGGTAATTCACTTCAGGGAATATAAGAATTAAAAGGTATCCTTGGGTGGAATTAAATAAGGTTGAGCTCACGGTGCCTGTGTTGTCCATTAGAGATTGAATTGTTGGTTAGACATTGTATAAATTTACATAATAGACAATGGCGGACCTGGCCAAATTTCGATCTGCTGCGGTTCAGACTGCAAAAGAGTTAGGATTAGATGGGCAAGTTATGGTTGCCTATGTCACAACGGAATGTGACAAATTTATTGAACGCGAAGAAAGAAGGTTTGAAGCCGAAAGAAGGTTAGAGGCTGAAAGGGAAATTAAGAGGTTGCAGATTGAGGCTGAGGCTAAGAAATTGGAGGCAGAAAGAGAAGACAAACGATTGGCTGCAGTATGGGAATAGCAGAATTTAGCTGCAGAAAGAGAAGAGAAGAGATTAGCTGCAGAGAGGGAAGCAGAAAAGGAGGAGAAGAGATTACAAAGGGAACATGAGTTACGACTAAGGGAGTTTGAGTTTCAAGGCCATGCTCCTGAAAATGGTGCCAGTCCTTTTGCCTCTGATGCTACGGTTACTCAAGGAGCCTCAATCTCAGCTATGAATTTTCATTTAGATCATTTTGTTGAGAAAGACGATGATATTGAGAGCTATATAAATAGGTACGAACTATTAGCTACCACGTATGGGTTGGAGAGAGAAAGGTGGAGCTTAAAGTTATCTCAGGGACTTCGTGGGGCAGCTTATGAAGTTTTTGCAAAAATGAGCAGAGGTGATCAGGAAAATTATGACATGCTAAAGCAGGCTCTTTTGTTAAGGTATGAAAAGAATGCAGAGTTTTACAGGAAAAAATTTAGGAATGCTAAACTACTGTCAGGTGAAACCTATCACCCAGTTCTCTGCACGAATAGAGACATACTTGGAGAAATGGACTTCTCTGGGGAAAACCCAAGATCTTAAGGAAATGGTCCTTATAGAGCAACTAAGAGAGTCCATGGCTCCAGACCTGAGAAAGTTTCTCATGGAACAAGGTGCAGAGAGGCTGGGTGAGTTGCTAAATGTTGCTGAAAGGTATCAAGCAGCTCAAGCAGAGGTAACAGGTAATAAAAAGAAACAGGTGGACAACTTTAGGGCACCACAGAACTTTAATAAATTTGATCCTAGGGATCAAAATAAAGGTAAGCACCAATTTGATAGGCCACGGTATGACAATAAAAATAAATTCCCACAATTCGATGAAAGGAAATATAATGAAAGAAAATCTTTCAACCAAGGAAAAAGGTGGTGTAAGAATTGTCAGATGGACAATCATGACACTGACCGTTGCAGAAGGAAACCTGTGTATATGGCAACCCTTCAGGTCAGGTCGACCTCAAGACAGGAGGAGGATATTATGTTAGATACCACTCCAGAAGAGATGAGGAAGGCACAGGCTGGGGATAAAACACTCAAGCCTTGTTTCAGAAAATTGTCAACTTGTCATACAACTCCAGGCAAGGGAGATTTTTACATGAAAAACAAGTTGATGTATAGGAAGGCCGGAACTAGATCCAATGGTCACGGACAGCTGGTTCTTCCAAAAAGATATAGGACAGAATTAATAAGGAGCCTACATGTGAAACCAGATGGGGACCATGAGAAGATAGGTACCATCATTCAAAAGGTGGCTCACAATTATTATTGGCCCAAAGCAAGATGGGACATTGAGAATTTGTAGAAAGGTGTAGTATAGCACATGAGGGAACACCCACAAGTGGGAACATGGATCAGGACCTGGACACGCCATGGGGCAAAATCAGGCCTGACAATAAAAGGAAAAATAAATTTGATAAAGTGGACCAAATGGAATGGGAAGCCCCTTTTCACGGACAAGCTTCACTTAACTGTTTTACAATGGCCACTATGCGGAGAGTGCAAAAAGATGTCTTACCCCAGGATAAGCCGAAAATCCCTCAATCGGACTTAAACAAACTGGAGGAAGAAGATGTAGAGAGGAAATCTCTCATCAAGAATTTTAAGAGGGGAGAAAGCCCCAAAAGAAAAATTGGTAGCGGTCGTTTTGTGAATGATAATTCTGGGAGGAAAAATCATCACTATAAAGCTTCAAGTGGAAGAGACCATACCGGTGCATGGACAAATAGGTCCACACAATTAAAGGTCCATATGTAGCTTTGTTAAGAACGTGGACTGATGAAAAGGCAGAGGAAAACATTACATCTTCATACCAGTATGTGAATGAGCTGACCACTCGGTTAAAAACTGGCTGGAAACTTGCCAATGAAAATTTGAAACAAGCCAGGAAGAAACATGCTGCCTATTATAACAGGAAGGCGAAAGACAGAAATTTGGCTGTGGGAGAGAAGGTACTGCTTCTTTTGCCCGGGAGTCAGAATAAGTTACAAATTGGATGGCAGGGTCCATATACAGTTCTAGAGAAGGTGTCTAGAACAAATTATAAGATAGATAAGAAGGGGAAAGAAAAAATCTATCATGTGAATCTCCTGAAGAAATATTTGGAAAGAGAACATCAGGAAGAGACACACTTGTTGACCTTGTCCATCGCCATGGAGATGAAAAAGGAACCACTTTCATCATTTGAATATCCATTACACCCCTGTGAGACAGCAGCACAGGTGAAAATCAGTACACATTTAACGAAAACTCAGAAAGAGAGAGTGCAACAGGTTCTAAATAATCATGCAGAGGTGTTAACAGACCGACCAGGGCATACAAACCTATTGGAATATGATATGAAATTAATAGACTCCACACCTGTCTGTATGAAACCATATTCGATTCCGTTTGCTAAGGAAAAAGCTTTGAAGGAAGAGATAGACTATCTGTTGAAGGAAGGAATTATTTCGCACAGTGAGTCTTCGTATAGTTCCGGTGTTGTACTTTTAAGGAAGCCCTCTGGAGAACATAGACTCTGTATAGATTACAGGAGACTGAATGCTATTACAGAAGGACAGGTGGATCCATTGCCGGATACAAATCAGCTGTTTGCCAGACTAAATAAAGCTAAATATTTCTCAAAAGTGGATCTGAGTAAAGGATACTATCAGATTCCAGTAAAGCCTGAGGTTAGACCATACCTAGCTTTTAGTACCTCAGAAGGACACTATGAGTTTAATAGATTGCCATTTGGATTGAAGAATGCGCCTAGTGTCTTCTCTAGAATGATGAGAAAATTATTGGATCCTCTGAATAATCCCTGTATAACAAATTTTATGGATGATATCCTTATAGCAACAGAAACATTTGAGGAACACATTGACTCTCTGAACATGCTGTTTGATCGACTTAGGGAGGCAAATTTAACAGCCCGACCAACCAAATGTTGCGTTGGATGTAAAGAATTGGAATTTTTGGGACACACAGTTTATCAGGGAAACATGACCCCTGACCCAAAGAATTTAGAGAAACTACAGAAAGCCCCGAGACCACAAACCAAGAAGGACGTGAGATCCTTTGTCTCATTATGTGGTTTCTACCAGAAGTATATCAAAAACTTTAATTCCATATGTGCACCTTTAACGGAATTGACACGTAAAGGACTTCCAGATCGCATTACATGGACACCACAATGTGAAATGACTTACCAAGAATTGAAGGAAAAGCTCACAAGTAAACCCATTTTGAAATTACCTGACTTAAGTCAAGAATTCATAGTAAGGACGGATGCAAGTAATATTGGGCTAGGTGCAACTTTACTACAGAAATCAGATGCATTGGATGGGGAATTAAGCCCAGTGGCATATGCTAGCAGAAAGTTGAATAAAGCTGAAATCAACTACTCAACTAGCGAAAAAGAATGTCTTGCAGTAATATGGGCAATAAAGAAATTCAATATTTATCTATATGGGAAGGCATTTAAGTTGCAAACTGACCACAAACCTTTATCGTTTTTAGCACAGGCTAAGCATGAGAACTCTAGGTTACTCCGATGGTCTTTGCTTCTGGCTCCATATAATTTTAGCATTGAATATATATCTGGAAAAACCAATCTGGGAGCGGATTTTTTAAGCCGCCATCCGTGTGATGAGAATCACCGTAAACCCCAGAAATAATAATAAATTTCTCTATGTGTATATAGAATAAAGGACTGACATATAATGTCTGTTTTAAGAGGGGAGGTGTCATGGAATATTCTAATCCACATATATAAATTATCAATTAAATATGAAGCCTAACAAATAAAATTAATAAAGAGAAGAGCAATGGTAAAATGACAGTGCTGTCACAAAGAATGTACTCGAAATCCCCCTTGTTTTCTGCTTCGTCTGCAAATTGTAACGCTTTCACGTTGATAGTAAAGCTTACTGTATTATTACCCGCCTTCTTCAATGAAACGTGTGCTGTATTTCTTGGAAAAGCATTGAGACGTACTGCGTAATGACCTAAATTAACCCTAACATTAATTATACTGCGTTACCAAAACGAACGAACAGATGGACTAAAGGGATAAAAAGAGAAGGGAGAGGCAGAAAGCCGAACACTAAACCCCGCTTCGCGCGATACACAATTACTACCATCACGCGTGTAAGTCTACATGCACTAATTTTTTTTTCAGACGGACAGTGATAAAATACACTACCCTTTCCCAGAGTTAGGTTTATAAATCATAACAGACTCTTATTAGAAAAGACAACATTATATGGGTTTACGTTTGAACACATAACAGTACCCAGACAGCACATCTTCTAAACAGGAGATAGAAGAAATTGCATATTTTGAACGCAGCCACGTAGCTCCTTTAAATTAGTATTTTTGGGTTCCTTAGGGTTTGCTGACAAATAATATGTAAAACGTTACGCAAATAGTCCAGGAATTAATAAATTATACCCAAAATAAAATATTGGGGGTGCCTGACAGCATAAAATCATTTCTGCTCATAAAATTTTTTTTTATAACGTGTTTGAAAAAACCTTACGTTACATAAATAGCCTACCATGTAAACTCCAAATTGATTGGAGCGCAACAAATGAAAGCCTAACCACGATTGGTCGGGCTATAAATACTATCTTGGTTGTTGGGGGAGACGGGAAAAGATAACATTTTTTCAAACACTTGTCGAAACGTGGCTCATTGGCCAGTCTCGCTGATATACACACTTGGGAGCGTTAGTTCGAGACCACTAATTCAAATAAGCTTGATAAAGCGACAGTACGTTGAAGCTAGCTCACATTTTTGCTAAAATAAAAGCCTGGAACATAGGCAGAACGGAATTTGTGCCAGTTTGTGCCAGAATTCATTGCTAATCAACGTATCTGTGTTTATTTCCATGAAATTGTGGTAAGCTTGAACCATTCAGTATCTTTTAATGAAAAATTGAATGTGAATTGTTGATTTATGCCTGTATATATATGTGTAGTTCAGTGGCAAACGTGAGGTAAAGCCTATAATGCTCCAGCCTGAACAGAGGGTGTCGGAGAGAAGTAAAACGGCATGGAATGGCCAAGTAGTACACTGACACCTGGATGATGGACTAGAAAGAAATAATGCTGGAAGTGCAGAGGCGTAGTAACCATTAAGAAGGGTAATACTGGAATAAAGTATTTCAAATGAAGCTGACTGTTGGCCTAACGCTCTGAACGCAATGTTTGTGCTGTATTGTGATCAGTGTAAAAGAGAATATAAATTAGTTATGAAGTAGAAGGTACATCCTTCTTGATTTCAGGGACAGTGGTCTTGATGGTAGTGAGCAGCACCTGGTCAGAGATTTGCTGAATCCAGAGTCGGACAGCATACTCCTTGGTCTTTTTAGCTATCAGTGAGGTGTCTCCTGAGCCCAGAGGAGAATTCGAGCAGAGGAGTCCTTTCCTGCCGCCATCACTAAAGATAAGCAGAGTTGGCCAGCTGAGCTCAACATTATGTCCCCTCATCTTGAAATAACTTTATAAAAATCAACATTAAGAGGGGAATTTACTTGTCTTAAAATCAGGAACTGTGAACATCTCCAATAATAGTCCCTAAAGACAAACTATTGAAGTCATGATGACAAATACCAACAGAGCTTGAACAAAACAAAACCAGTATTACCTCATTTTACTACTACACAACTGACACACATAGAACATTTGTAATAATATATGTCACTACAATATTCATATTAAATACATTCTGTACATAACTTGTAATTTAAATTGATTGTGATTCCTGGTTCCCTTGTAGTTGAATCAGGACACATATTCATTCATGCCAGTAATGAATACATATTGTTATTTGAAAGTTTATTAGTGACTCTTTTAAGATATCTTTGTAGAGTGTTATATGTATGTGAGTGTCACCGTGTTGTCAAGAGTAGTGGATTAAATTAAATTGTTTATCTGTCTGTTGTTGTGACTTACACTTCACCATACTCATACCCTAGACACATAACGTAGCATCACACTATTCCAGAATAATTCTGACTGAGATATATAGATATGTGGTAGCAAGTAAGGTTATATATATAATATACTACTCTTATTAGATATATATATACCTTCACAGCTGATCTCAGTCAGTACACTAAATCCCTTATAAATATTTATAACATCCCACTTCACCACACCCAGACACCATAAACTTTGGAAGTGAGGAGGTGGCAACAGCACGACTATCCTAGAAGAAAATGCATATTTTGAACGCAGCTCCTTAGCCCCATAAAATTTATATATTTGGGTTCCTTAGGACTTGCTGACAAAGAATATGTTAAGTGTTACGCAAATAGTCTAGGAAGTAACAAATTATAGCCAAAAGAAATAGTGAGGGTGTCAGACAACACCAAAATCAGAATCGCTCAGTGGCAGATTTTGAAACCACCATTGTACGGGAAATAGGTCCCCATGTTAAATCCTATTTGATTGGAGCGCAGTAAATGTAAGGCGAAACACGATTAGTCGGACTACCAATACTAATTTTTTTTTTGTTAGGGGAAACAGTAGTAGAGGTGCTTTTTTGAAAAGCTGTGTAAACATGGCACGATTGGTTAGACCCGCCAATATAGTCAATTAGAAGCGTCAGTTCAGCACCACATTTTCAAATAAACTTTCTAAAGCAACAGTGCGTTGAGATTCAGCTTATATTTTTCTAAATAAAAGCCTGAGACAGCGGCAGGTCGGATTTTGTGCCATATTCATTGCCAGTCAACGTAATTGTGTATTATTTCCATGAATTGTGGTAAGCTTGAAATATTTGATATCTTTTTAATGAAAATTGAATGTAAATTGATAATTTATGTCTGTATATGTGTGTAGTTCAGTAGCAAACATGAGGCAAAGCCTAGATATTGCTCCAACCTGAACAGAACGTGTCTGAGAAAAGTAAAATTGCATGGAATTGCCTAACAGTACACTGACACCTATCTTATTGACTAGAAGGAACTAATGCTGGAATTGCAGAGGCGTAGTAACCATTAGGGAGGAGTATACTGGTGTAAATTGTTTCAGATGAAGATAGCAGTTGGCCTACCGCTCTGAACTCAGTGTTTGTTATGTATTGTGTTCAGTCTGGAAATAGATTATAAATTAGTTCTGAAATAGGAGGTACAACCTTCTTGTTTCAGGGACCGTGGTCCTAAAGTTATTGAGCAGCACCTGGTCTTAGCTTTGCTGAATCTAGAGGCTGACAGCATACTCCTGGGTCCAGATAGCGACCAGTGAGGTATCTCCAGAACACAGGGAAGCTATCGAGCAGAGGAGTCTTTTCCTGCCGCCATCACGAAAGATAAGCTTCTGTGGCCAGAGGAGCTCAACATTATGTGTCCCCCTCTAAAATTGACATTATAGTAAAACAGAGGGACAATACATTGTTTAAATTGATAGGAACTGTGAACTTTTCCCCATACTATTTCCAAGATAAACAAACACTTGAAGTCATGATGACAAATAACAACATAGCTTGAAAAACAAAACCAGTATTACCTCATAGTACTACTACACAACTGACACACATAGGATAATACTAATAAAATATGTCACTACAAGGTTCATATTTATAAATTATGTACATATAAATTGTGATTACATTTGATTGTGATTCCTGGTTCACTGTGTAGTTGAATCAGGATATCTATTAGTGAAAGTATTTAATACATATATATTTGAAACTTTACCATTGACTCATTTAACAAATTAACTACCGAATTGAAAAACACACTGTGGCCGAATTAAATTTTTTTCCCATTTTCATCCTGTAGGGATTTGCACAAAGTAAGCTGTAGTTTTCCAGTGTTCTACAACAACCATGCTTTGGGAATTTGTTTTCTGGTGGCAACTTAAAATCTCGAACCAGATCAGAAAGTTTTTCAGTACATTTTTCATGCGTTTTATTACTAAAATTAGATTGGCGCTCTGAGCGGCTTGCGGTCCAAATGTGATTATCTTGTGAGCCGCTGACAGCGGCTTGCGGTAGTTAATGTGTTAAGATAGTCTTATAGAGTGTTAAATGTGTGTGAGTGTCACAGTGTTGTCAAGTGTGGTGGAATAAATTAAATTGTTTATCTGTCTGTTGTTGTTGTGACTTACACTTCATCATTTACATAACCCTAGACATTCAACGTAGTCATCACAATATTCCAGAATAATTCTGACTGAGGTATAAATGTGGTAGCAAGTAAGGTTATCTGTAAAACACTTCACCTATTAGATACAGATACCTTCACAGCTGATCTCAGTCAGTACACTAAGTCCCCTATAAATATTTATATCATCCCACTTTACCACAGGCATATTTTATGCACATACATTCTTGCCTAGTCACTCCCAGACTTGTTTACATTTCACTTTGTGAATTGTAGTATTACAAGGCTAATTAGACCGGCTGGCAGATTATAATTTTGTCTCCCAGTGTCGTGAAATGCAGACTGTCATAGGAAATCATTGTTGACACAAGGTGGTCTCGCACGATCGACGGAAAGAAAGCCAGATTGTCTGTCTAAGAAATCCGTCTGGAAGATATACGTAAACACAGGTGATAATGGGTAATCGCTTCCGATAGTCCGTCTATGTATCAATAGTATAAATAACCTGTCAGAGGAGACAATATTGGCCGGAAGGTATTAGTCAAGATATGAGTTCACCGATGTGTTCGTATGTTTGCACAAGTGCAATCAGAGGTATTACTGCCATAGTTGATACAGGTAACGAGTTTAAATTTTAAAATTGATATTTTAAAACACGCGAGGGATAGTAATGATTTAACACCCCGACCCACATAGTTCTAACGTAGTAGGATTGGGCTAAATCGAGAGCCTGAAATAAACTTTAGCTGTCATTTGAAAACGGGTCAGATATACCAATGTGGAAGCTAGAAGGAAAATGAGATTTTAACCTAGCAAATTCGGAGACACATATCAGACTGCATCGCAACATCAAATTAGCAACTCCAAGGAGCCAGAGAGACATCGGACTAGAATTCCAAATTATAAGTGACAGACGAAGTATTTGAGCACCTTTGTAAGTTAGAAAAGAAAACCCGTATTTTTAAATACTAAGACTGGAGACTAAAGGAATCAGAGCACCCGTCATAAGAAGAATACTAAAATTACCCTGACCAAGGGTTCGAAGCATCTAATCATAGTTGCTGTGTCCATTCATCTGTGCCAGGAGATTGTGTTCCAAAAAAGTTAATTTGGGTTCGTGGTTCGAAGCTACAAGACTGTTCGTAGTACCAGACCAGTTTGAAGTAAAAGTCTTCGCATCTTGTGAGTCAAGAGCTGACGCCCAGTACAGGAAATATAATTGATGTAATTTTTTTCAGAATCAGTGGTTTCTAATGAATCCACCCCCGATCTCCTGGGTATTGAGTTCGGATGCCTAGCCTTCTCAGAAAAAGGCTAACAACAATTAGAGATCCGATGTGCAAGTTGCGCATGTTAAAAATCCCCTGGCATTTGGATATCGTAAAGAGTACGACACAAGGCCGCTGCCCTATCAAAATTTAAAAATGAGGAAACCTACAGCCAAAAAATATTTATAGGATGTGTGCTTCTTGTATACATGTACTGGAATCCTCGCCGGTGCTATGAAGTTCATGCACTGTGCTGAAATTCGCCTTGTGCGATCTAAGGGGGGAGATGGGAGCACTGAAGAAGTTGTCCGCGTGCAACGAAGATGGCACTTTAAAACCAAAACCAAATAGGCAATACCAGGGGACAGATCTTCAGTACTGAACCCTGTCACATGACCTGTCACATGACCTGCCCGAAGCATTAAATTCACGAGTTAATTTCAGAAGTGGCCCATTTTATTTCACAGAAAGAAGAGATGACAACAGAGTGTACATAAGTAGCTAATGCCGATTAAACACGATCATATCTGGCCGACTCACATTCACCAAAAATACTGTGGTGCATATACACAGGTCGATGACGTTGCCCAGTGAAAAACGAGCGGAGTCTAGGACGCAGGAGGCATGGACAGAATATGGAAAGATCTCTTTAAACAGGCAGCATTTTACAAAACAGCTTGTATTTTTTTATTTTAATGGCTTGTGCTCCACAATACCAGTATTAGGAAACTATCCAAGGTCAAACAACATTAGAGTACTGGTTCTACTTTCATCATAACAGCTCGTATCACAAAAACTGCAATTTTCGACAACATACAACTGGTTCTTCTCAAAACCAATTCTCTGCCTCAAGATCTCTCAGCCCGAGTAATTATCACCTTAAACTCGCTCACACTTAAAACACCATAAAAGTTAACAGTTTCTTTTTTTTTCCAACATCAACATCAAGTGAACACACGAGTGACAAATTCACTACAGTAAACAAAATACAGTCTTCCGAAATCCCTTACCACCTCTTTCCAATCTGTCATGTCATGCAACACTTAATACAAAGAGATCAAGTGATAAATTTCAGACTGAGAACCGGGCCCTGCAAAACGCAGTCATCGCCTGTTCAACAAATTAAAAGTCGGCCATCCAGACGATGTTCCATTGTGGCTAAGATGGTCCAGTGTGGCTAAGATGGTCCAGTGTGGCTAAGATGGTCCAGTGTGGCTAAGATGGTCCAGTGTGGCTAAGATGGTCCAGTGTGGCTAAGATGGTCCAGTGTGGCTAAGATGGTCCAGTGTGGCTAAGATGGTACAGTGTGGCTAAGATGGTCCAGTGTGGCTAAGATGGTCCAGTGTGGCTAAGATGGTCCAGTGTGGCTAAGATGGTCCAGTGTGGCTAAGATGGTCCAGTGTGGCTAAGATGGTCCAGTGTGGCTAAGATGGTCCAGTGTGGCTAAGATGGTCCAGTGTGGCTAAGATGGTCCAGTGTGGCTAAGATGGTACAGTGTGGCTAAGATGGTACAGTGTGGCTAAGATGGTACAGTGTGGCTAAGATGGTACAGTGTGGCTAAGATGGTCCAGTGTGGCTAAGATGGTCCAGTGTGGCTAAGATGGTACAGTGTGGCTAAGATGGTACAGTGTGGCTAAGATGGTACAGTGTGGCTAAGATGGTACAGTGTGGCTAAGATGGTCCAGTGTGGCTAAGATGGTCCAGTGTGGCTAAGATGGTCCAGTGTGGCTAAGATGGTACAGTGTGGCTAAGACAAACAAACGGAACATGTTTCATGCAATCATTATCTTTCACCTCCCTATGGTGTGTAGGTTAACAGCAACTACCTGTCCACGCTCACCTGTTCTGTGCTGTCAGGTCAAGGTCTCTTCGTTGTTTCGCTTTACCTTTCACGACTGTTCTTCAGCTTTTTTGTCGTGTGCTTTTTTTTTTCTTACCCTTGAGAGATCCAAGTCAGGGACTGGCTTTGACCTACCCACTGCTAACTTCGTTTCCTGACATCCTGTTCCACTAGTATTTAGACAGTACAACATGTCCACAAACAATAATAGCTCTATCAGTAGATCCGTTATACAGCAACGTGTGCAAACATGCCGAGATTTTTTTTTTTTTTTTTTTTGAGGTGGGCTCCTTGATACTACACGAAGCGCAAGGAAGCAAATTTCCTATACGCCATCTGCGAGCTCCGTGTTACAAATCTTTGCTCCCAATCCTAAGGAGAGTAACTTGTATGGCGACGAGAGAAGTTTGAGACAGGCCACCAACGTTTACTGTACTGTGAATGGTTTGATACGAGAAAGAGCAAAACAGAAGACGCTACAAGACCAGAGGCCGGTTATATGCCAATTCCACAGTTTCCTCTTGTGTGCTTGCGGAGAATAGAAGGATTGAAATGGTATGACAAGGTGACCACTGTGGAAGTAATTAAAAAAGTAACACATGTGTCATTGCAACAAAAGATGAGAAGAAAACGCTAGCGGTGGATAGGACACACTTTGAGGAAGCCTGTCGATAGCATTATAAGGTAGACGTTGGTCGGAAATCCCAAGGAAAGAGAGGGAGAGGAAAAAAAACACACAGACACACACACACATGAAGACAAGAACTAGAGACAGAAGTTAAAATGACGAGCTGATGGAACGTTATAGGAGGACTTGGAACGTTATAGGAGGACTTGGAACGTTATAGGAGGACTTGGAACGTGGTTGTTGAAGGTCTGTTCTCATTGGGTAGCTAAAGGTATAGATTGATTGACTGTTTCCTTCGAATGGGGCCCCGGGCTGAGTAAGATTGCTAATGTGAAACTGACGACAAGAACCAGACAAGTGTCAGTTGAACAAGCGATGAGAAGAACCAGACAAGTGTCAGTTGAACAAGCGATGAGAAGAACCAGACAAGTGTCAGTTGAACAAGCGATTGTCACTGTAGGGTTTGCCCAGGCATTGTTTATGCTTCTGGCAGGGTTAATATGAATGCTTAAAGTAGGGTGCCGTATGGTTTGCCCAGGCATTGTAAATATTCGCCAACGTTGCGTGAGCGTTGAAAACGGCTCACGAGAAAAAGATAGAGGGAAGATTAAAAATTACAGACGATGGTTCACTTGATTCGCTTGTGTCGGTAAAGCGTGAGTATTTTTCTAGTGAGAAGTAAATAAAGCCGTCCAATGGTTTCAACTGGTAAACAGGTGAAAGAACGAATCAGAAGTAGGGTGGAGGAAAAAACCATATCAGCTGACGATGGCGAGAGGTCAGAACAGCTCACGGCTTGCTAGAGGGCAGTCGTGTTTCCGAAGACGAAGGAACAAGAGATGATGTTGTGCGGTTGCCACCAGTTTGAATAAGTTCTGTGGTATTACAGATAGTTTTAGAAGTTATACAGAAGATGCACAAGCTGTATAGAAAACCTTAGAAGTTTAAAAGAAGTCAGTGGTTCACGAGAAGTGACATTAGTTCTAGGAAGTTCAGAGGACGTGATAGTGACTAGTCAGTAACAATATGATATAACTAAGAAGTGTCACATAGATAAAGTAGAAGATGATTAAGAGAGCTTTAATAGTGACAGTACGGAGTGAATTTTCAGGAGAGATTCAGGGAATCGCCTGTAAGTATTGGTTTTTGAATTATTATGTACATTGATGACAGTTTTACAGGAGAAATAAAACTGAACTCCCAGGTCGACAAGCCATATGAGCAATGAGAACTTTATTGACCAAGCAAACCAGAGAAGGAATTGAATTAAATATTGAAGGTCAAGCTTGGTACCATCATCTATTAAATGGATGATATGAATGAATCCCAAGAAGGGAGCTACATATTTTTCATCAGAGAGAGAGTTCACAGTGAGTGAAACAATGAGTTGTACACGGAATTAGTTACGACAAGTAAGTGACAGCGATGGTCGTCTTCTTTAAGAACTACTTGAATGCTCTCACATGTAAGTAAGGATTATATAAGGTTTGCTTCATGCATAGAACTATAGGATGTTTTTTTTCCCCAGAAGCGGATACAGGCAGGTCTGACCAAGTTTTGTACAGGAAGAATAAAAGTACAAAATAATGAATTGCATAATGCTGATCAGTTGTATTGAGGTATACTGAAACAGAATTTAAAGAGGTTAAATAAGTACATGGAGTTGATAGAGGAACAAAGGGAGATTAAGTGTCTACATATATATGAGATAAAGAAAGTATTCATGAAGCAACTATGCTACAACTGTAGGTATGCTCTATGAAGAGGTATCTACATCATTGAAATATATTACATGTAAATAAATATGTTTTTGCAAGAGGAAAAACAAATGCTTGAGTCGATCCTTGTGAGAGGTTGGTGTATGCCAGACTATTAGCCTTTATATAAATCCACTATACGATCTGTCATTGTATATAACAACGGAGAAGGGAACGAGCGAGTCAAGGGTTGAATGAAGGAAGGAAAGTAGTTCATCCAAGAATTACCAACTCTGGCGGAGAGGGCCAGTACTCATATACTACTATCTTAACTTGGAAGATATACAAACACAAAAAGAGACTGGTGTGAGTTACTTAACTAGGCCTGCCACCTGCCACCTAGTTAAAAGAAAGTACTTTGTTGAAAGTTAATAACACCCCCACTGTGACATTTTACCTAATTGGTGCCTTTGGACCAGTTCTCTAATAACACCACCACCTAAGACGCAGGCGCGGTCACACGATGAGAAAAACCAGACAAGTGTCAGTTGAACAAGCGATGACAAGAACCAGACAAGTGTCAGTTGAACAAGCGATGAGAAGAACCAGACAAGTGTCAGTTGAACAAGCGATGACAAAAACCAGACAAGTGTCAGTTGAACAAGCGATGACAAGAACCAGACAAGTGTCAGTTGAACAAGCGATGAGAAGAAGCAGACAAGAACAAGATGCTGAAGATGGAGGAAATGATATACATTAAAAACAACCTGTTCATAGTATTACCAGGCAGTCCTGGTTCTGGAATCCCCAGGAAAGGAGAGATGATGAGACCAAGGAACACGTGGAGAAAAGAACTGGACACAGATGTGACGGAAGTGAAGAAGACAAGGACAGACCTTGAGGTAATAGCACGGGAAAGAAAGCCTTCCTTTACGTTTGTTGAAGGCCTATGCTTCTTGGGAAAAAGGGGTGGGGGGAATTCGAATCTTCCAGACTATTTAGATAACTTTAACCTCATGAGTGTGGAGCTTTTCGACGCTAAATCTAATTAAAATACATCTGCGATCAATGATGCAGGAAAACCGACTGAACAGTTTGGCAATTATGTCAGTTAAACGCCAGGTAATTAAGAGCTTTGAGTTAATCAGTGTACTGAAAAATTGAACCCAAGAAAAATGGAAGGAAGATACGTGTTAAAAACGTATAAGTGAGATGTACAGTAAAGTTTATCTTTAACCAATTTGATGTTTATAATATACGAACCAATGTACGTCTTTCTTTGATCCTTAGCCGCCGACCGTCAAAGCAGTCAGTGGCCAGCACGCCTGGTGGCGTCTTGTAGGGCAACAACAAATTGATTCCACTTTGCTCGGTCGGTGGTCATCCTTCGTACAGTGCCCCCACTCTGGTTCATTCATTGCACCTCAGCCTCCACAGTCCTCCGCCAAGTTGTTTTTTGTCGGCCTCTCTCGTTTTCCCTCAGGGGTCCATAGCATAGCTTTACATTTAACCAATGTACGTAATACATATTTTTTTCATTTTTAAGTATTTGTCATGGAAAGTACAAGGAAGAAATGGGTGGTTTTTTTAAACGTTTCTTTTAGTCATTCCTTCCGGGACCCTTCGAAACTGTTAAAACTGGGCCCTACAAATCTTAAAGCTGACCTAGTAGTTAAGACATCCATTATCCTCATTCCATTTGGAGGCTGCATATACCTTATATAATATGCTATTTATGGTTGTTTGTTTATCAACAATGTAACTATATAATGCGTTTACAATTCTGACAAAGTGGTTGCAACATTTATATTTACATAACGATCGGCTCCTTCGTAGTTTAGCGGTTAGCAACCGAGCCTTCCTCGAGTGATAAATACTGCTCCATAAATATTGATAACCAGAGAAGCGTCAAATGCATTAGAAATATCAAACCAGTAAATTTAGCTCAAGTGTTAATATGGTTTTTCCTTAGATGTTGTTTTAACTCGTCTTAACGTTTTTAGATGTATGCAAAGTTATCATTTTGTACCCGATACGACTTCCTGATATGAAATTCTAGTCAGAAGTGTATCTATTAGCTAGAAATGAAAACGTGCTTTCAGAAGGTGAACCGAACTAAAAAGCGTGTAATCCGCTATCTTAGCTAGCACAAAATATAAACTTTTCTGCACATCTGTAATTGTTTTTTTTTTCTGTAATTTAATGCAGCACCTTGGCTCCATCCAGCAGTAATTTTAGGGATGTTCTGTCTGAAATTTATTGATGCCTTAAAATAACGATTCTCAAACTGTTGGAATAAGAAGGTACTCCAACATAAAAAACTTCAATCAATCAATCAATCAACAAATCAATCAATCAAATAACCAATCAACCAATTAATCAATCAACCAGTCAGTCAATCAATCATTCAATCAGTCAAGCATTCTATCTATCTATCTATCTATCTATCTATCTATCTATCTATCTATCTATCTATCTATCTATCTATCTATCTATCTATCTATCTATCTATCTATCTATCTATCTATCTATCTATCTATCTATCTATCCGTCTATCCAACCATACATCCACCCATCAGCCTATCTATCCATCATATATCTATCTATCTATCTATCTATCTATCTATCTATCTATCTATCTATCTATCTATCTATCTATCTATCTATCTATCTATCTATCTATCTATCTATCTATCTATCTATCCTGGTAACTATAGACCCATTTCTCTTAAATCATCAATGTCTGAACCACTAGAAAACACATTCACAAAACAACAATACAATACCTACCCAATGATGATCTGCTAATCGACAGTCAGTCGTGGTTATATCAACACATTCATGCCACACAGCATTAACTAAAATGATAACCAACTGGCATGTAAACATCAATAACGATAATATATGTCGGGCAATCTTTATAGACTTTTAAAAACTTTCGATGTGATTGTTAAAGAAAGAATACTAATGTATTTTGTATCATGAACACACATAGGTTACTACCAGTTAATTTTGCGGTAATGTCTCTCTGTGGTAAATCGTGTTTTTGCACGGGTTTTCACTTATATTGAACGCTACATATTTAATACGTCACCAGGTGATAATGACGTAACGCGTTCTGCACTAATTTATGCTAACAGCTATGATTCTTGGCCTTTCGTTATCTGTGGTCTTCATGGTAAGACGTAATTTATCAAAGCTCCTAATATTGTGGAGGAAGAGCTCCAAGTGGCATATTATATTCTTCGAAGGCCGACACTATATTAACTAAGATCTTTCAGAACGTAGCGAGAACTTCGTGATAAACTATAGGAGTATTCAATTATATTTTACGTCCACATTGTCTGACCCACATTACTTGGGTGGATTTCACCTCTAGTACAGCGGCCAGAAATGTTTGGTTAAGACGAAACTGTTGAAGGATTCGACAGTATGACAGTGTGTACAATATGCCATTCCATTTCTGTGAAGTTGTTATCTCTGATGTACATTAAACGTAAGGATATTTTATGTACCCTCCACCTGACGACTTGAGTTCTTCAACCATTGATGTACTGTATAATCTCACCCGTCTCCATTCGTGTTATTAGTACGATGCATGTACCTTAGATGATCTTCGTTCTATGTTCAACTAATTACTGCAAGAAGATAACCCCATCTGTAACAACAAATATCTGGTGGCCAGCATGGGGAAAGAAATCAAGATCAATAACGATTTGAGGAACGAAATCAAGATAAAGAACGATTGAAAATCAAGTATTAACAAGAAAGGACTGATCTTGATTGCATAATTTTTTTCCAGTACGTTTTGTGACCTTTTACCGTCGACCCTGATCTGCATAATTATTGTACATTCTGCGCATGACTGCCGGCTGCCTGTCCAACTGTCATTTTTGTTCGTCATGATGTCTTCATTGATCGAGATTCAAATTCACTACCAGATGTCCGTAGTCAAGTCTACAGTCGTCTACAATTGATGTTCGTGGCCACTACTTGTTCTAGCATTTATATCTACACGTCATTGTGGGATCAGTCTTCAGACAGCGCCGTATTTGCTCTTCAAGCGAGCATCTGTTGGAGTACGATTTTTCAGATAAGTGGCCTGTCTTTTTAATGCATAGTGAACAGTTACGTGTTGGTAGATCCTTCCATCATTTTTTTTTTCTAGTACTATTCATGTTATTTTGTCTTCGCAGGAAGGTTGGGAGGCGATTCAATGTTAGCGAGGACTTACTTACTTACTTAGTCGTTCCCCTTCTACCGTGAGGTGTAGAGGTTTGGAAGAGAGAGAGAGAGCGCCAGACTATCCTATCGGCTGTCTTCCTCCTGGCCTGGTTCCATTCTAGCCCTCAGTCCTTCAAAGATTGTATAATGTTGTCCTCCAAGAGGACTCTGGGTCGTCCTGGGGGTCTGGATCCCTGGCTCTTTGTTTCCCATGCTTGTCGTGGTAGCCGATCTTCTCCCATTCTGCAGACATGGCCAAACCATCTTAGTTGGCACTGTTCTACTTGGGTCTACAGGGGGTGACATTTTAGGCCTTGACGTATCGTCTGGTTGCGGACGATGTCTCTTCTTGTTACTTCAACCGCCTTCCTCAGATACCTCATTTCTGAGGTTTTGATCTGGCTTTTGTGGGATGTAGTCATTGCCCATGACTCGCACCCATATGTCAAGACTGGGACATAGGTGGAGCGGTATACAGCCATCTTCGTTTTCTTATCAACCTCTCTCTTGCTGAGGAATCCTCGATTCTGATGTCTTCTTTCTTCTCGTGATATCACCATGGATTTTGTTTTAGAGCTGCTTATGACCATCCCTCTCTTCTCCAGCTCTTCCTTCCAGACTTGCAGGTTGGATTGGAGATGTGCCTCTGATTTAGCAATCAGGGCAAGCTCATCAGCAAATGCCAGCTCTGAAATACATACCTGTCTCGTCTTCCAGTACCCCACTGAATACTTTCTTATTCTCTCCTTACATGCCTTGATAACATAGTCCATGAGGAGTATGAAAAGATAAGGTGACAGGATATCACCTTGTCTTACATCAGTGGTGGTCCTGAACTCTTCTGACTTATGGTTTGCTGCCCTCAAATAATTTCTGCAAGACTTGTAGAAGCTCTGTATAGCATGAATCAGAGGTGCTGGAATGTTCTTCCTTGCCAAACAGTCCCAAAGTTTGCTCCAGGGGACCTTGTCAAACGCCTTTTCCAGATCTATGAAACAAAGATGGATCTCACTCTTATACTCAAGGGCCTTTTCACTCAGCTGTCTGATTGTGAAGATTAGGTCTTGAGTACTCCGGTTTGCTCGGAATCCGCACTGGATCTCATCCAATTGTGGCTCAGCTAGGCGTCGGAGTCTCTGCTCTAGGATTCTAGAGTAGATTTTACCAGGGACACTGAGAAGTGATATGCCTCTATGGTTTCCACACTGTCCATTGTCATCTTTTTTGAAAATTGATGTTATGATGGCAATCTTCCAATCCTTTGGTATGGTCTTGTTGCACCACGCTGCCTGTAGGACCCTTAAGAGTAATGGGTCACCTGCTGCTCCCATTTACTTAACCACTTATGGTGTTATACCATCATGCCCTGCTGCTTTGCCCATCTTGATTTTCTCCAGTGCTGCCTTCAGTTTTTCCATCTTTATGTCATGTTTATCACCATTGGTTTTCTCTTTTGTGCTAGTGGTTATAATTTCTGATACTTGACCTTGCTCACCATCAAGGAGTTCTGAGAAATATTCTTTCCTTCTTTCCATTACTTTCTTTGGGGCAGTAAGCAATTTGCCTTGCTTGTCCTTTATAAATTTGAGGGGGCATTGTTTTTCCTTCCTCATATTCTTTAGGGTCTTATAGAACAATTTCTGGTTGTCTTGCGTATCTTTTTCTAGCTTTTCTCCAAATTCTTCCCAAGACTTCTGTTTTGCTGCTAGCACCTTGTTCTTTGCTTCTGTTCTAAGTATCACATATTCTCTATATTTCCTTATTTGCCCTGCTGTGTTTTTAGCTCCTAAGTATTGTTTCCATGGGGGGTTTGGGATGTCAGGTATTAGTAGTACCTCTGGTGAAGGAGCTGTCATGCCCTTCTCAGGGCAGCTCGGCCACGTTTGGTCCAAACCTGGCATCCAGCTCTCACCTGTGGCTCCTCGTAGCTGTCAGCATGCGACAGCGGCCACCCCGGTAAACGGCTTTGGCAGGCCGGCTAAACTAGGTGAGGGTAGCCGACTGGTTATAAACCTTCGGTAAGTTAGGGTCTGCCTACCCATGCATGCGAAGACTGGATTCGGTAGACTGCGCGCAAGAAACCACCTGTTGGTTCAACGGGCATGACGGCGATTACCAGCAATGCGTTATGGAGCGCACGGAGCATGGAGAGGCACGTAGAAATCCTTGGTCATCCACTGCACCTGACTTCATCTCCAGTCGTCTTGACTTGTCTTGCCACTGGATTAAGATGGACCCAGGCGAGTGAGTGAGGTCGACGAATTGCGCAACTCTTCCTCACTTTAAACCAAATCACTGCGCAAGTCACTCTTTCATCCACTCATCCATCCACTCACAACAAGTCCTGTGGCGATGGACGTTCGGCGAAGCGGCAGGCGTGAGTGCGCTGGCAGTCGTAGTCGCAGACCTACACACATGCGGCTCAGGCCATATGATCGTCTTCCACTGATCGGAGCAGCAGTGGGATTCGGCAGCCCCCTGAGTGACTGAGCAGCCCTCTTTAGGAAAGCACTGCTCACGTCCATGGCATGAGGAAGGGGCAAGAAAAGGTGCCCTAAACATAGCCTGCTTCACCATTACCTAACCAGCTTACTGCGGTTGGTGGGTACCCTACTTCGGCGGGCGACACATTAGGAAAAAAAGGACATATTTTTCCCCCTCATTCTAGGCGCATGGAATGTGCGCACTCTCCTTGACAAAGACTTTAACGCAAACAGACCCGAGAGACGAACTGCCCTGATTGGGAGAGAACTGGCCAGATACAACATTGACATAGCAGCACTGAGTGAAACTCGACTTGCAGGCGAGGGCCAACTTTGCGAAAAGGGTGCAGGTTACACATTCTATTGGAGCGGAACAGGAACTGAAGAAAGACAAGAAGCAGGGGTTGGATATGCAACCAAAACAGCAATTGTTAGCAAGTTAGCGGGCCCCCAAAAGGGAATAAATGACCGACTCATGACGATCAAGATCCCACTTTGGAAGGAAACATGCCACCATCATTATCGCGTATGCACCAACTATGACAAACCAGGATGACGTCAAGGATAAGTTTTACGAAGAACTACATGCAGTCATTGCATCAGTTCCTAAAGGAGATAAGCTTATCATTCTTGGTGACTTTAATATAAGAGTAGGCTCAGATAACATCTCCTGGAATGGCACTATCGGAACGTACGGTGGGCCCGCTGTAACAAACAGCAATGGACTTCTTCTCCTCCAGACTTGCGCAGAACATGACCTCCTTGTCACCAACACCATTTTTCAACTTCCTATCCGCAACAGGACCTCCTGGATGCACCCTCGCTCAAAACATTGGCACCTAATTGACTATGTGATTGTTAAGAAGAAGGACAGGCAAGATGTCCGGGTGACCAAGTCCATGTGTGGTGCCGAATGCTGGACTGATCATCGCCTCATTGTTTCTAAACTTAAAATTCGTATCCAACCAGCCAGGCGCCCTCAGGGGAAGAAAACTCAAAAAAGACTGGATGTCACCAAACTGAAGAAGACAAACATCAAACAGTCATTTACTGACACCCTAGAAGACCGTCTCAAATCTATCTCGTTAGACGGCCAAAGTGCGGAAACAAATTGGCAGCCCTAAGCGAGCAGATCTACAACACTGCTACAGAGGTCCTGGGTCCCGCCATCAAGAAACCAAATGACTGGTTTGATGAGAACTCAGATGATATAAAGAAGATGTTGGCTGAGAAACACCATCTCCGTAAAGCATATTTAAATGATCCAAAATCTACATCCAAGAAAGACGCTTTCAACAACATGCGTAGAATCGTCCAACATAAACTACGCCAGATGCGGAATTCATGGCTGAGTAATAAAGCAGATGAGCTCCAAGGCTTTGCTGACAGCCATGACTTAAAAAATGTTTACAATGCACTCAAAGCGGTTTATGGTCCAACATCATCAGGATCATTTCCCCTCCTTAATGCAGATGGAAAAACACTAATTACAGACAAGGAAAAAATTCTCCAACGCTGGGTCGAACATTTTAATAATATTCTGAACCAGCCATCATCTATTAACGACGAAGCCATCAACCGACTGCCCCAAATTCCTACAAATGAAGCACTAGATGATATACCGACTCTGGTGGAAACTCAAAAAGCGATTCGTCAACTTTCTAGTGGAAAGGCCCCCGGCTCTGATTCAATTCCTGTTGAGGTCTATAAAGATAGCGGTACAGTTCTGATTGAGAAACTTCACATGATCTTCTAGCAAATGTGGCAGAGTGAAAACATCCCACACAATCTCAAAGATGCGTCAATTATACATCTTTATAAACGTAAAGGTAATCGCCAAGACTGTAACTATCATCGAGGCATCTCCCTATTATCAATCGCTGGGAAGATATTCGCCAGAATTCTTGTTAATCGCCTTACGGTTCATCTTGACAAAGGTCTTCTACCCGAAAGTCAGTGTGGATTCCGGAAAGAACGTGGAACCACCGATATGGTGTTCGCTGCAAGACAGCTACAAGAAAAATGCCAAGAACAGCACTGTGACCTGTACACAGCTTTCATCGACTTGAGAAAGGCGTTCGACACGGTCAGTAGAGAGGGTCTATGGAAGATCATGGCAAAATACGGCTGCCCAAATAAATTTAGCTCAATAGTGCAGCAACTGCATGATGGAATGCAGGCTAGAGTTCAGGAAAACGGTGAGCTATCGGAGCCTTTCCGAGTCTCAAATGGAGTTAAACAAGGGTGTGTACTTGCACCGTCTCTTTTCAGTATCATGTTTTCTGCTATGCTGACTGATGCTTTCAGAGACGGGGACACATGAATCGACATCAGATATCGTATTGATGGAAAATTGTTTTACCTTAGGAGGCTTTAAGCAAAAACCAAGGTCAAATCACACACCATCAGGGATCTTCTGTTTGCTGACGATTGTGCCCTCAGTGCTGGCTCAGAGGCTGATCTGCAGCATAGCGTGGATAGATTCTCCGAAGCCTGTTCCAACTTTGGGCTTACCATCAACACGGAGAAAACAGAAATCATGTACCAACCAGCTCCTTGCACAATTTATACTGAGCCAGTCATCAAGGTAAATGGTGAGAAACTGAATGTTGTGAACAGATTCACATACCTTGGTAGCACACTATCCCAGAACATCGTCATTGATGATGAGGTGAACACCAAGATCTCCAAAGCCAGCATCACATTTGGCAGATTACACACCAACGTTTGGCATCGAAGTGGCATTAGTCTACAGACAAAGCTGAAGGTGTACAGAGCTGCGGTGCTCCCAGTGCTGCTTTATGCATGTGAAACATGGACTGTATACAGGCGCCACGTAAAGAAGCTAAACCACTTCCATACAGTCTGTCCCAGGAAGGTAATGAACATCAAGGTTGTTCTTCTATGTTTCTCACCGCTTTAGCAATAAGCCCCTGATATCTGGTCTTAATTTCTGGCTCTCTCAGCTTGTAGGTCTTAATGTTCATTTCTCCCGTTTGTTTACTTGGTTTCTTGCGTGATGTTGGGTAGTTCCTAGGCTGAGCAACTCTTTCAGTTGTTCCTTTGATTGTAAGCAGGTAGTGATCACTTCCAATCTCTGGCCCCCTCCAGAATCTAGCATCCCGGACATATTTGAATGAGCTCCTCCTAACAATGGCATAGTCGATCACTGACTTCTCATTCTTTGTTGGTTCACATCTAGTGTATGCATGTATGCGCTTATGGGGGAACTTTGTGTTTGTAATAATCAGATTCTGCTCACTGCAGAATATAAGGAGTCGCTTTCCATTGTCATTGAGAGTATCTTCTCCATATCTTCCGATAACTCCACCCCCATCTAGCATGGTCATTTCCAACTCTGGCATTGAAATCTCCGAGCATTATAACTTCATCTAGGCAGTCATCCACTGTCCTGTGAAGCAGCTCGAAGAATCCTCCTGACCTCTGCTCTCTCATCCTCATTTGGCCCATACACTATGACCAGGCTGACTGTGGTTTCTCCTTCTTTTAGTTTTACAACCATAATGCGCTCCAAGACAAGGTTCCACCCCTTGATACTTTCTTTCTGCTTTTTGGCCACAATGCAACCCACACCTAATATAACCGACTAAGTTGAACAGGACGCGCCTCGCCAAAACGAGGCAAAACTTTATTTTTAAAAAAATGTTAGTTGTAAAGTGTCCTTTATTCGTTTGTAAACTCATTGTTGGTCTGTTGATATTTTCCTTATTTGGTGACTGTTTTGTTCGTGATGTTTTCCTCATCTACCTATCACTTGATTTATACAAGTTATCTGTTTATACCTTGTCTGGGTCCTGTGTTGTTTATTCTTAGCAAGTGAGATTGTCCCATTTGCTGTTTTCCCTTTTGTTTACCATTCGAATTTGTTTTCCTTGCTGGTAGTGTTTCACTGTTTGTCCATATTCTTTTCTTATGCTATTGCTTTATATATATATCATTTTCTTTTTCTTGCACCGTATTTTTTTCTTCTTCACTACATTGATATTACATAATTTGCATTTCTGTTATTGCTATAAACTATTGCCACATTCTTTGCTTACATCAAACTGTAAAGCAACAAGCCATTATAGTTGTATTTCGACTAATTGAATCACATAATTAGTTAAAATGGCTACATCGGATTACTTTGTCGAGCAGGGCAAAGCATTTGGTTATAAAGGTGAAGTTTTGAGGGACTTTGCCATGTCTGAGTTGGCAAAGGCAAAACAAGAGGAGGAGGAAAAAGAAAGCATTTGAGGAGAAGGCTGAGAAGAGGCGTCTTGAATATTTGGAGGAAAAGAAGAGAATGATTGAATTGGAGGAGAGAAAAATGCACAATGAAAGGGAAGTGGAGGAGAGAAAAACGTTGACATTAGCACATGAAAAGGAAATGATGCTTCTTCATTTAGAAGAACTAAAATTAAATGGTCAAACTAGTTAAAATGGTAATTTGGATGTTCCTAGTTCTTTGGGTAAAAATAATGGATCGGCTAAATTTCGCTTACCAATGTAACCAAAGTTTTGATGATATTTCGTGCTTCTTAAGCCGCTATGAAAGTTTCTGTGAGGCACATAAATTAGACACATCTCAATGGTGTGCTAAACTTATGGAGCTCTTGCATGGGGAACCATTAACTGTTTTATGTACAATGGATGAGTCTATTAGAAATAATTATGAAGCTGCAAGAGCTCTCTTATTAAAACGTTACCAACTTGATGCAGAGGGATATCGTGTGAGATTTAAAACAATGACTCCTGAAACTGGGAAGGACTTTTCGGAGGTATTTCTGCTATATGACTGACTTTCAATAGATTGGTTCAACTCTCAGGTATTGACAAAACCTATGATGGCCTTATGGATCTGTTGTTGAGGCATAAGGTTTTGTCCTCTGTAAGTAAGCTATTTTGGTCCTTCTTTGCATGAACGCAAACCATCTAGCTTATCTTCACTTGAGGAAATTGGTAAACAATATTGTACCACACATCCTGGTGCTTGCATTAGTAATAATTCTATTAAGGAATCACTACCAGTTGCTTCAGCCACAATCTGGAATAACAATACTTTTAGACAAAGATGTAATAGCCTTGACAGGAACTTTGTGCCAGGGAGGTACAATGATAATAATTTCAACAGGAATAGGAATCTCAACAGAGATGGAAGTTACAACAGAGGTGGACAACAATTTAGAAATCAATCACCTCAGTTTAGAACCAATTCTTACCAGCAAAATACATATTGGAGAAGGCGGGACAATTTTCATCCGAATAATATAAATTGGAATAATAATGGTTCCAGCAATCCAAATTTCACACATAGAATTAACACAAAAAAACTACAGGAATCAAGATAATTCTTTTGATCGCCAGGGACAACGATCACGTTCTTGGGCTCCATTACATCCAGAACATTATGCTATTTCGGTACTTACTGGGGATGCAACCATCATTAATCGGGACAATGGTGTTATGAATCAATCAGCTGCATGTTGTGCTTTTGATTTTGAGGTTGCCTCACATTGCCCAGATTGTCTCACTCTTTTTCAGGCAGAAAGTACTTCGATATTGAAGTGTGGGCACCCTTTGCCAGCTGTTACCGGCTTGTCGGCTCATGATGGCACAAGCATTCTACTATTTCACAGGAGGTTTTTTAATAATATCCAAGTGTCTGTACTCCGTGACTCGGGATCTACTACATTTGGGATCAGACAGTCTCTTGTACATCCTTCCTGTGCTATGGGTGGTTATATTCAATGTTTTACTTTCGGTGGTGTTTGAGTTTAATACCACTGCCATTGTTAACATCCAAACACCATTTTTTCAGGGAAGGTTAAGGTATGCCTTTTGAATAATCCTATTACTGATTTGGTTAGTCGTATCCACGGGAGCAAAGATTGCTCACCAGAACAGATTGAACTGAGGGAACGGCGACACAAGTTCACTGCAAACGCAGGCATTGCTAGGGCTCATTTACCTGCCAGCAATTACCATACTTGTGTCACTATTTATTCCAGTTTTGGTCTGTGTACCATTTTGGAAAATGATGAGGTTACTCCTCATGATGATGATCACAGTGAAATCATATCTGATTTTTCTGTCAGTGAGGGCCTTAACTCCGTATCTACTGAAGGTGTAACACAGTTTGTCAATGATGTACCTACATCCTATGATGTACCCATGCACAAGTACACATCTGTCACACCAACAACTTTGCCTACCAACTTTGTCTTATCCGTATGGCCTCTGATCACTGGGATGCTACTGTCATCTCTCGTGACGTGCTACCATGTAATTGGGAAATTATTTTCTACTAATTACCCACATTTTCTTCACAGAATATTGTTGGTTATTTTGGTCATTTTTGCTTTCAGTACCATGTTTGTTGCTAATGACAGTGGTCATTTGGCAGTGATGGTTCATTCCACCAATGAAATGCCTATGCATTTCATTTCACATCATGTGATGACTAAGCAAGTTCAGTCATCATTTGTTATCACACCTCGTCGTATGCTCCTACATGACTTGTTTCTTTTAAGCTTATCTTGTCCAGAACACTTCTTATGTCCTTTACCCTTTGTCGTAATGTCTTTATTTAACTCTTGTTCTTATATTACACCTGTGCTCGACATTATTTGCTTTGATTGTTATCATCATGCTCAGCCAATACAGCATGATGTGCCTTTTTGTCAGTCGCTAGGTGCTCACGTAACTATAATCATCATGGTCTCTTTTTCATTACGATGTCGTTGTCGCCCTGCACACTATTTCATGCTGTGTACGCGAGTCGTGGGTTCGATCCCACATATGTTGCTCTTTTTACTGTCACTACTGACCTATCCTTTCTATTAAGGAAGGGTTGGCCAAATAACGTACATTGGTCACAAGATCGCCAGGCTGCTTTTAATCATGTATTACATGTTTTTTTCTAATCCTCCTATTTTGAGGTTACAAGACATAAATCAAATGTATTATCGCCGCACAGATGCTAGCTCTCTGGGCTTGGATGCTTGTCTGATGCAAGACTTTGATGCAGTGCTTCATCATACGTTGTATATCTCCCGCAAGCTCTCTGACACTGAGAAAAAGTACCCTGTGTTAGAGCGGGAACTCTTGGCCGACGTTTGGGCTATTCGGAAGATGGAACGCTACCTTCCCGGAGCCATGTTTATTATACAGACTGACCAGAAGTCTGTAGCTGCTCTCACGCGTGCTAATCACTAGAACACCAAACTTGCCCGCTTCATGGCTGACATTTTATTTCGCTGTGCTCAATCAGAAATTGATACTATGAACTGACACAGCTTTCAGACTTATTTACGGCACTCTATTTACGGGTCATTGATGCTGGTGAACAGACATACAGACTGTATTGCATGGCTTTTATTCATCTCAGATGTGGTTATTGCAACATAGCCCATTCCCTGATGCATCCTATGAGATAACTGATATTTTTTTCTGTGACAAATGTTTCATCATTTCTGATGCGATCTAGCAGAATTTCCTGCGCGTACTTTGGATTGACTATCATGATTCAGTGCGATCCGGATACATTCTACCTACACACTTTGATAGCGCACCTTTGAAATGTGTCTCTGGTAACAATGTTAACGATATACATGAACGTTGCTTGAACTATGAATTTGTGGTGGCTTTAATATGTACACAACGACTTATTGTCCTGTGGACTATTTTGCAGTGGTATCATAAACTCTGTTTAACAAACATTTTTCGTGCTGGTGAACTTTATTCTCTTGACATTATAGTTATATCCATCCATTGCATTAAAGGGAGATAACACATGATAATTTTTTTTTGCCGTGCTGTTGTGACAGGGGCTAGGTGTACCTCACACCCTAAGACCCATGCACTAAGAACATTTATTAAGGATCGTTTGACAGGGGTTGCAATTATTGGTTGCTTGCAACCCTCTCAGCAGCATACTTAACAATTCAAGCAACATAAAGCCTTATACAGATCAACATTTAACACTACCGAACACCCAGACAGTGTTCGTAGACTTGAAGTCCTAGGCATGTTCTTGAAGTAGACTTCAGCTCTCAAAGCTTGTTCTCTCTCGGCCACCGGCAATAAGAATCCGGCACTACTAGTGTAGCTATTTTTAGATGTAAACACATAACGACAAAATTGCGGTGGACAAATGTCAAAGGTGGCTATGGCGCTGTCACACTGTTATCAGTTACTTCTTTTTTTTTCCTCCTGCTTTCTTGTCTCATATCACACGCATGCACACTTGTGTTTATTTACATTTATCTTCTTTATTGTTGTATTATTGATATGTTCCATTTTTCTTTTCTTTTCTTTTCTTGGTGGACATCTTTATGTTTTGCATCATTACTTCCATTAGTACATATGCATACAGAGTTTGACTCACACTGTTTACGAAGTTTGACGATGACCATTTTTATTTTTATTTTTTTTTGTCGATGTAATATGATCAATTCTGGCCGTCTTTCCGTTAGATTTTTTGACTTAATTGATGTCGTATATCTCATTTATTGCGAAAAAAATCAAATTCTTTGATTTTTTTTAACCCAACCGTCAGGTGTATTGTTAAAGAAAGAATATTAATGTATTTTGTATCATGAACACACATAGGTTACTACCAGTTAATTTTGCGATAATATGTCTCTCTGTGGTAAACTCGTGTTTTTGTAGGGGTTTTCTCTTATATTGAACGCTACATATATAATACGTCACCAGTTGTTAATGACGTAACGCGTTCTGCACTAATTTATACTAAAGGCTATGATTCTTGGCCTTTCGTTATCTGTGGTCTTCATGGTAAGACGTAATTTATCAAAGCTCCTAATGTTGCGGAGGAAGAGCTCCAAGTAGCATATTATATTCTTCGAAGGCCGCCACTATATTAATTAACATGTATCAGAACTTAGGTTGAAGTTCGTGATAAACTGTAGAAGTATTCAATTATATTTTCCATCCACATTGTCTGACCAACATTACTTGGGTGGATTTCACCTCTAGTACAGCGGCCAGAAATGTATGGTTATGACGAGACTGTTGAAGGATTCGACGATATGCATGTACAATATGCCATTCCATTTCTATGAAGTTGTTATCTCTGATGTACATTAAACGTAAGGATATTTTGTGGACCCTCCACCTGACGACTTGAGTTCTTCAACCATTGATGTAATGTATAATATCACCCGTCTCCATTCGTGTTATTAGTACGATGCATGTATCTTAGATGATCTTCGTTCTATGTTCAACTAATTACTGCAAGAAGATAACCCCATCTGTAACAGTGATAGATAACCTATTTTGATCAGAAAATTAGGAACAATGAAAGGAAATCTTAAGCTGGTGAAGTTAATTATATCATTCATGTCCGACAGACAACAAGTGGTGTTTCAAAATAAGTCTTTTTCAAACCCAACGGTTGTCAATACCGATGTTCCTCACGGTTCTGTTCTCGGCCCTCTTCTATTTACCGTATACATTAACGATCTTCCTATATACATCAAACATTCATCCTATCATCTTTTAACCGATGACTGTACTGTTTATGCAAGTGATAAAAGTTGCATTACACAGGAACTATCATTACAAAGCGATACACATAAACTTACTAAGTGGTGCAACGAAAATGGCGCGCAAATAAATATCAGTAAAACGAAATGTATGTTAATATCAACCAGACACAAATTTAAAAATCTCGCAGAAAACTACACTTCAGCTCTACAATGGAACATCTCTAATTGAAAACGTAAATGGTACAAATCTACCTAATTATCTTAAAATATTAACCCTCAGAAAGCGCTTAATATTTCTCAAAGCGAAATTCGTTCACAAAATCTTGTCATAAAATGCTCTAACGTATTTGTGGCCGCTTTTAAAATACAATGAAAGACACAGTCAGCGCTTAAACAAATTGCAGGTACCAGTCCAGGCTAGACTTGTTCAAGAAGAGCTTGGCTTACTCCTCTGCTCATCTTGGAACAATCTTCCACATGATCTGAAAAACAAGCAGTCTCTACATATACAATCGTTGACTGTTCAAACACTTCATGAGTGCTGATTATGTGCCGCCCTAACTGATTATGTTTCGAACTATTATCTAACATACTGTATGGAGGATCTGATGATCTAATTTTTCATTTCAATATACAGTACTTTGTTTCTTAATTATTATCAGATGCTGTAAATGTATGTTGTTATACGAGTGCTACTTTATAATGTTGCATTGTCCTTATAAGTACTTTGGAAAATGTCGGGATAAACAGTAATAAAAGATGAGCAAGAGGAAGGGCAAAATGCAAGACGGGTCTATACGCTCGATTCTCAACAAATGGAAAATTAATATTCTGTTTTCTGCCTGTCTGTCTGTCTAGTATATCTGATTTTGCTCCTGAGTTAAGGAAGGCAAGACAATGAGGAAGGAAACTGGTTACCCACCACATAAAGGTAGATCTCGTATAGTAAAGTCTTTAACAGTTCACTCCCTACGACAATATTTGCTATGAGACTCAAAGCCGCTCACCTCTGGTAACATTTTCTGCATACGCTGACAACACGCGAAGACCCTAGTCATTCAACAGCAGACTGTTCGAATATTTCACGAGTTCTTATTATATGCCACCCTAATCTGATCATATTTCAAATCATTGTTTACTGAATGAAGGGTTTCGATTTTGTTTGTATGTCGCTTTTTCCTGTTTTCATTACTGTCTTGAACGTTTCTTTTTTAAACATACTTAAATTTGACTATCCATCCATCCATCCATCGATCGATCGATCGATCGATCTATCTGTCTGTCTGTCCGTCCGTCCGTGCGTCTATCTATCTATCTATCTATCTATCTATCTATCTATCTATCTATCTATCTATCTATCTATCTATCTATCTATCTATCTATCTATCTATCTATCTATCTATCTATCTATCTATCTATCTATCTATCTATCTATCTATCTATGTCTGTCTGTTCGTATGTCTATCAACATGTCGGTCTATCTGTCGCTGTGTCTGTTTGTCTATTTGTAGGCTGTCTTTATCTTTTTTCTATTGTCAACATACATTACTGCCATTTCGTGTAATCTACACATCGCTAATCTACACATCCCACATCTACACATCTTTTGAAACGAATAATAACTGCATCTCAGTTTGGTGCCTAGCTGGTCTCTATCAGCCTACGCCTGCCAGTGTTCTTCTAAGATAAATGAAAGTTTGTGATGAAAAAAAAAAAAAAAAAGAGAAGACAAGGTTACGTTTTGTCACATGATCTTCCCTCTCTCTCTCTCTCTCTCTCTCTCTCTCTCTCTCTCTCTCTCTCTCTCTCTCTCTCTCTCCAGGGAAATCCTAATGACAAAAATGAGAAATACAGATGCGATTCCGTGAACATCAGTCTGAGGACACAACTTAAATAAAATGAGAAGCACTAGTGACATAATTATGACAGTTAACAGTGAGGATGAGCAATACGTATGTTAAATACATTCCTAAGAGAAAGTCTCAGCGAGGAACTCAACATGAATTATACCAAAACAGAAGTAATAGTCAGGGGTCGGTGTGGCTTACTGGTTTTGCGTCCGTCTCGAATTCTAGAGGTACCAGGTTTGATTCCAAGTAGAGGGAATATAATTTATGGAAATGTTTTTTTCAAAACCAGTCGTTCTAATGATGTCATACTCCTTCCTGTTCTCCTAGGTAGTGAGATTGGATGCCTAGATCTCTCGGATAAGGGCGAAAAATAGGAGGTCCCGTGTGAAAGTTGCGCACGTTAACAATCTCACAGCAGGTGGAAGTTGTAAATAGTACGCCATAAGGCCGCTACCCTAGCATAATTTAAAAATTAGAAACCTACCCACAAGAAAAATCTGTATAGAATGTGTGATTTATATATAAACACATTGGTATTCTCGCCGTTGCTTCGGAGTTCGTGCACTCCTCCTTGTGCTGAGATCCTACATGTGTGATCTAAGGGAGGAGATCGGAGCACTGATGGAGTTGTCCGTGTGCAATGAAGATAGCCCTTAATACCAAACCAAACCAAACCAGAAGTAATGGGCATCTTAAAGAAATGATGAAGGTGTCACATAATTTTTGGCTTTGATCCATTCTCCACTACGGCAGTACTCATTTTCAATTGAAGTGAGGACTGATTAGTTGCTTTTCAGTGGACGGCACCTTTTTCTTCCTCTGCTATGTAGCAGATATTTTGTATTTTCAAACATTCTTACACTTTTCTCAGTGTTAAGTCGTCATGTCTGTTTGGTTACCCGTTCCTCACTGCTGGAAAAGCCGACAATCATGTTGATTAATCTCGGGTGTGGCCGATATGAGACTACAGATTAACACTAAAATCATCCCAGCAGGCGAAAAGTGTCGCACTTGCCAAGATGGGAAAGAAACGAATTTTGTGTGCACAAGCGACGGGTAAACATATTGCTTTCGATAAAAGTAAGATGGTGTATTTGTAGGCATTGCAGAGAATGCAATCAGATGTTTTATTGCCATATATGGAAGAGGTGACCTTTTGCATCACGCACAGCATTTCAGGCAGAAATAATTTTGAATTACCCCACAAAACCCACATGTTTGAAACGATTGGTGCTCTACTTAGCATCGTAACAAACAAATGCGAGGGAAAACAGGCAATATAACCTGACTCTTTCAAGTCTAGTTCACTATGAGAATCACTTGCCAAGACGACCACCAGACTGCCAGAAGTTAGAATCAGAATTCTATTAATCAGACAGGACTTTGTTGGAGTATTTTGAAGGACTTAACCCAGGAAAACTCTCATTTTAATCAGTAAACAAGTATCTGAAGAAACAAGAGTCATACTAGGAACTTATTGTTAAAGTAACGACACCCAAGAACACGTGTAAAAAGGCATCTGCCAGTGCCTTTATTTCTCTGAAGCAAACAATCTGTGAGGCAAGATTGGCGTAAGTTGAACATTTTACATTTTATATTTTTCATTACTAACATGTGAACTAATATGTATATATTGCTATGTGAATATTAATAAGTGAAAATTGCTAGTGGATGTCCAAGTCATTTGAGGCTGGCAACCTCAGCATAAAGAATGATGATTTCATGAACCACCACTGCAAGGGCTGGTGACTGCTGTTTTGCTAGTTTCTTAAAGAGAACTAACAAGCATAGGTAGTCCCAAGTTCCATATGGAGCAGGGAAGGAATGATGAAAGAAATGATGTACATTCTAATAATAATATTTACATTTACAAACCAGTGTTAATGTCTGTGTAAACATATTCACTTTACAAATAATTACAGTTTTCAAGCTTTTCAACCAGTATACGTGTAAATGAAAACATATTCAATCTATATTGTGAACATTTTCCAACCAGTATAGAGGTAAATGTAAACATATTCTATCTACACTATTAATCTTTTCATATGAATGTAAAGTAAATATAAAGTTATTCAGTTGAAATGTAAAGGAAGTTTTCTCTCGAGGGATTAAGCTTCATTCTCATCGAGGGTAAAGTCTGAGGTAGATGGGATGGTGGAATAGGAAAATGGGGACACATAAGTATGTGTCGGGAAACTCAATACTCAGAGGGTATTTGTTTCTATTCTTTTACCATACTAGTTGGTTGTACCAGCTGAAGGTACTCTCTGGAACAAGAACGGTATAAGTGGCCTAGATACCATCATCAGACGGGGCTTAAAGACGAGTGACCAACTTTGTAGACACTCCCTGGCACTTCTGGGAACGTGCTGCGCCCTACAAACTTGACCAGCGACGAGCGTGATCAACAATACAGTCTACCAAGAACCAAACCATGAAAAGGAGCTGAACCGTCACTGACAGCTAAGTAACACATTAAAAACTGCCAAGTGACCTCCTTTACAAACCATCACTAAATCACAACAGTGATGATAAATTTTCTGATAAATAATTAATCATTCTTTTTTATAACCATGTTAAACCTAAATGATTATTAAATATACAAATTTAACGTCGATTTAGTCATTTTGAATGTACTGCATGTTTGTCTCAGTCAATTTACTAAATACACTCTAAACAGAGCTATATCAGAATAATGAGAATTCCACTGAGTAAATCAGGGTGGGAGGCTTGAACGAGCTTAAACTAATCATTGCATAAATCTTCATAAAAGGCGGCGGATCAGACATAAGTTAACAATTGCACTGCCCAACGCAGCATTGTTCTTAGCTTCATAAGTATCTTATTAAAACTCCCTTGAGATAGAACCATCATCATCTTTATATCTACAGCTCTGCCAAGAGTGATATTGCGCGAAGGTAGATGTTACGGTAGTTTTATTGATGGCATCTGCTAGAATTAGCAGTGCGCATGATTAGGGTCAATGGAATTAATATAAATTGATCTTTATACTTTACGGAGTTATGAACGCGAAATGCACGGTCAAGTCGTGACGTGTTAGCGTCGATATGGTCACGCTTGGTGACTAGGTTACCGTACCCTTTTTGTATTGACCGTCAAGCAGTGAAGACGGATTTTGTTACCCTTCCAGGGTTGTGCATGATGCTACTGCACATATATATATTTTAGTCAAGTACGGACACGGGTCAGTCCATTGTAATTGATGAAGAGATAAATGATTAAGTAGTTGATTCATTCTCGTCAAGACACATGCGCTCACTACCGGTTGTCTGAAACCCAGCAGCGCGAGTATATAGCCATGATGTTCGTTTGACAGTTTTTCAAGTACGACATGGACCCATAATAGGATGTTTGCAAGTATTCAATTTGTCATATATGCTTACTATGAACTATATTAATGATGTCGTCAAATATGTGTGTTCTTCCGTAATAAACTGTTTTCTCGTGGACTCTAACAAGGCGGACTTATTAAGTTGATCATTGAGCGATTCACTTGTTAGTTATCCTTTTCACACATTCGCGTCTCAAATAATTACAGCACGATAATAATCAATGAATGAGAACCAGAACAATCCAGTCATGGACAGCGATTTTGAACATTCTTTATTCATTCGATATTCCACTGTCTAAAGCAGCTTCCATGATACTTTGATCACAGACATGCTATGCTAACCGGATCGTCTGCATCAAAGAACTGGTAGGACAGTTCGGGGATACGAAAATCTTCTCCTTCATCAGGTTAGATCTAGCGACAAATTTCTTCGCAACACGATTGTTTACGTTTACAATACGTTCACATGACTTTATGACACACTGCGCATGACTAGAGGTCAAATATACGTCATCACCCTTTTCGATCGAGTCAATGACAACCGTTGGCAGCTTTACGAAAGTCAAATCTAATGTCCTGCTACAAGTATCGATGCAAGGAGAATATCAAGAGGAAACCCCGTCAAAACGATGCAGTTCAGCTCACTGTACCTGGTTGGCCGTTAATGCATACTGGCATTAACTGAAGAAGATCACTGGGCGCAAAAAGATAAGTGAATGTTGAAACCTTTGTCGGTTCATCAAAACTAGGTGTAGTCCACTTCATTTTATTCGGGCATGTTATCTGCAATTAATTGTTTTATGTTTCGTTTGTCATTGATTGTCTATTTGTTATTTATATAAGCGGGCGGTTGGATTGGGAGTTTTTAGATCGACTAATACCTCTTTTCAGATGGTCAGTAGATCTAAAAACCGTTCTAATAGGGATTCGTTGAGTAATTCCATTAGCGAAACATCTGCTGAGATCTACCAGCATCATACTGTGTTTGCTTCTGAAGTTATTCGACCTTAGATGTTTTGGTTGTAAAGTACCGTTATATTTGTAGTAATTTTGCTGTATTGAGTTTCATTTTATTCATTTCGTAACTTGTTCGTAAACTATCCCGTTCATTCTAATCTGCCTATCATTTATTTTATAATTGTAAAATATTTGTCAGTTATGAGTCCTGTGACGTCATCATTTAATGTGTATGTGTTGTAACCTAGATTTAGTTTTTCTTCTTAACATTTACTTCCGATTTTTGCTTGTTTCAATATAATCATTTTTTCGTTTGCATTTGTCAATTGTGATGTGCTAATGTCTTGTAACATTTTAGTTGACTAATTGTCTTGTATTTATTAACTTATAAATTGAGTATGTAATAATAATAGTGTAAATTAATTAGGTAATAATACAATATAAATATTGTGATTAATTTTTTTTAAATGGACTTGATAAATTAATTGCAGCAATTTGCAGTATTAGTCCAATTCACGATTGCTTATGCATTTTATGCATCATGACTAGGGCATGATAGCATTATATATGGATAAATACTTATAAAGTGAGGGTTTGCCTTGAATATAATAGGCATAGTGGAGAATACTTGGTACATTTATCTATTCATAATACTACGTTGGCCACTGGGCACACATAGGTAATTGATGGTAATATATATTGTTGATTAATACAGATAGTTGATTAAATAAATAGATTATTAAATTACAAAATGCTTACGTTAGACCATTTTGTTAAAATTGGTAAAGATTTTGGAAAAAGAGGAGAAGCGGTGGCGGAAATTGCGAAATATAAGGCAGAGGAACTTGAAAGGAAAGCTGAATTAAAGCGTCAAGAAGAAGAACATGAGGCCAAAGAAGCAAGAAGGATAGCAAAACAGGAAAGGGAAGAGATTGAAAAAGAAAACAGAATAAGAGAAATAGAGGAAAATAAAAGGAAGCAAGATGAAATTATGAGACAACAAGAGAAAGAGTTGGCACTTATCAGGTTGGAAACAGCGAAATTACAGGCACAAAATGCTACTGTTAGCCATAGTGATAATTCCCAAAATATGTCTGCATCTAACCAAACTAGAAGCAATTATCACTTCAAATTACCGATATTCAGATTGAATTTTGATGATTTATCGGCCTGGCTTTTACGTTTTGAGAAGATTTTTGAGGTTAATAAATTAGATAAAACTGCATGGGCACTAAAACTTAGTGAATTTTTAGATGGTGCACCTGCAAGCGCAGCTCAGAATGTTGATCCAACAATAGCTGGTGATTATGATGCCATTAAGGCTTTATTACTACGTCGATTTCATTTGGATGAGGAGGGATGTAGGATTAAATTTAAAACTCTCCTGCCAGAATCAAATAAAGACTTTACAGGGTTCGTTGCGAATATACGCAATACATTCAACAGATGGGTCGAACTTGCTGGTGTGGAAAAATCTGATGACAAGTTGGTTGATTTAATCCTTAGGGATAAGGTCCTATCTTCTGTAAGTTCACCATTCTTTTCTTTCTTACAGGAACGTAAACCTCCGACTTTAGAGGAACTAGAAAAAATGGCAATAAATTACTGCACTGCTCATCCCAATATTAGCATATCCAATACACAAGTAAGGGAACCACTTCCAGTTGCCTCCAATATGGCATATCATGGTTTTGAAAGATCAAGAGCTCAGAGCCTTGACAGAAATTTTTCAAATAGAAGAAATAATTACAATGATTATCAAGGACTAAATAATTCTTACAATAACGGGAATTTTAACCGGGGTAGACAACAGTTTAGAAACCAGTCACGTCAGTTTAGATATAACAATAGTTATCAAAACAAATCAAATTGGAATAAATCATTTAATGTTAATACCAATAATAGTAATAACAAGTGGCATAATAATAGTAATAACAATTACAGACTAAGAAATAAGAGTTTTAATGGCAGAGGTAATAATAATAATAATGATCATTCAGGCAGTCATAACAGACAACGTCCTACCTCCAGAAATCAAAATAAATTTGATCATACTGCAGGGGCAGCACTGACTAACAATGCAACTCCAATTGTTCATAATAGTGATATTGAAACGCATTCATCTTCGTCATGTTGTGCTGTTGATAATAATGTGGCAAATGTTTGTCCACAATGCCATGCTATTTTTCAGAAGTCCAGCCAATTGCCTATGAGAATTACACAGACTATTCCTGCAATTAGTCTCACTGCAAATGATGGAACTGGGACACTGATTTTTAATAAAGGACTGTTCAATGGAAACATAATTTCAGTGTTGAGAGATTCCGGATCAACCACGATCGGCATCCGGCAATCACTAGTACATCCTCGCTATGCTACTAATGAGTTTGTACGTTGTATAACTTTTGGTGGGACCATTGAATATTATCCCACGGCAATTATAGATATTAACACCCCATTTTTTTCAGGTCAAATTAAAAAATGTTTACTTCAGAGTCCTATTGCTGATCTCACAATCGGACGTATCCACGGCAGCAAGGACTGCACACCTGAGGAAATCTCAGAATGGGAAATAGTAAACTTGGCTACGGCCAATGCGGTAACAACACGAGCTCAGGCTCAGGAATTAGTAAAAGAGAATACTCCAAGCATCAAAGTGGATTATTGTACTGACAATGAACCTAAATCGGTAATTGACAGAGACTCGTTTGCTCTCAAACAAAGGGAAGATAATTCTTTAAAGAAATTTTTTACATTGGTAAACAAGTATGATGACATTGCTGTCAACAATAAGATTAAGCATTGGTTCATTATTAAAAACGGTATCTTACTTAGAAATTGTATGGACCAGGATAAATTGAAACAACAGGTCATGGTACCATCTCCTTTACGAACATACATATTATGGCATGCACATGACTCCCAATGCGTGGGTCATATGGGCTACACTCGCACACGGTCTCGAGTGTTGTCGTCTTTTTTCTGGCCGGGAATATCACGAGACGTATCATCGTATGTACGTTCCTGTGTAATTTGCCAGGAAGTCAAGTCTCGTGGAGCGTTCCATAATGCTCCCATTCAGGCATGTGATATATCGGTGCGGCCTTTTGATAAAATGGCAATGGACATTATTGGTCCACTTCTACCAACTGCAAGAGGTCACAGATATATATTAACGTGTTTCGACTTATGTACACGATGGCAAGAGGCCATACCTCTTAAAAATATAACCACATCGGACATAGCTGATGCTTTGTTCCTAATATTTTCTAGAATTGGGTTCCCAAGTAAATTACTTTCGGATCATGGGCCCCAATTTGTGTCTGACGCAATGAAAGAGGTTATGAGAACTCTTAATATAGAGAGAAACTTCAGTAGTGTGTACCACCCCATGAGTAATGGCGCAGTTGAGAGACTCAACCGCACCATTAAACAGTTATTGCATAAAGTTACAGTTGATAACCCTCAAGACTGGGACAGGGCTATCCCAGCAGTTTTGTTTGCGTACAGAGAGGTTCCGAATGAACAAACCGGTTTCTCTCCGTTCGAGTTAGTGTTTGGTGCTCCACCAAGAGGTCCTATGGGACTGATCAAAGACTTACTACTCGACTCTAAGATGACTCAGGAAACCCAGTCATCTTATGAATACGTTATTAATTTACGTAGACAAATCATAGATGCTTGTCAAAGAGCAACAGCTTCCTCAGAAGCGGCAGAAGATAAATCTAGACAGTTCCAAAATAAAAATAGACGATTACGCCAGTTATTTCCTGGTGACGAAGCTTTCGTATTACTCCCAAAAAAGGACAATAGACTGTTAATCACTTGGAACGGTCCCTATAAGGTTGTAGACAGAATTTCTGACGTCGACTACATACTGGACATTAAAGGTCAGAAAAAAATTTACAACATAAACATGCTGAAAGAGTTCTTCACTCGTCCTCAACATCTACAATCTATTTTTTCAGGATTTAGACAATCAAGCTACTGGTTCTTGCTAATATTCTAATCTTTCGGTGATTCAGGAAGAGGAATCATCATTTCCTGAAATCCAAATGTCATTTCCTATACCTGAATTACAATCTTCTGAATCATGGAGAGATGTCACTATTTCTTCTTCATTAACATTTCAAGACCATACTACAGTTTGTAAAATCTTAGAGACATATTCTGATGTCTTGACTGATATACCGGGTCGTACATCAGTCATTTCTCATGACATTATACTGAAGGACGACACACCTATAAAACTCCGTCCTTATTCAGTTCCTATTCACTATCAAGATAAAACTTCACAGGAACTTAATCAGATGTTAGCATTACGAATAATAGAAAACAGTAACTCACCGTTTTCATCACCGTTAGTTATCGTTAGAAAAAAGACAATAATATACGTCTTTGCGTTGACTACAGAAAACTTAATGCACAGACTGTCGCAGACAGTGAACCTCACCCTCTTATTGACGATCTACTTACTCGTCTTTCTACAGCAACATATTTTACAAAAATCGATTTAACCAAGGGATATTGGCAGATTCCCTTAACAGAACAAGCCAAATACTATACAGCATTCTCGACTCCACAAGGTCTTTACCAGTGGAATGTGATGCCTTTTGGGCTAATGAATGCACCAGCCACGTTCATTCGCATGATGCGAAAAATTTTGGCGGATAGATCTGACATTATCACATATATTGATGATATTTGTCTATTTAGTCCTTCATTTGATGAACACATGTTAGGATTAACTTCAGTATTAGACATTTTAAGATCTAACAACTTAACAGCTAGACCAAGTAAAATGCAAATAGCTTTACACGAAATAACTTTTCTTGGACATATTATAGGGTCTGGATGTATCAAAATCATTCCCCACAATGTATCAAAAATTTTAAAATTAACAGTCCCACAAAATAAAAAACAAGTTCGAAGTCTACTAGGTCTTGTCCAGTATTATAGCAGATTTGTTCCCAATTTGTCTTCAATCACTGCTGTCTTGTCTTCACTATTGCAAAAAGACAAACCAAATAAAATTACGTGGACAACAGACTGTGACAGTACATTTAATAACATTTTGACAATCTTCTCTAGGCCACCAATTTTACGGTTTCCAGATGTTCACAAAAAGTTTTTTCTTCGAACAGATGCCAATAATTACGGTATCGGAGCTTGCCTACTTCAATATCACAACGATATACTTCATCCGACTATGTATATTTCAAGAAAACTGAAATCGCCTGAAAAGAAATACTCCACTGTTGACAAGGAGTTGCTGGCAGTTGTTTGGGCAATCACAAGGTTGGAAACATTCTTGTTGGGAGCGCCTTTTACCATTCAAACCGACCAGAAGGTGGTTGCTTCATTACGACGCTCTAACCACAAAAGCCCCAAACTTGCCAGGTTTTCGATTCTACTTCAGCCATATGACTTTGTCATCGAAGCTATACCCGGAAAAGAAAACATTCTGGCGGATGCACTTTCAAGACACCCAACGGAAGTCGAATAATTATTGTCTACAAGTTAAAAGATTAACGGCTAAACAAGAGCGACTTTGGAACTCTAACTGATTCCTGCGACAAAATTGATATGAACCACTTCTATATGGAAAAGTTTTTCAAATAATTCGAATTCAATCATTCAAGATATTCAGTTTCCAAAAGAAAATTCGTGATAGCAAGAAACAAATTTCGATGGTCTTTTCTAACGTTTGGACTTTGGTTAGTGTCCAATCGTTCTCTAACTCATTACGATATGGTCTTGGATACGATATGAATCCAAGCTGGACATATAACGTTAGGTTACAGAAATTGACTAACTCAAAACGATCAAGTTTATATTCAATCAGGAACGAAGTTTAGTTGAACAGTATTAAATTTCTAAGGAACTTTCCATAGATTCGCAAGGGACATAACGACGGATGGATCATCACATCCGACATTAAGTTTAATAGTTATTAAATTAATGAAGAGTATAATAAAATTGAAGTGTGATTAAAAATAATGAGAAAAAAAAAGAGAAAAAAATATGTCAAAGAAAGAAATGATGAAAAAGAAAAAAGAAAAAATCACACAAGCAAATACTCTAAATATTTTATGTATAAATGAGATAGCTTTTATATGCATTTAGTTAAGATGTTCACATGAAATGTATTAATATCTTATTTTCTCTTATTATATCATTAAGTTAATTATGTTGTAATTACACGACACTAATAATTAATTGTAAACACACATAACTAAAGTACTTTATATTTGATTTTTTTTCTCTATTTGTCCTTACTTCTCATGTCTTTTATTATGACACTATCTATCAGGTTCTTTAATTAGATGTTAATTAATTAATACATTACATACTTACTATCATTAATTAATTTAATTTTAATTAGTTAGAATAATTTTCTTTACATAACACTTCATTACTCACTCACAACAGTCTTCAATAGTTCAATAGCTAATTATTAGCGACAGTTGACACCCCTTTGTTTAATAATGTTATATGACTTATGTATTATCGACATGACCACGACACTGTTCTAGACAGAACATCGTAGGCCATATGTCGGGTTTTTATTAAATTTTTCATATAATTAAGTAAGATAGTAAAAAAATCTATCTAATAGATTTTTTTTCCCACGGCGGGCAGGGAATTGTTACGGTAGTTTTATTGATGGCGTCTGCTAGAATTAGCAGTGCGCATGTTTAGGGTCAATGGAATTAATATAAATTGATCTTTATACTTTACGGAGTTATGAACGCGAAATGCACGGTCAAGTCGTGACGTGTTAGCGTCGATATGGTCACGCTTGGTGACTAGGTTACCGTACCCTTTTTGTATTGACCGTCAAGCAGTGAAGACGGATTTTGTTACCCTTCCAGGGTTGTGCATGATGCTACTGCACATATATATATTTTAGTCAAGTACGGACACGGGTCAGTCCATTGTAATTGATGAAGAGATAAATGATTAAGTAGTTGATTCATTCTCGTCAAGACACATGCGCTCACTACCGGTTGTCTGAAACCCAGCAGCGCGAGTATATAGCCATGATGTTCGTTTGACAGTTTTTCAAGTACGACATGGACCCATAATAGGATGTTTGCAAGTATTCAATTTGTCATATATGCTTACTATGAACTATATTAATGATGTCGTCAAATATGTGTGTTCTTCCGTAATAAACTGTTTTCTCGTGGACTCTAACAAGGCGGACTTATTAAGTTGATCATTGAGCGATTCACTTGTTAGTTATCCTTTTCACACATTCGCGTTTCAAATAATTACAGCACGATAATAATCAATGAATGAGAACCAGAACAATCCAGTCATGGACAGCGATTTTGAACATTCTTTATTCATTCGATATTCCACTGTCTAAAGCAGCTTCCATGATACTTTGATCACAGACATGCTATGCTAACCGGATCGTCTGTATCAGTAGACACCTTTGAAGACCATATTAAATACTCTTGAATTTTGGCCACTGTTGCGAGGCTATTCCGTGACAGAAGGAAACCTGAGTCATGTGAATAGTAAACAAATTTAAGTAATCAACAGGTAGTCGATGGACAGAAAGAAGGGGAACACCAAACAATAGAAAAGAAATGTGAGTGAAAGGATCACCAGGAATTGAGCCGAGAACCATCCATTGTATTGCTGTGAAAGGGAATCGTGAAAGGACGCAATGTACTCTATAGGCTGTCTTACTAGAACGTCTGATAATAAAATTAAAAGATTCCCCGACAGCTTTTGATGAAAATATTGAAAAGGTGTGCAATACCGTGAAATATAAATTGAACACATTTAAAAGAACGCGCATGCTATGCAATATTTTCATGGTGCCGTTTCCGGAAATATGAAACGGCGAGCACTGCACCATGCAAGTTCAGTTGAAGCCCATTAAAAGAGAATGCAGGCGTATTTAATTTGTTTTTCGTGGTGCATTGGCCATTAGTCATGATAAGTGTGACTCAAAGATGTAATGGAAGTTGAGATGGAATGGACAGGAATAGAATATCCACATATGAATTGGAGGTCATCCGGGCATGCAGCAGATTGAGGACACTATAAATATTTAGTCTTACGTTTTGGAGGGGATCTTGCTCGTATACATATAGATAGATAGATAGATAGAGATAGACAGACAGACAGACAGACAGACAGACAGACAGACAGACAGACAGACAGACAGACAGACAGACAGACAGACAGACAGACAGATAGAGAGATAGATAGATAGATAGATAGATAGATAGACAGACAGACAGACAGACAGACAGACAGACAGACAGACAGACAGACAGACAGATAGAGAGATAGATAGATAGATAGATAGATAGATAGATAGATAGATAGATAGATAGATAGATAGATAGATAGATAGACAGACAGACAGACAGACAGACAGACAGACAGACAGACAGACAGACAGACAGACAGACAGATAGATAGATAGATAGATAGATAGATAGATAGATAGATAGATAGATAGATAGATAGATAGATAGATAGATAGATAGATAGATAGATAGATAGATAGATAGACAGACAGACAGACAGAAAGACAGAAAGACAGATAGATAGATAGATAGATAGATAGATAGATAGATAGATAGATAGATAGATAGATAGATAGATAGATAGATAGATAGATAGATAGATAGATAGACAGACAGACAGAAAGACAGAAAGACAGACAGATATATAGATAGATAGATAGATAGATAGATAGATAGATAGATAGATAGATAGATAGATAGATAGATAGATAGATAGATAGATAGATAGGTAGACAAACAGACAGACAGAAAGACAGACAGACAGACAGATATATAGATAGATAGATAGATAGATAGATAGATAGATAGATAGATAGATAGATAGATAGATAGATAGATAGATAGATAGATAGATAGATAGATAGATAGATAGATAGACAGACAGACAGACAGACAGACAGACAGAAAGACAGAAAGACAGACAGATAGATAGATAGATAGATAGATAGATAGATAGATAGATAGATAGATAGATAGATAGATAGATAGATAGATAGATAGATAGATAGATAGATAGATAGATAGATAGATAGATAAAAAGACGAATTATAAAAAGAAAACAAACGGATAAGAGGGAAGAAATTATTTATCTCACATTTAGCGAATGTTACGATTTCAAAGGCTGAAAATATGAGATACAGTCTGTATATTTATAGCCATATGTAGGTAAACATCCTTAAAGCACATATGCCTTCATATGTTTTTTAAATAGATAAATGAAATGAAATCTTCTGAGGAAATCAAGCAGGTGAGTGTTAAAAATTCTACAAACATGTCCACTGGACTCAACAGGTGTACGATGTTGATGTCTTAACCTCGGGGGTGGTTGACATTCCTGTACTCGTAAAACTTGCAACAGCTTTCCACCTGGAACCAGTTGGGTGTTTATCAGCTGTCGGAACCAGTCAGCCAAACTACTGCTTGTGAACGGATTACATTTAAACATTATATTTTTCCCGTCCAATGCAAAGCTAGCCGATCTAAGGTGCTCCACCTTGAAGTGGTGGGTCGGCTTGAGTGCCTTGATGATATTGTGAGCTACATCAGCGGGAGCTTGTGCTCCTGGTAGGTTCATCCATGCTGAGCAGGTCAATATGGAAGGGTCAGACAAAGTGGGAACACCCCTTTCCTCCAGGGTAAAGCAGGTTGGAGAACAAGGCTGACAACCTTGCCAGAAAAACCTATTTGTCACAGAAACTGAAACAGTTGGGGAAAGTAATAAAAGCCAGAGTCAGGAAGAATCCTCGCAAGAGTGACATATGACGTAGAGACCCGATGAAAGACAGTCAATGGAAGTCAGGCTGCTGACTGTGGTGATTTTTGATGTTATGAAATGTTGTTGTATTTGTTTCTATTGTACTGAATGAGATCAGCTGTGAAGGTCCCTGATTATAACAAAGTTTGGGTTGAGTATATCAGGACACCTTTCTGCTACCACCTTATGACCTCAATCAGACCTATTCTTGACTAGTATGTCTGATAGCTACGTTTAATGTCTAGGGTTATGCAAGTGTGGTGTGATGGTAATTAATTACACAAACACACACACACAAACACCAATATTAATTTATGTGATCAAATCAACCAACACCGGTTGTTAAAAGTTAGTAATATACATTTTTTTTCTTTAACTTTATTAGTCCTATACCTACGATTCTTTTGGTTAGGACTGTCAAATCACATGAGATCAATTTAAATATATACATAAATAATAGGCATACTTAATTAACTAAAAGAGGACAATTTGTCCTTAATCATATATATCTATATTGTAGTTTTTATGGTATTGTAAAATTTCTAGCTAATTCTAAAGTGTTATGAGCTGGCTGGTTGGGGTGTTAACATCACGCCCAGTCTTTTTCACAATGTTTCTTTTCTCATGATACACTTTAATTCTTGACAGATAGTCTTTATTTATATTTTCTTTTCAGGGTTTATGAAGTGGAAAACTTGATAAATTCTCCTTGTGCCAGGGCTTGTTTACTTAACTGGCATTGGAGGATTGAACATAGATGTATGATCTGCCAACAGCCACTGTTGATCTTGTCCCAAAAGAAATAGGGTAGGCCGCTAGTACCTCTATCTCTGCTGGAGTAACTTTTTCACACAAGCATCTGGCACCTGACTAGTGCCAGACAAAAAAACCTGTAACATGAAAATTATGTTCTGTCTTAGCATAATACCTAATCCACCAATATTTACAAACAATACAATGTTTAATCTAAAAGACCTAGATCAGATCTCTCTGACCAACTCAGCACATCTCCATAAAATGAGGTAACACCTTGTACAAGTTTTCATATTCCTCTCCCTAATGTCTGCAACGCCTCTGCCATTCTCAATGATCTTTTTCCATACAATGTGATAGGTGATGTGATTCCTGGTGACAACCAATAAATATTTTACTACTAACTTTCTGGTAGCTTGATAACATGATGGAGAAACAAATAGGCTTGTATAAGTCTACTAATGACTTCTTTACTTACAGTCGTAATGTTTTCTTCATTACCCAAGTCAAGCAACATAATTAATAGTATAAATAATGTTAATAATTTCGGTCTTACCACAATTCAAAGAATACACACACAGGAACGTTTAATTAGCACAACCTCAGATGTACTGCTTGCTGGACTATGGCGCCCTAATACTTTTTATTAATTATATCTATATTCCAGGCACGACACACTTCTCAGCTCTCAAGCGTCCTGCTTCTATGAACAGTCTTCGTGAAAATGGCACCGAGCCTTCAACTTTCCCAGTCATCTAAACGGTTTCGACCAATGAGATCTAACTACTAAGTTTGTCAATTCAAATTTTTAAATCTAAGGTCCAATTTAGGTCCAATGTTAGTTTACTTCTGTCGGTCTGTCCGTCCGAACTTTGCATTCGTCAAAAATAGACTTGGTTTTGGCCTAACTCTACAAAACAAAAAATATTCAGTTTGAGCCATCCCATAATATCTTTCCCCCTTTCAAACTCCGCTCCAAATCATATTACATTTTCCTCTCAGTCTTAACGTTCCCCTCTTTTGGACTTTGCCCTACCCTCTCATGCCTCTTTTCAACAACTCGAGCAAAAATACGTTACCGATAGCGAATGTCAGAACACCAGTGGGTTTGTCACTGTGTCTGTGACTATCTAGTATTATGACCATATCTCGGCTGTTAGTTGGACTATAGAGTAAATGAAAACATATTTTTTGACAGGAGACACTATGGCAATCGAATATATAAGCTTTATGAGCCTATGTATAATGGTTAAAAATTCCATAATTTTTTCCATGTTAGTCTTCAATAATATTGAAATCTATAAACTACCACCTGTTCCATTCTTTCTACCGCTATTTTCAAACTAAAAACGATAGTCTCCCGTATTTCGTCAGAAATACGTCAGTTTTATAAGAGCTAAGGTTGTTTGCGTGACCCAATTGCCGAACATATTTTGAATTTGTATCGTATTTTCAAACGGCTAACGACACTATCGCGTTTTCGCTAGGTTTTAGGTTCAAACCACGCGTGCAGACGGTATCATTTTTCTGTCTCTCCCCGCTTTCACTCCGTCTGAACTAGTAGGCTTTTCGTGTCATGTTATAAATAGTTTTTCAAGGACACTAGAAAACGATGGTACTATCTTTTTTCACAATACTGTCTGCTAAAATCAACGCGCTTGCGGCGTGGGTAAAGACGAAACTTCATAACTCCACTATTTTCATTTCTACCTTATTTTTATACTTACAATTAATAATTCTATCGGTGTATCAATGTACATCCTCACACCGACACCTCTTCTAACGACGAAGGCTAAATTTAGAATAGGCACCTGGAACATACGAAAAATGCAGGAAGCCGGAAGGACATCACACGTAGCTGGAGAGATGAGACGATATGGAATAAAACTCTTAGGACTAGCAGAAACGAGAATAAATGGAACCGGTGAATTCATAACCAATACAGGCGAAAATGTCATATATTCAGGACACGAGGATGAAGACCACACTAAAAACATACACACAGAAGGGGTTGCTATTATGATGTCCCAGGAAGCTAGGGAAGCACTAACAGAATGGGAATCAATATCACCCAGGATAATAACGGCAAGTTTCCAGGGAGAAGGAAGAAACATCACCATTATTCAATGTTATACCCCTACAAACAATGCAAATGAAGATACGAAGCAAGATTTCTATGATGAACTCCAAGGAGCATGGGACAAAAGACACATAAGAGACATTAAGATAGTAATTGGAGATTTAAATGCAAAAGTAGGAGTAGACAACAAACACTGTGAACTTATCAAGGGAAAGAATGGCATAGGAAACAGAAATGAAAATGGAGAACTCTTTGTTAATTTTTGTGATTTGAATGACCTGGTCATCGGAGGGACAATCTTCCCATACAAAGACAAACACAAGACCACATGGAACTCCCCAGATGGGCACACGCAAAATCAGATAGACCACTTCATCATAGAAAGACAATGGAGACGCTGCCTACAAGATGTTAGAGTAAAGAGAGGAGCTGAAGTAGCGTCAGACCACCACCTTCTCCTGGCATCACTGAGGATAAAATTGAGGTCGCACAAAGACAGAACAGAAAGATCAAGTCCGAAGTATAATACATAGAACTTAATGAACAAAGACAAGAGTTCAGTTCAACCTAAAGTTGAGAAATAGATTTGAAACACTGGAGAACCTTGAAGAGGAAAGTATAGATTATAATTATTGGTGCACAATTCAGGAAGCACACAGGAATACATGTGAATAAGTTCTTGGAAAAAGAAATAAACAACTGAAGGAATGGCTCACAGAAAACATATGGAACCTCATAAGAGAAAGGAGAGACATCAAACAGCAAGTAAACAACTGTAAAGAGGCATACCATAAAATAATGTACCTATGTCTTTTTTTTTTCACTTACTTGACCAGTGTGTGGAGAGAAATGAAACAATTACCGGTTGCAACTCAACTGCGAACGTTTCACTTGAAATACCCGCCGTGCGCATGCGAAGGGTGTACATATTGAGTCTTTGTAAGATATGCTTAAAAACTTGCAGAAATTACCTTACTTTTGTGATAGAAAGCATCCTCGTACCACATCGTGGGGCCGAGGATAACGTTTTTGAGAAGGGTACAATCTTTTATGGACACCCTGTATATCTGGTAAATCTTTTGAGGTCTCTGTGTTACTAAAGTGAATATCTAAAATCTCATAGGTTATTGATCCCTGCCGTAGAAGTTCTCAAAGCAGAAGTAACAGAGGAGGTTCAATGACTTGGCGAAGATTTATGTCGAAGCGTTTGTGAATGTTTTCGAAAAAAGGCCTAATTTATGTATGAACGCTTACAGGCACTATTATGAATGATAAATAACTATATAATTATCAAAAAATATTGTGACTGTTCATAAATTGTTATGATATATTTCATTTACACACATCATTACATATTAAAGTCGCATGTGTTAAGCAAATAGGTAAGGGACTTAAGGCTTACCCTGTAGTAAATGCATATCCTGTCACAACATATAGATTTATATGATATCTGTCTCTACATTTGGTATAACAAGGACCATGCTGATTTGCCAGTAAATGATATATGACTGCTGTAACACCACTATTTTAAATTATTTGCAAAATACTAATGTGATGCTAGTTTTGACCACTGCAAAAAAAATCAACAACTAAAATTAAGCGATACGTTGGTGCATAAACGATTCTTTATTTTTATTGAGGGTTTGTGAACGACAGAGTGTCTGTAATTAATGATGGGTACATCGTTGGGGCATGATGTGTTCTGGGAGGAAAAGAAAATCAATGGATGATTGAGTGCAGTTTTTTTTTTTTTTTTTTGTTTTTTTTTTTTTTTTTTTTTTTTTTTCGTTCGCCCGCTAATACTCGAGGCGAAATCTCAGGTTATTATTTTATGTCTAACCTGACATTGATTTTACGTGAGTATCCCTTTATTTCTTGTACAGAGACAGGTGTCCCTCGCCATTCAGGCAAATACTCGCCGATTTCGGAGGTACCCATTGCAGCTGGGTCGGCTCAGGAGCCGCCAGTCCCTGGTCGACGACACTCCTTCAAATGTCCTCGCCAGGTCTCGAGTTAATCCAGTCCAAATCCCGGTCGACGAAAAATCCTCAAATGCCGTCGCCCGGGTTTGATCCTGTATCACCCGGTCGCCAGAGCGGTGTTGTAACCACTACGCTAGCGCGGCTCCCATTGAGTGCAGTGACAAGTGAGCTAGTGACCACAGTATGTGGATTCAAAAAGTATATTTCCTGTTATTCAATAGTGGTCCAATATGAAACTGCAACGAGTTCAGGCATGTGACAGGTTATGTAAATAGATTACATGAATCCGCACGTCTTTGCTTCCCACCGCGCTTCCCACCTTTGTTTCCTTATTAGTATTCACGTTTTGTTAACGCAGAACCCATGCACTTCGATATCTGTCTAACTCATATTTTAGCCACGCCTTTTTTCTTTTGTCTTTATGTCTTACAGGCACTAGTGAGTATTTACAAACAGACCTATTAGCTAGTCCACGAGCGGCAGGTAACAGCCAGCGAGTAAGAGCCGTTAACTGAATTATCACGCGAGCGATTGGGCAATCGTTGAATAGTGACAGATCAGACAAAGGTCGCGCGTAGAAAGAGATCTAGTCGTCTATTTGTAGAATCAAGGGCGATAAGACAAAAGACATACCTTTGATGGTTACATTTCTCAAGGGGGACTTAAGCGAATGAAGAAAAAGAAAGGGGCGATAACCACAGTTACCGACCACATCCGTTTGTTTGTGATACCAGGGGACGTAATTAGCTACAGAGAGAGACGAGATCAAAAAGACGGTCTGCTCGTTAGCGAACGTCTATGTGGTCGGCATAGGTGAGAAAGAAAGCTTTAATTCGGGAATCGAACCGTAGATTTTCCCAAAATGCGGGCTAAGGCGCGATATCTCGCACTAGCTAGCGAAAGAAGACCAATTTTATATAAATACCCCATCCGTTAAAATCAATTATCTAGTCGCCTCAGAAATGTTCGGAATATCTAGCTCGAATCCTAGAGCCATTGTACAAAGTGGTTTACTTAGAATTCCGTTGAGATAGTTTCATTTTCTGTGTTGCGGTAAAAATATATACTACCACTTGAGTGATTTAATTGTTAAAGTTCATCCTTATATTTGACTAGGATTTTTTGTGTAAATTGACTAGCGTATTAAATAAGCTAATTGTTCCAGCTGTAATGTAAATTTAATTACTCGCTATCACCCAGAAAGAGATGTTTTAATTGACTAGTAAAATGCACTAGGCGATTGAGTAATGACGAAATATATATTTATTTCTAATTCATTATATGTAATTTTGTAAAAGACTTCCGCTTAGTTCACGGGTTAAAAACGATAAGATAAGGTAGACACTTGTGGTTTCTAATCTAATTTAAAAAGCGAGTGGATAAGAGATCTCACCTTTACGCGGGGGTGGGTGGGATAGAATACTGATATTGTGGTTAAATGTTGTGTATTTTCTTCCTAAATCTAGTACGGATCACAAACCAAACCTACCAGCGGCCTAAATCTGAGAAAAGGGGTCTAAGTCAATTAGTACCAAAAACATTCTTACGTAATATCGGGTCTTTGAGGTTGACCTGTTCGGCCCTCTTGTTTCACCCAGAGAGAGAGAGAGAGAGAGAGACAGAGAGAGACAGAGAGTACAAGCATATGACAATAAGAATAACTATAACTGGACATATAGTTACCCAGATTTCTCTTTTCATTTTCATTTACATTCACCCTGCTGTGGCGAAAAAATCGAACTCAACACTACCCGACTACCGACCACTGTGTTGTGGCGAGGATTTATCCAGAGAGATTTACTCAACTGACATTCTCCTCAACTGTCGGAATTACAAGCTGCTGTACACTGTGAACACTATATCTCGGTAATTAATTTACATCCTGAACTAATTGATGTGACATAAACATATCCAATTATCAGCACCAAAGTAAGCGTTCCCCATTAGGAGAATAATCAGTCTTGGAGGAACTGGGGCTTATTTCGGCGAAACCCAACACTGGATTTGTATTTATATCATGGAGATATGTTCAAGATGTTGTTAAAACAACTATTAGGTAAGCGAGACTGAATGTAGCCACAGGTTTGTCAGAGCAGAGAGAAAGAGGAGTGAATAACTCTTCTGTTGTATAATCATTGTACTCACTTTTGTTCTTCTTCTTTTTTTTTGTTGTTGCTAGTACTGTTATTTTTAAGATAGATTAATTAGGAACTATGTTCTTTACAGTATAGTCAAATTCTATACCATAGTGCAAATCTTTTGACCTTTTGGGGGTTATTAACTTCTTTCTTGCGGGATCTTTTCTCAACAGAGGGGATTGCACTTATGGGTTTATATGTTGTTAATTTCTGTAACCTAAGATTTTTCTATTGCTATTGATATATTGGATGTTGTGAAGTTTTCTTTATGATAATAAACTTTAACAAAACTTAATTACCTGTGTTGGTCAGCTCAGCCCAATATCCATACCCCATTTACTATAGGTTTCACGTTTGTGCGTCTGGTTGTCGTCACTTATCTGTGTGTGTGTATGTGAGTGGTTAATAGTGTATATGTTAAGATATATACGGAAAGGAGAATTGTCGGATAAACAAATTACAGTCGTAAAGATAGGCTAGACTAGAGTATCTTCTCAATCCAGTGACAGATTCTACCTTTAACTTATTCACTCGTGACATTTCTTTACCTTATCTCTCACTGAGTTACCACCTTTTTCAATTCTATTCAGACGGGACCAGAATCTATCTTAAATACCTAGCCAAATCTACGACAAGGCAGATGCTTGTATGGAAACCTGTACCCTTGTTATGGTTCGTTTTTCTTTGGGCTAGTAGTTCTTTAGATATATTTGATTATTTAAACAATGAGTCGGACACTGCTTCAGATCAAGTGCCGATAGGGGTATGTCCTTTTCAGTCCCCGCCCAAAGCCGTAAACTTCAACATAAATTATATTCCAAAGGCCAGGTTGGACGATTCAATTACACATTTATTATACATCTCGTAGCTTCAAATAAATCATAGATGATATGCTCATAAGGTTATGGCATCAACTAGACAGTCTCTAGCGTCGCGGTACAGTCTTGTAACTTGAACAGTGTCGAGGACATTTCCATACAATTTTATTATAATTCAACTCACGTTCATCAGGTCAAACATCACTCCTGTTACATAATATCTGGCCTTATCGCACGGAGGTGTATGGATAATCCAGAGATGGAATACATAGGAATATGACCAAGAAATCTTCTAACACTCAGGAGCCGAGAACACATACGTCCAACGATTTGAAAATACACACAGCGAATCACTTCTTAGAGGAACGCTGAGCTCACCAGACGGCAACTTTGGCGTCTGCAATTTGGCCACCAAAAGGAATGACGTCACTTCCTGTAACCAAGGCCACTGTAAGTAAACAAATAAACTTCATGTCGAACTGTATTGATATCGACATACATGTTATGAACTTTACTCATAACAACCCTCTACTAGATTCCATGGAAAAATAAAGAATGATGTTTTCTCAAATTATAGAATACAAGCTGTAAGTACTCGGCGGTGCCTTGGTTTTCTAGTAACGGTTTATAAAACGTCTTAGAAGTTACAAACGTTACAATTAATAAATTTACAGCATCGTGTCTTATTTACTTTTATAAACACAAAATAATTGCACACAAAAAAGTAAAGTATCAGATGCATTTAAAGCTTATAAAACTTCCTTTTATTTAAGTTTGTCTCACAAATAGTATCAATTTAGGGTGACACCGGAAATGGAATTTAGGATTGTAACTAGATGCTGCCAATTTCAGATCAGAGTGTTTTATTCAAACCAAAAGTGTATTGTTGAAATACACAACATTATTAAGAAAGCATTATACATGAACTCTGAATACATCCGATACTTTATTTTTCTGATTCCATTTTTTAAATGCGTGAGTTATTATAAGCAACAACAACAAAATTATTATAGTTTAAATGATAAACTGTACGCTTTTGTTTTGAGTGAAAATCTAAATAGATTTCAAACTAAAAGTGTACATTTGATAATTGAAAGTATATTTTCCCCTTTTATTTACGCTTTATTTGTTGTTCTAGTTCGGCGTTTACTGTCCAAGTTTTTGTTCACCTACAAAAGTACATACACGATCGAAGTCTGCATTAGTGTGGCAGAGATTGATGATTAATAAATTTCTATATCTTTTCTTTATTCTAAACTTGTCTTTTACCTTTCTTTCGCTCTTTTACCCTTCTTTTCGCATACGCTCGATTGGTAAGATAAACTCTCCCATTCAAACCTTTGTCATTTCCTTTCTAATTTAGCAACGCATTTTATTGCTGTTAAGCTAAGTTCCTTGATGAGAGATCGAATCGTGTTAATTCGTTCTCGACAGCGATAAGAAGCAAGACTATCGTCTATTTTTTTTCTCTGATCTGTCCGTCTATAGTTAATTATTCTCGGTGAAAGGTTTGCGATGAAAGACATTGATCGCTGGGAACGGCCATATGAAGCAGAATGTGTAAAACGCACACTGTAACTTTTATTGCCGATGTCTGATCAGATCGAGAGAACTTACTGTAGGTGTTAAGTCTGGTTTCGGTAAGGTTGTGTAGAATTCGTTTCATTCTTAGAATGAGCAAGGGAATATGCAAATCTGGACGTAGGTGCTAACATCTGGCAAATGAGTTGGTTCGGGTTATAGACGTAACCTTCCTTTGATTTCAGAGAGATATGTACCCGAGAAATCTAACTAAATTCATCCAGTACAGCCAGAAAGACTAGAACCATCTAGCTTTCGGTTCCTAAGATCTCTGTTAATAGAAGTATCATTTAGTTGGTCGATTGCAGATAGTTTTACTTCTGCGCTAGTGGTAAATATATATATCTAGAAGTGTTGAGTGATTTAAGTGGTAGATCGACTATTTCGTTTTCACTAGTTTATTTCTGTGCAGAGTGATTAAATGATAAGTCAGTTAAAATTCTCTAAAGTTTACTGTGTTACAGTGGATAGCAAAATAAATTATAATTTCTAGCTAAAACTCATACATCTATAAATAAATTTAATTAAATTGCTAGTAACCAGTCCGAGAATATTTTAACTAACTAGTAAATGAACTTATTCATCATTGAGTATTGACGAGATACTTATGTATTTCTAATTCATGATGATTGATTCTTTTAATAACTAGAATTTATTTCACGGAAGTTTTAAACGATGAGACAAGCTCTAAGCTTATAGTTCTGATTTAAGTTAAATAATCGAAGTGAATATTATATTCTACGCGAGGATAGGGTAGGGGATGTATATAATATTATGATTTAGTATTCTGTATGTTTCTTTTTTTTTTTTTACAACATCTGGGTCAAGCCCAAAATCTACCAGCGGTTTCTTTCAGTATATGAGAATAACCTAGAAGAAACATTTTTTGTAATTTAAATAAGTGAGTTTCCAAGTTACAACCTGTCTGGCATTGTGTTTGCATCCAGAAAGAGACAGAGTACTCATCTCACGAACTTTAATACTAAATGCAATAACTGGGCCTATCGAGCCATATTATAATTCTTCCCAACAATCTAATTGTACATTCAGCCCCTGTGGCGAGAGAAATTACAAACAGTAACATTTCCGACGTTTTGACTAATTGTGGTGTGACCAAGAATTTTACATTTGAGAGAAGTTACCAACCTGTCATTTTCCTACGTAGTGGAAACTTCGTGATTCTGACACTGTGAGCCCGTTTAAAATTTCTTACCTAAACTGATTCAAGCGACATTAACAGTATCTGAAAATATAGTTATAAAGTGAACGCTCCCCGGAACATTGGATGAAACCCGTATCTGCAGAGCTGGGATTCTCTTTATCAAAAGAATACAGATTCACTGTAGAGGTGTGTCCTGAAGTTTGCGCCGAAGGCGAAAATCATCACGTTTGTAGGTAAGAAAGTACGTCAGGGGCCCCTGCTGAATGAACAGAGAGAAAGCAGAACGAGAGAGAAAGCAGAACGAGTGATTCTTTCATTTTTTTATGCATGCACCCATTTTGAAATTTCTTTATGCAATTTTTGTGGCTAGTGCTGATTTCCTCTTAGGATAGATTAATATATCAACTCTGTTCTTAACTATAGAGGGAATTCTTAGACCATAGCGTATAAATGTGTGACTCTTTGGGGCTATAACTTTTCTTCTAACAGGATCGTGGGCTAAACAGAGGGGAAAGGATTACACCTATGAGTTTTTTATTCTTTTAGTAATTCTTTAACATATGTGTATTTATATGTGATTGATATTCAAATTTATGCTTGTGGTGGATTTTTTTCTTATGATAAATAAAATTTACATAAACTTATTCAAGTGTGTCGGTCAGCTCATCACAAAATATCTATATTCCATTGTTATAGTTTTCACGTCTGTGCGTCTAACTGTCGTCACTTATGTGTGTGTGAATGTGAGTGGTATATATATTACTATATATATTCTAATAGACTGTCTGATACATCTAGTTCTGTTGTAGAGATGGGCTGAACGAGAGAAAAACTTCTCAAATTCAGGGACAGACTCTATTATTTTCCACCATCTCACTCGTGAAAATCTATTTCTATTATTTTCTCTCACTGAGCTATCACCTGTTCTATTTCTATTCAGAAGGGACCAACCCAAGTCTTAATTCCCCTATAAAAAATCTACGACAATTAGTTTCACCTTGGTTTCATGAGATTGATTTTGTCTCTTCGGACTGGCTTCGGTATGGTTTGAACTGCACATTCAGAAAATGTCTGTAAAAAATTAAAGCTTAAATATTTATCATATAAACCTTGATGCTTACTTTTGTTTAAGTGTGAACAAATTTTTAAAACATTAAAATAGCCTCGTTTGGCGAGGCACGCACCGTTAAAACTAGACAAGGGTGTAACCGCGCTGCTGTTACTGGTTACTGTGTTATCTCACTAAGTGGCAGATGGCAGGCCTAGTGACGTAATTCAAGTTTACAGTCTCTCCTTTTTATCTTCCAAGTTATTTAGTTGATATCATTACTGGCCATCTCCGCCAGAGGTGTAAATTCCTGGATGATACTCTAATCCTTTTCTTGTATACTTCAGGTTCGTTCAGTACCTTCTTTGATGTTAATAGTGACTTCGTATAGTGGTAGTTTAAATGTACATGGCATACATACAGCAACTCATAAATATGGAATCAAATTCGTTCTAATCCTTCAAAACTTTTAATAACTTAATAAAACAACACATATAATGAGTTATTCAAATTATAGAGTTCGCATAGAGACATTTACTGGGTCTTTGTACTTCAGGTTAACTCATACATGAATTCTATGTCTCGTAACTTCTGTATTCCTCTTTAATTTATTCTTTTCTCCGTAGACTTCCTTAGTCTTCCCAAAACCTGCTCCTATTTGCTCATATACCAATGCTCTTTATTAGCATTCCATACTTTACTTGTTACTTAAATATCGTCCTCGACGAACTGGTCAGACAGGTCTCTATAACTGCTCCTAGCAACAAAATTCATCTCATGCATAAATAATTGTATGTACACCCTTCTGATACTTACAAGTGAGAGAGCATATTTGAAGTTCTTCTATAAAAGTCGACATTCACTTTTTCTTGAAAATCATATGCAATTCTGGATACTTCAAACCTTGTTCAATATGGCTCCTCTATAATATCTCTAGTTTCCTTCAAATGTTTACAGCCTTTTGGTTACTTTACACATAGTCGTTATAACCATCCATTTTTCTTGGTACATAGTCGTAAAGTTTTCGTAATGAACTGGCAAATCGTGCTTCTGCAAAATTCTCCTGTAAACAAAATTCTACTCTGTGCAAAATATAATCATAGTTCAATACTTACAACAACAAAAAACACAGCATAAACGCTGATCTCCTTTCAGAAATACACCTTAACTGTGAACCACAGAATCAAATCAAACTATCTCCCAAAAGAATAACACTGGCTAGTGATGGCTGGGCATCTAAACATATTCAAATAAACCCTATCTGTAAAACCACAGAAGGTTCATCTTGTCCGCACAGCGATCACACCTTCTTCCTGAAGCACAACTCAGGACTGCCTGTCATCTAATGACCTCTGGTCATTTTTCGTGGTGTGTTTTCTTGCCACTCTTCTGATTCGCTGACCCAAATCTTTTTACTTAAATTTATTGGCCAGGCCTTTTTTTTTCTTGTTCTCGAACTTTCTATTTACAAATCACTATAATCACTCACTATTAGTTAACATGAACCGGTATTCTGAACCGTTGTCAGTTAGCAATATTATTATTTTCATTCATTATTTTCTCTTGTGAGCTGTCCTAACCGTTTATCTCACCTTAACAATAGCATGAATAATGCTTGGGCAAACCTCAAGGTGACAAGGGTCCATCGGCTATATTAGCGTGCATGTCCAAATATAAATGATCGTATGGTTTGTTTCAATGTGCCTATTTTTAAAAAAAAAATAATTTTGCCTTGTTTAGCGAGCCGCGTACCGTTAAACCTAGACACAGTGTCCGTTGGTTATATTGGGGCGCATTCCAAATAGAAAAGACCGAGCAGTCTGTTTCAGTGACATGACAGCAAAATTAAGTATGGGAGTATTCAATAGGAAGAGATACATTTAGAATGAGAGTTTAAGAAAAAGAAATAAAGACACACAGTCTTTATCTTTATTCCACGGGGAAAGAAAATTATTGTGACAGAATATCCTCTTCCATTTTTCGGATCTTCGCTCCCCTCACGCATTATTAATTTAACTATCATTTTACGTACTGAATTATGTGCTTTATTCATTGTTCACACTTTCTTCCTTCAATTAATGTCACGTCTTGGTCTAATAGACCATCCTTTGTGAGATTAGATACCGGCAATATTGGCCTTAAGCCAGGATGGTTAATTTCGTGTAGTGGAATCAGGTGTTAATAAAAAGATAACGACAGTGAATTGGAGTGCACGGATTAAAATGTAAAAGCGGAAATGCCATAGTGAGTTTGTCTTATCGCTTATCCGGCTATTTTGAATCCAGAAGTTCTGTCTGGGAAAATACATAACACGCTATAAATCGGGGACATAGTCAACCAAATAATTGCCACACAGCCTGATAAGTTGTTCGTTTGCACAGGATGTGCGAGAAAATATCAATCTAGTGACAAATTAAAGACACGCACTTAAGATAACAAATGAAATTTTTGGAGTACGAAAGTGATGTAATCGTTTCCAGCCAGATTTGATGTGATGGATAATTACAACAAAATGAAATCTTGAAAGAGATTATCCGTAATAGATCTATGAAGTTGTGAGTGTAAACATGATAAAAATACACGAAAGAGGAAAACCTGAATTCGTAGATGGCATGCAGATAACATTAGTTTATGTTTGTCTTGAAGAAGATTCTAGATAAACATGGGTGATGGAGATGGACCTCTACTAAAATCAACAAGTCATGTCGTATTGATTTGGCATTTGAGATGTTAAAACACAACATCTGAGATTGACTTCACCTCCACATAGCAAAGTGGATGCGTGGGCCGAGTGTTGCTTAAAATTTACAATATTTTAAAATTTTCGTACTGCTAATTTAACTCGTGAATAAAACAGTTCAGACAAGCCAGGATAAGGAATAGAATCAGGATTCTAATTTAAAGGACCGGACAATCTATTTGAGCATCATCTCGTCTTGGTTTAAAAAAAAAAAAACTCTACCTTTGCGGAAAGCCCATAATCTTAGGAGTCTGAATACGAAGCTAGAGTGGGATTATATTGCAAAGTAATACTCTAGTCTACGTGTAAGAGGCATCTTAAGCATGTTACTGAAACTATATATCTAAGAAAGAAGCCTGTCTCTCTCTATTTGGGGTGAGTTGTACATTAAATAATTCTAAATTTTGCAATATTAACATGTGCAAATTGCTAATGGATGTCCACGTTCATACGAGGCAGGCAACCTCAGCATATAGAATGATGGTCTCACGAACCACCACTGCAAGAGCTGGCGACTGCTTCATGCGGGTTTCTTATAGAGAACCAAAAGCAGATGTAGTCTCAAGTTCCATGTGGAGCAGGAAGTGGTTGGTTACAGAAATAATGTACATAATTATTATATTAACCTTTTAACCAGTGCATATATATATATATATATATATATATATATATATATATATATATATATATATATATATATATATATATATATATATATAAACATGTTTTTATAAATGCAGTCGGTGTTTTCCACTCACTAGGACTAACATTAATCCTCGGAAAGAGTAAAGTCGTAGGCAGATGGAATTGTGGATTGAAAGGGAGAGACATCTGATTATCGTGTCAGGAGACGTAATACTCATTAGGGATATGTGTTTCTCTCATTTCATGATGATAGTCGGTGTTACCAATTGATGGTACTAGTCTGTGGAACAAGTGTGTGGTATAAGTGGCCTTCAGTCGAAGCTAGACACCAGCATCAGACGGGTCTTGAAGACGCTGGTCCATCTTCCTAATTACCCCATGATGCTACTTCAGACATGTTACCGCCACCAGACTTGACCAGTGACGAGACGAACCAGTCTACAACCTGCTAGGTACCAACATCGGCTGGAGCAGACGTCAATCGACACCGTACTAGCAACTAAGTACCCATTCAGAGCTGCGAAGTGAACTGTTTCATAAAATTATCAAAATTGACGACATCATCACCTGTGATGAATACTTAAGGGCTAAAAATGTTTCATCAGCATCAGTATTTACTTTAACACTGTCTAAATATGATTCATGATTAAATTTTGTTATCTGTATATATAATAATTTGTAGTTCATTTAATCATTTCTGAATGATTTGCACCCATATGTCTCAATCATTTTAAATACACATAAACAGATCTATTGAAGTAAGATTTTACTGAATTAAATTAGTTGGAGGCTCATAAAATGAGCAAAATTCACTTTTCCTCATAGACCGTCTGGGGAGATACTGAGTTAATAGCGGCCTTGATAATATCAGCTGTGGTGGTTGATTTCTTAAATTTCTGAGATCCCTAGAATCACAATTCATAATTCTCGCCGTTTGTACGTCGGTGTCGTGAGAAATTCTAATCCACATATATAAATTGTCAGGTAAATGTAAAGCCTAACACATAAATTCAATAAAAGGAAAGAAGAATGGTAAAGAACAGTGCTGTCACAATGACTGTACTCGAAATCCCCCTTGTTTTCTCCTGCGTCTGCAAATTGTAACGTTTCACGTTGATAGTAAAAGCCTTCGGCAACATACACGCGTTTCCCCAACACAATAAAATGTGTCCTCCCTTTCTAAGAAAAACCTTGAGATACGCAATCTGACCTAGATTTAAAATTCCATTCATGTCATTTTATACACTACGTTACCAAAAAACGAAAGACAGATGGACTAAAGATAGAAAGAAAGGGAGGGGCTGAAAGCAGGAACGCATGCAACACTAAACACGCGTCTCGCTATACAATTACTACCATCACGCGCGTAAGGCCACAAGCACTAGCTTTTTTCAAATCGACAGTGAAAAAAAAAACACTACACACACGAGAGTTAGTTTTTAAAAACTCACAAAACGCTTATTAGGAAACATGACATTATACTGGTTTACGTTTGAAAACATTACAGTACCCAGACACCACATCGTATTCGAAGTAAACAGGAGGTAGAAGAAAGTGCATATTTTGAACGCAGCCACTTAGCTCCTTTAAATTTGTATATTTGGGTTCCTTAGGACTTGCTGACAAAGAATATGTTAAACGTTACGCAAATAGTCTAGGAATTACCAAATTATAGCCAAAAGAAATAGTGAGGGATGTCAGACAACACCCAAATCAGAATCGCTCAGTGGCAGATTTTCACCCCACCATTGTACGGGAAATGGGTCTCCATGTTAAATCCGATTTGATTGGAGCGCAATAAATGTAAGGCTAAACACGATTAGTCGGGCTATAAATACTATCTTTTGTTGTCAGGGGAAACGGGAGTAGGAGTACTTTTTTTCAAACGATTGGGTAAACATGGCACGATTGGTTAGACCCGCGAATATAGTCAATCAGAGGCGTCAGGTCACCACCACATGTTCAAATAAACTTACTACAGAACCAGTGCGTTGAGCACCAGTGCATATTTTTCTAAATAAAAGCCTGGGACATCGGCAGATCGAAGTTGTGCTATATTCATTGCCATTCAACGTAACTGTGTATTATTCCATGAATTGTGGTAAGCTTGATATATTCAATATCTTTTTAATGAAAATTGAATGTAAATTGATAATTTATGTCTGTATATATGTGTGGTTCAGTAGCGAACATGAGGCAAGGCCTATATAGTGCTCCAACCTGAACAGAAGGTGTCGGAGGAAAGTAAAACTGCATGGAATTGCCAAACAGTACACTGACACCTATATTATTGACTAGAAAGAAATAATGCTGGAATTGCAGAGGCGTAGTAACCATTAGGGAGGAATATACTGGTGTAAATTATTTCAGATGAAGCTGACAGTTGGCCTACCGCTCTGAAATCAGTGTTTGTTATGTATTGTGTTCAGTCTGTAAATAGATTATAAAGTAGTTATGAAGTAGGAGGTACAACCTTCTTGTTTCAGGGACCGTGGTCCAAAAAGTTATTGAGCAGCACCTGGTCTGAGCTTTGCTGAACCTAGAGGCTGACAGCATACTCCTGGGTCCAGATAGTGACCAGTGAGGTGTCTCCAGAACACAGGGAGGCTATCGAGCAGAGGAGTCTTATCCTGCCGCCATCACGAAAGATAAGCCTATGTGGCCAGTGGAGCTCAACATTATGCCCCCCCCCCCTCTCAAAATCTGACTTTATAATAAACCAGAGGGAAAATACAGTGTTTAAATTGATAGGAACTGTGAACTTTTCCCCATACCATTTACAAGATAAACAAACACTTGAAGTCATGATGACAAATAACAACATAGCTTGAAAAAACAAAACCAGTATTACCTCATATTACTACTACACAACTGACACACATAGGATAATATTAATAAAATATGTCATTACAAGATTCATATTGATAAATCATGTACATATAAATTGTAATTAAAATTGATTGTGATTCCTGGTTCACTTTGTAGTTGAATCAGGACATATATATTAATGAAAGTGCTTAATACATATTGATATTTGAAAATTTACCAGTGACTCATTTAAGATAGTCTTATAGAATGTTACATGTGTGTGAGTGTCACAGTGTTGTCAAGTGTGGTGGAATAAATTAAATTGTTTATCTGTCTGTTGTTGTTGTGACTTACACTTCATCATATACATACCCTAGACATTTAACGTAGTCATCACAATATTCCAGAATAATTCTGACTGAGGCATAATGTGGTAGCAAGTAAGGTTATCTGTAAAACACTACACCTATTAGATACAGATACCTTCACAGCTGATCTCAGTCAGTACACTAAGTCCCCTATAAATGATTATAACATGCCACTTTATCACAGTCGGTCACATCTAAGGGATGCAACTGTCGTTGAAAGTTAGACATTAATTTTATTGTTTCCCTTATATGTACTCTAACAAAAATAGTAACACCCAACGAACAAAAATCGCTGAATTGTGCAACACAAAGGATATCCCATGCAAATGAATGCCCGTGTGGAACTCGAATACAGACCCCAGAACACATTCTCCAAAACTGCCCACCCCATGATGACCCGCGACGTGTGACCTGGCCAAGGGGTGCTGAGCTCCAGCAGAAGCTATGGGGCTGCAGCGCCGACCTGGTAAAGACTGCGGACTTCGTCCTGGCGACAGGCCTGCAGATTTAGCATGACTACAAACTGAACGCAGAAGAAGACATTAATTGTATTGTTTCCTTTATATGTACTCTAACGAAAATAATAACACTCAACGAAGAAAAGTCGGTGCAACACAAAGTGAATGACAGTGATATATGAATAAAATGTAAGTTTTTGATTGTAGAACCCAAGTTTCATTCCGGAAACGGATTTAACTCACCATTTTGTTAAAAGTAACCTTAAATGTAAGTTTTTGATTGTTTCTTCAAGACTAAATTTTAATGTAAAGTACTGCAGACATGACTATGGATCAAAATGATAAGATGGCTGCAAAACGAGCTTCAGATGCTAAGAGGTAGAGACGATCGCGTCAATCACAACGAGCAAGCGAGACTCTAGAAGAAGCAGCAATACGACAAGTTGACTTCCCAACCGAGTTTCTTAACGAACAGTGCCCATCAGGAATGCCATCGCATTTGCTGAGATTATAGATTGCTGCTTTTTAGCATTTGCAAAAAATAAGGCAAGGACTTTTTATCAGGGAACATTCTTTGAAACAAATCAACGCACTTTGACAAAAAATGTTGTCATCAAAGAACTTTTATATTGAATTAAAAAATATTTTTAAGATATAATACAGTTTTTGATTTACTTCCGCCATTATTGACGGGTTATTGCTAGTTGAAGTATAATTCATCAATTCACATCTCTGCCGAGATTAATCTTGAGCGAAAGGTAGACAACTCCAAAGATCCTCAGTAGACACTCTACATTTTGGCCACTGTTGGACCATCACTGAAGAGCAAGGGGAGATAACCAGTGACAATGATGAACAGTGAAAACGACCACAATAATAATGGTTGTAACTGTGTACACGAGGCTGCAGTCGTCGAGATACATTTTGTGCTGCGAAAAAATAAAGCGTCATCATCATAATCATCAACATCATCATCATCGTCATCATCATCATCATCATAATCATCATTTTCTTTTACGTTCCTTTTGAAGCATGGGGTTACCCCGGCACAAAGGAATCAAATGTTCCTGCAGCAGTGGTTTCTGTGTCTAGTTGTTTTACAAGTACATAATGAAATTACCAGCCCCATGCAGAACCTTTCACTAGTCGCCTTCACGACATGCCTGATAGTGCACATAATGAAATCTAAGAATAACCAAATAAGCGAACAATGCACCACAAAATGGCTTGAAACATGGCTCGATGGGTATAGCACATTAAAGCGAATGTTTTGACTGTGTCTATTACATGTGATTTTGATTTATGGTTTGTCTTTCCCAAAACGTAGTATCAATTTAGCAGTGTTCCTGTGTAAAATGTAACTTTTTCATCATCTTTAGCACACACGCACACAATGTTAACACAACTAATCTCACAATGGCAATAATCAGCTCAAGAATGGCTTACTTTTTCGTGGTATTTTTGTCGTGAAGCGTAGTGGGGAGATGAAGTTTGCGATCTTCAACCAAGTATATCACATTGGCTACTGTGGGCTCAAGTTGTCTGTAAAATTTCTGTGATGTTTTCTATCTCCTTCTTCTTCCTCCTCGTGCCCTGTGTGTTGTGGTAATTGATCACGCTCCACTCCCATGAGATGACCAAACCTCTTAATTTTCTGTCACTCCATTTACTTGATGCAGGATGTAGTTCGCCCAACTTCTCTGATGTGATCATTTTTGATTCTGTCTCTCGAGGGAATATTAACTGTTTTAAGCATCTCATCTCGCAGGGTGTTAATTTATAAACGCAATTCACAAATGTTTGTGTCAAGGACGGATGCTGTTTTTGTTTTAAACTTTACCGTTAAAAATCTTTATTTAAACTATCGTTAGTTTAGAGCTTAATTATAAACATTATAACGGCATAAAATTAAACTTTTACGTCTGAAAGATGAAAATAAAACTTAAGGTTTAACCCCCAAAAATGAAGAATTTCATTGAAAATATCAAATTTTAGATACATATTGCACTGGAAAGTACATTCATTAGCCCACATTTCTGTATATTTATTTTCACTAAAACCGTTGTGGATGATTTTATATAAATTTTTAAAGTATGTCAGGTAAGCGTTTTTTTACCTAATTATATATGTAAAATATACAAATTGGTATATTTGTGCTGCTATATTGCTTCTAATGCATGGATTTTAATTTTCGGTACCGTATTCATTTCCCTGAAGGAAACAGAATTCAAGTTTTTCATAGTTTCATGTGTAAAAATAATTTTGACTGGCTAATTTTTATTAACCATGGGGTCCTTTGATGGGTCATCGAAATAATGTGGCTGGAGGTATTCCAGTAGAGTGGTAGGGTACCTCCTTATATGCAAATAAAGCTGCAGGTAAGAACTAATCACAGGATTCTGGTTTCTCCTGTGCGAACTTACGTAAAATTGTAAGTAGAGTCCCGTTATATCTTTTCACTTGTCCAATCGATTGTGGATGATAAAATGTGCGGACGAGAATATTTTGAAAAATCCTAAAAACTTCCTCCATCAGTGTCCCTCTGAACTGTGAATCATTGTCAGTTAATATCTGATAAGGGTATCCTAATCTTGTGAATATTGAGAGCAAAGCATCTCCTACATGTACTGAGTCTGCTGAGGGTAGAGCAATTGCTTCCCCCACATAGTACATGTCTACCAGAGAAAGGATGTATTTTTTTGAAAACTGATGAAAAGCGCATACAGTCTGCTGAAATGAAGAATTTAATGAAAAGTAAGCTGCAAAGTATGACACAGAACATGGAATCAATAAAGGAAAATACCAGAGATGATTCCTACATAGCAGGGGGATACTGAGGTGAGTAAATTTTGTGTAAAAGTGTAATTCCTCCCTTTTTTCTCAATTTTCTCAAAACCTCATTTTTTCACACAAATGTGGGCACGTTGCCCATGATTTTTCAAAAACTATTAGTGATACAGCAGTAAATTTTGGGCCACATGCTTTACACATAGTGCTCATTAAAATAAACTAAAATAAAGGATATATGTTAACAAACTACAAAACTGTTAAGAAATAGCTAAGATACCCCCCTTAAAAATTTCAACTATTTTTCGATTGGTATGTTAAAATCCAAAAAAACTCAGATATCAAACCAATCAAAATTATTTTAGTATACAATCATTATCATATATTAACAAATGAAATGGCCAAATTTCATAACTCAAGTTGTACTCACATTTGAGATATCTTGGGCAACAAAATACCCAAAAAAAGCTAAAATTTTCCTTTTTTTCACTGTTTTTCCGCCATAGATTGCAAGTTTTTAGTACATACCTCAATGTTTTGTATTTTTTTCAGTCATTTTGCTTGTATAAATGACCAGATATAGATATTAACTTATAATTCTGTGTTTTTCATTTTGGGGGTTTAACCTCCCCTTAATGGCGATTCAGGTGATAAACGTTTCTTTGTTTAAAAGTGCGATTACAAATACATCTATTTGTTTCATGTTTCAAAAAAAAAAAAAAAAAAAAAAAGAAATGTGACGAGAACACTTTAAAAAATGTTTCATTAATAAAATATGTTACAACCATTTCTACTTTTGAACAATATTTTTATTTAACAGGCTATAGTTTGAAAGTGATATCACTGAGACCACTTAAAAATAAACAAACTATGGCTACTAATTATAAAAAGCGACTTTATATTTTTACCATGGCTACTAATTATAAAAAGCGACTTTATATGGTAAAACAAAACAACACTAAACTTTATCATTGGTTGTCATCTCTTCTTCTGCTTGTCCTTATAAAGCGTGGATCCACTACTGCAGCCGAAACCTGCATCCAAGCATTTATATTCTCTTGCAGCAGTTTATGTAGCAATTTGTTTCACATGAATGAGGTTTCAGCCCCCACACAGAACCTCATTTTAGTCCCCACTTAAGACATGCCTGATGGAGAGGTAGTCATATTCTCTATTTGTCTCCTCGGAGTTCCACGTGACCTTCATGAGGTGTAATCATCTCTAGAATTGACATATCTAAGTAACCAATTATAAATCGGGCAAACAGGCACGTGACCATGTGGGACAGGCAAGCAAATAGTGCAACATATCCTCCCAGAAATAAGCAGACTAACAAATGGCGTTCACCAACCTTGTTGATATAAAAGATTTTAAAAAAAAACTATATGGTGATGAGAGAAGCGTGAGACAGCCCGCCAATGTAATGAACGAAAAAGACATGCTTATGTAATTGCGAACGAAGAAGGCGGTAATGAAGACGTGTCGACGCCAGGTGTGAAGAGAAACAAATCTAAGCACGTGCAGAGCCTTGGAGATCTTCTCATCTTGAACCGGAAGTATCTCTTAATACTCTGCGATCCCTCACTTATATCCTGTGACGGGTGGCATGATCATTCAACTTTGTAGCAAATGTTAATCTTTACAAGATACTTTGATAGTTTCTATACATTCTATCTGTATATTTTCATGTGCGTTTACATAACTTCTTCTCTTGGGTTCTTAGCGGCTGACTGACAAGGAAGTTAATGACTATCACACCTAGTTATGTCTTACAGGGCAGTGACAAATTCTCTCCATCTGGTTTCTGCCCATCTTTATTACGGTGTCCAAGCTCTGGTTAATGCGTGTCATCACGGCAGTTCTGATTATTATGAGAGAAATGACAATATGTTGTGCTTACAACAAACTGTATATTTTTAGCAAACTAATGATTGTGATGGCTGATTTGAAAAAAGCCGAACAATTATTTGTGGTATAACTGAAAAGAAAGAGAAAACAGACAAAAGGTCTGCATTTCATTAAAGAATATATTAAAACAAAACTAACGAACTCACGAAAATCACTAAAAAGTCAGGACTAAGGCCTTAAAGCTTTTGTTATATCCACCTGTGATGATATAGCTTCGTTTATTTTTAAACCCTTTTATTTAACAGCGGCTAATCTTTATATATTAATGACGTTTCACATCTGTAACGCTTAGAATCTCTATGTTCCAATCTGACAAATCATTGTAACAGATGCACTGTCAGTAATTGAAACGCTGAAGCATCAAAATAATGCCGACATGGACGACGTAAGAGTAACACTTCACAAACTATGTCAGCAATTCAAAAGAGTTGTGACACAGTGGATCCCATCTCACTGCAACATCCCCGGAAATCAAGAGACTGGCAGATTGACACAGGAAGTGGGAAAGCTACCTCAACTTGACACAAGCATAAAATACGAAGAGACCACGAGCTTTATCAAGCGCAGATATAGGAGCAAATAGGAAGCAGGACATCCAAGCCACACACACACAAATGCATATTACCAGCTAAGCAGAAGTGAACAAGTGGTAATCTGCAGACTTCGCACAGGTCACAACAGACTGGGATACCATCTACTCAACAAGTTAAAGATAGGAACTACTGATGAGTGTAACTGGAGCACCGATAAAATGGCTGCTGAACATCTGCTTTAAAGCTGCCCAACATATGAGGAATATAAATCACATAATGACAGTCACCAGTATCATTTCTAGAACAGCTCTACGGAGATCTCGACGGCCTCAAATTGATCGCTGCTGTCTTTAAAGATATTCAAGTTGGTGTTTGAGGCTAAACGAAGAAGACGAGAAGAAATAATCGTAGAGAACTGACATTTTGCTTGAAGTTTGCTTTCACGGTAATTTTAATTGTTTCATGTTTTGTGTGGCATCAATTCAGTTGTTTCATGTTTTGTGTGGCATCAATTCAGTTGTTTCATGTTTTGTGTGGCATCAATTCAGTTGTTTCATGTAATAAATTTAAAAAAAAAGTAAAATACGGAGGAAATAATATTTTTTTTTTAAGTAATGGTTTTAAGTAATGGAAATAAACAGCCAATATAAATTATATTTCGTATTTGAAGGGGCGAGCGTGGAATGGTGAATTGTGATGTGACTGTCAAATTAAGCTGTTTCTTTAAACAACTAGGTCAGCGAGTGTTTAGATTTAAACACAGCTCTAGTAACGATCAATGTTTACGTGCGATTTACAATAGATTTATAAATTTACCAAAGTTATTTTTTTTTATTCAGATATAAATTTCATTCGACAGAAGTAACAACGGTTCAGAAAAATTAATATGTGTATGGGTGATTTCAAGAGTCAATGAGGGTGTAATGGCAGTTTCACGTCCAAGTCTACATACTATAGCACTGTGCATAGCTGGTGGCCATATAAGGATGACTCCAGATATGCCTCCATGCACGCAAAGAAGTATATAATAGAAATTAAAAGAAGAAAACCTTGAATAGCTGAAATGAAAATCTACAGGTCAACTCAACGCCTATTTGGAATACAAATATCTTTAGAGTAGGTGAAGCATCAGTCCACAGGCCATCACTGGAGAACCTAGGGCTGACAGAGGTCCTCCTGAGATCACGCGCCCAACATTCATACTATTACTTCAATCAAATAAAATCAGGCGGTATCTGTTTGAAGGATAACATTGAAGGATAATATTGAAGGATAACATTGAAGGATAATATTGAAGGATAACATTGAAGGATAATATTGAAGGATAATATTGAAGGATAATATTGAAGGATACTATTGAAGATCGACACCAAAGAACAGTACTGCATAAAAATATCGAAGGGCTTTTTATGCAAAGAAATGATTAAATAAAATCCTCTGTTCCACTGGCAGTTGTTCCGAGCCCAGTTCTCAAACTATTAAAGAGCTACCTCATTACCTAAACCCAATTCCCGGTTCTCCTAACCCCTGTACTCGGCTACACAGTGCTATTTAGTACCGTGCCCAGATCAAAAACAACTGAAGAGCTGTACGGCCACAGGACGAAAAAGAAGATACATATAATATTCTCTTACATATTCTTTAGCAAATCTCCATGAGGGAAACAAGTAACGGGAAACACGACTTTTATCATTCGCTAAACTTATCGAATTTAGATGAATTTTGCTACAAATGACAATCGGTTGTATCAAAGCCGGTTCAAAAATAATAGTAAAATAAAATGTGCCAGGTCTTTCAAAACAAATGCTTTGCTAGTTACTTCGCTTCGCGGATGACATTGTAGTTTAAAGAAACGCTTTGACTGAAATGTCATATCATATTTCACCATCCGACTTTAGTGCGTTTCGTTCCTTATTTAATTATACCCCTTACTTAAGTGAAGTTAAGTCCACGTTACTTAATAGTGTACATACATATAGCTATTATATAAAATCTGCTGCGCCAACGCAAGTCCAAACAAGACCAATTAAAATGCATTTGTAGTGGAAGCGGCTTGCAAAATTTCAGTTCTCTATGACGTGCGGAGCATAGACATTCTGAGCGTCACAAATTTGAAACAATACAAATAAATAAACACTTCCTGTCGAGTTAAATAAAAGCAAGCATTCTTATTGTCATTACCTGAGACACACAAATATATTACTCCACACAAGAATCACGGAGTCACGACTGTCAACAAAATCGTCTGTATTATTTCAACAATGTGTTTTAAGAACAGACTAAGACAGAGGTTTTCAAACTTTTTTGGTCCGCGGCTCCCTTGATCTGTGCATAAATCACCGAGCTCCTCTCTATACTATATATTATATATAAGCAACTGTACCCAAAAAGATATTAATGACTTTCCCAAGCCACCGCGACGCCCTTAGCCGAGGGCCGCGACGCCCCTGGGAGCCGCAACGCACAGTTTGAAAACCTCTGGACTAAGATATTTAGGATGGCCGCCGACCGAGCAAAGTGGAATCAATTTGTTGTTGCCCTACAAGACGCCACAAGGCGTGATGGCCACTGACTGCTTTGACGGTCGGCGGCTAAGGATCAAAGAAGAAGAAGATGTTTCTGCTACATTGCTTTAACAATTACTTTAACATTTATTTTATCAACACGTGAATGGTTTAACAAATGCCTGGTTTGAGCTCGGCAATACGGGGTAATGAGTTAGTTTTGCGATGGTAACAGACATACTGGCTGAGTGAAGTAATGTCACAGAGTACAGGGGATCGAGTGATGCGTTCACACAAAAACATGGCAACACGCAAGCTAAAAAATTGTATTTTCGTAACCCTGGTGGCTTGCACTTAATTAGCATGGTAAGACTAGATATCCTTTATCTGCATACTGACATTTTAAAGGTGTTTTATCATTCTTTCGTGACTGCCTCAGATAACAGAAGGAATTTGAAATGTTAATTTATCGTAACTAGGTGTTGGGTCAATCTCCTTCCTCACTCAATGAGAATCTCAGCACAGTGCACAAGGTCCGGAGCACCGGCGAGGATTCCAATGTGTGTGTCCAGGAATAACACATTCTATTAATATTTATGTAATGGGTAGGTTTCCTAATTTTTAAATTTTGCCAGGGCAGCGGCCGTAAAACCTACTCTTTACGATTTCAAACCTCCGAAGGATTTTCAACGTGTGCAACATACACAAGGTACCTCCTATGTTTTCACCCTTATCCTAGAAGGCTAGGGATCTGATCTCACTACCCAGGAGATCAGGGAAGAGTATGACATCACTAGGTACCACAATTTCACAATTTCTGAAAATAATGTCAATCAATTAGCGTGATTTTCCACATGCCCTGTCCATGAAGCACTTTTTTTATGGTGCCAAGTTGGCATGGAGGATAGTATGATTCGCTTCCGTAGCTAGGCTGTGTTGCCGTTCGGAAGGTCCTTGGTTCGATTCTCCGACGAGCCTATCACTTCTGTTGTCTAGTTTTCTACTTCCTTAATTCTCCCAAGTGCTTGAAACGTACCTTTATGTGTGTAATATTTATTTACTTGCTGTTTACAGGCCTCGGGTTTCCCATCTTTATTTATTTAAATACTGTAGTAGTTTTTCTCCACTCTGTAGTGGCCTATATCCGCAACTTTATACGTAATTTTTCCTCCACTTTGTAATGGTCTGTGAATGCAACTTTATACGCGATTTTGCCTCTGCTTTGTAATGGCTTGCGTGCGCAGAAATTTCAAGTTGTACAACGTGTTTCCCAATGACAGTAACATTTGCGCATTAAATTAAGTTGATTTTTTTTAAATTGACTACCGTGTTTGTTTTATTGTTATCATTTTTGCTTGAATTTAATTTTGTGTGCGCAGTTGCCATTCTTATGTGCGCTGATTTCATAACTGTGCGCGCACATACGCACATGTTAAAGAGGGAACATGTGTTGTTATAGTGAGTTGCTTTACAGACATGAATATCTCATTGTTTCTCTGGTCATTCCTTATACAGCATGGAGCCAGTACTACAGTTGCTTCCCTTACAGGACGCCTGCATCAAAACATATATGTACTCATACAGTGCTGAGTTATGTAGCAATTTAATTCTTAATAAAAGTGCCATCCCTATACACAGCTTTATAGTATTTTCACCGTGCGATACGTCTTAGGAATTAGTAGACCAGATCGTTCGGTCTCCTTAGCCTAAGGCTTAGAGACCTACATGGGATCACATGAAAGCATACACACATGTAATTAAATGCTTACATATCACAGGAATGCTCACAAACATAACAATGCATAAGTACATACTTGGTTACATTCCTATATGTCCACGTGCAGACCATCCTGTCTTAAGGCAGTGTTGCCCTGCCTGTGTCTACTTTAACAAAGGCTGTTTAATTACCCTGTCTCGCTACTTCATACCGGAAACTGTGTCATAACTGTACACAAACAACTCTCCCTGCACAAATATGAATCAAAGCGGTTTCAAAAAAGAGTCAGCGATCATGATAATAGTAAGGGATTGTCAGTTAGGAAAAGACATGTCAGGAAAACCTTAAACTAAGAAACGTAACCAAGAAATACTGAAAGAGGTGAGAGAAAATTAAAGGGAAGAGCACAGAAAAATTAAAGGATGGCACAGGAAAATCTAACGATCGAATATTGACTCGTCACAGCATCAAACAAAATCTCGCTTCAGCTGTAATAAAATGTCTTCTTTTTTTAAACGCTTGTGATTGGATTGACATACCCGATGTTTCGATGTTTCATATTTTTGACGCTCAAAATCATTAATTTCTACGTTTTGTAAACCCCTAAAACTCTTTACGCAGCACCCTGATTTGGTTCATTTTAAATAACCGAGTTTTCATATACTTTGGCCAAGACGATTTTCTAGAATAATGACAAGAATGTAACATACGAGTAATGTGGGAGTAACTCCTGGCGCAAGATTTATGTGGTAAGGGAAAGAATGAATTGCAAAAACAAATTGTGTTTTGTGTTTACAGGGGCTAGCTTGGAATGATAAATGGTAATAAACCTATTTCTTTTCAATAGCTAAATCAGTGGTTTGTTAATTTAACTCTTACAAAACATAACTGTTTTCCTAGATCGCGTTGTGTTTTTACATCGTGCTAAAACAGTGTCGAGAGCCGCGGTAGCGCGGTGGTTAGTGCACTGACCTCCCAGTTCGTCGGTCCTAGTTCAATCCCCAGTTGAGGTGGGATTTTTTATGCCGCAAACGGTTCCGAGGTCGACCCAGCCTCATGAATAGGGTACCAGAGCAACTCTGGGAAGGTTAAGGCGGCCGGCGTGATGCTGACCACATCACTCCTAGTGTGCCGACGGTCAAGATAATATGGGCCTAACACCATATTCCCAAAATGCCTCAATGGGCGTGTAACGGGATCCTCTCTCCTAAAGTAGTGTCAGAGTAGTGTCATTTATATCCTAGTTTGTTTAACGGTTTAACAATGTTACACATTTATGTAGAGGAAATTGGTGTGGTTTTAAAGACTATCTTCATTGCACACGAACAACACCATGAGTGTTCTGATCTCCTCCCTTAGATCACACAAGGTGGATCTCAGCACAGTGTACGAACTCAGTAGCACCGGCGAGAGTCTCAATGTGTGTAAATAAAGGAATCAAACATTCTATGAATATTTTTGTGGTGGGTAGGTGTTTAATTTTTTTAAATTTCTCTTTAACATTTCCAACTGCCGTGGGATTTTTAACGTGCGCAACTTGCACAAGGGACCTCCTATTTTTTACCCCTTATCCGAGAAGACTAGGTATCCGATCTCACTAGCCGGGAGGCCGGAGGTGGGGGAGTATGACTTCTTTAGGATCACTGGTTCTGAAAAACAAATTTTCATCAATTGGGAATCGAACCCGGTACCTCTAGAATTAGAGGCGGATGCCATACCTCTTAGCCACTCCGACCCCTAAACATTACTAAATTATAACATTGGGACAGCACTCAACTAAAACTTAGTTCAAAAATATGTCATCCTCGAAAACAAGCTTGCTGCCACGAGCGGCTGGGAAAATGGGCTATAAATACTTGTCGTGATTCGGAGACATTTCTGTCACTTTCAGCCGAGTGGTCTGTCCTGTCTTGTTTTATAATTTTTGTCTAAGCCTACTTTTCTGTCTTGTAGCTCCTAATAGCACTATTTCTGTCCTTGGTCATGTCAATTTTACGTTGGACAGGCTAATTCCACCCTTTACACGTGGACATCGGCATCTAGCTAAAGGTCCTTTTATTCTGCGTTTCTAATAGATGGCGGCTAATTCCTTGTATTTTTTGATTTACAGAGAATCGTGGACACTTTGGAAAACATCTACCCTTTTATTTGTGCCTCCGTCGTCTCGTCTCGCGAACACCGGTGGCTCGTAGACCGTCAGCGCGGCCGCAAATTACGTCCTTTTCCTGTATCCTGAGTCGCCCGGGGAATCTCTCTTCTGCGTCTTACGTCTGAATTTGTTTCATCTAGTGCACGTGCAAAAGCCACCTGCAGATTATATCTGTCTACTTCAGCAAGAGGTCTCTTTCACTCAGTACTACTGTCTCAAGAAAATTATGCCACTGGACACAGTGGTTTTCTGCGCCAGAGCTAATAACAGTTGATAGTATCAGACTTATTCTGTCTTCGGTAAGCTCATTTACTTATTTAATTTGTTGGGGTTGTTAGCTTAATCTAATAGAATAGAGATCCCGTGTTACTGTAATTCATGTTAAATATATATATACATTCTTTTCTCCTTAAGGTAAATATGTTTCGTGACAGGGATGCTGTGAATTTTATTAACTGAGCCACCAGCCATAATCATTAAGTGTTAGATAGGCGCGGGGTTTTCTTAAGATAGAAAGTGTGAGTCTGTGTATAATTGTACTACCATTTTTGTGCGCTTGGTCAGTGTGGAATATTACTGTAAAGAGTATTACTACTGTGTAAATATTGAGTATCAGCTAAGTGTTATTTTTGTAACAGATCCAGTGCGATTATTTACTAATTTACCCACGGGGACATTTTTAGTATCTCGGGTTAATTTTAACTGTACGATTAAGCTCGTAAGCTGTGTGTGTGTGGGGGGGGGGCGATGGCTACAGCCATTCTAAAAATAAATTGGTCATGCTGTGCAGTGAAGACTGACGCACTCGCGAGCGACCTGAGATTTTCGATCGATAAAGGAGGCGAGACTGTACTGAGAAAAGCCTGTTTATATTTGTGTGGGGTGGGAAACGGAGAGGGAGAGTTTGTTGCGTCCTGGATTATTTCCTCACATCATATATTGCCATCAGTTGCAGTTAACAATCATCTCAACACCTTCGGACTGTCGCCTTTGCCATCCAATCAGTTTCTGCAACACTGCCCGACCCAGTGATAGCCGGTTACCACTGGGTATACTGACATAACGACCGAGAGGAGTAGTCAGTTGCCAGTACTCGTCACCTGTTTTTATAGTCCAAGTCTTCATTATCCAGTATAAGAGGTGCCCCAGCGCGCCTACTAGATACTCGCTCACCAGCAAAAATTATCGTCAATTGAATAGCTTTTTATCAGTGGGTGCAAGTATTTCTTCACTCGTTTTAGTCTCCTCCACCTGTTAGTTTGGCCTCCCGCCACCGGAAATTGTGAATGCATAGGATTTATTACTACACTGTAACAGAGAGAGCTTATCTTCATAGCCTGGATATTTCAACCTTGGCAGAACAGTTTAGTGGATTTTCTTCTGGAAGAGAAAGTAACGTACTTACAAAGACTTTTTCAATAAGGAGTGGCTATTTCCTCGTAAAACTGGGGGCCTAGCCGCTTTAGTTAGATTATCTTGGAAGTGAGAAAGTGTACGGGTGTTGGTAGTTTGGATTGAGACGTTTTGCCTGAGAGATTGAGTGAAGTTGTGTTTTATTTTTCTGTGGTTGTGATATTGATAGATTCACTAGCCCTTCAGAGTTAGTGAAGGCATTACATATTTTTTTTTTGGTTCAATGTTGTGGTTTCTTTAACAAATATATTTATGTGTACTAAGAAGTCAGAATTCACTCTATTGTAACTGTCACTTAATGTTTGCTGTTGTAGTCCGGGTATGGCTGAGAAGTAGACCCAAGATTTTTGATTATATCTTCTCTCCAGATGTCCTACTTCTCTCCATATTTACATTAGTGACTTTAATTTTTCTATTCCCACATTACTCATTCATATTACTGTCTAAACTCAGACATTCTCTATTTTCATACTCTCGAAAAAACTGGAATCTCGTCCTTTAACTCTATGTATACGGCATGCTGCTTCAAGTGGGTTGTGTTTCGGCCCAAAAATGCGGAAAACCACTTGAAGTGGCTCTTAATGGTGAAGTCTCTATAATTAAACTTTAAACAAAATTTACTGACATTTCTTTCAGTCCAGTATTTCTAATGTGTTTTCTGGTTAAATGTAGTTTTAACAGTGACCAACTTTTAAGCGAGCTTTAGAGTAGATGTTTAAACTGATCAAAATATGTTTAGTATATTTAACTACCATAATCGTAAAAGTGGTTGCTAAAACGATGGTTTTTCATTTGATTAAAAATAAAAAAGACCAGGCAACACGGTATTTCATAATTAGACATGCGTCATAATATAGCCGACAGACCGTATGGCAAGGATGAATGAAGCGCCTAGAAAAAAACGAGGCAAAATTTTATTTCAAAAATGGTTTTGCACTTGCTTGCTTAACCTGAGTGTTATGTGTCAAGAGGAAATGCAAGATGCATTTAAAATGTTCTATTCTAAACCGCTATATACTTTTCAGCCATCTTGTTTAATTTTAATTTTGTGGATTTATGTTGGTTTTTTTCAAGAGTCACGTGACATTACAGTTAATGTGAAACTCGTGCCACGAATTTTACATCGTAACCACACCTGCCAAAATACGACCAGGTTCACAAAATTAAAAGATGGTCCAAGTTAACATTTCCGTTTTCAGTTCTTTTTATTTTAAAGTCTCCACTTTTAAATTTAAAATTACTTTTTTTTATATTTTTTATTTCTGATATTTGGAAGCGAAACTACACCCACCTGGAAATAATGACGTCTGGCTGGAGACAGGAAGTACCCTGGAAAGCGACACAGAGGGAGGTAATCTGGATATCAAGACTTGTTTCCCTTGCCAGATAACTTTTAAACTGCGTGCCATTCATGAGGTCAAAGTTCAAAGCTATTTTTAAGGGTATACTTTTAACACGGACTTTGTACAAAATAATTTGTTTTAATAAGCAAATCTGCTTTTGTAACGAATCGTCTTGGCGACTATACCATAGATGCAAATACACATAGGTGAGTGCGAGTTTAACAGATATATTTGAAGGCCAAAAATCAAAAAGTTTATTAAAACAAAAACAAAAAACTCTTCTGTTTTAAAAACGTATCTTGATTTTTTTTTGTTCATGTGTTACTTGTGACGATACGGTTGTGCGATCTCACGCTCACTCCGTCAGTATCACTTTTTTCTTCATTTCTCTCTTCCTCTCACTCGTCGCTCATATTTGGCAATGTGTATGGCCTTTCATTCATTATTTTACTCTCACTGCTGAATCTAGTAGGGGAAAGTCTCTAACACTCCACTCCCCTACGGAAGTATTTGCTATGGGACTATCTTTATCTTGTTTACCACTCCTCAGACTTATTTAGGTGAACTGGGGTATTGTCGTAACAATACCCAGTAATTATCACCGGTCAGCGAGCGATATTCTTTTCATGAAAAGACGGTATCGCCAGATCAACATTTATAGAAGTCAATGTTGTCTGTCTGAGATAGCCGTCTGATCTGAGCAGATTACACAGGTGGTAGATGTGTTTATCGTTTCACAAGACCATCCCTGTGTGTGATTATCACGATAATTTGTCTGGAGAGACAATATTGGCAATATGTGGCATCTGGGCATCAAATGAGTTCACAGATGGTGTTCATGAGTTGTGCACAAAATGGCCGCGGAAGTCTAACGCAACGATATGAAGAGTTCACGTGTGGATATTAAAATTAATATTTTAAACACGTAAGGGTATTTTTTAATTTGAAACACCCTACCCCCGTAGTGCTGAACGAGATTCAATTTGATTGGTTTGAAGTGAGAGGCTCGAACATACAATGTATATCATTGGAAAATTAGGCGGAAACACAGCTGAAATTTGAACTGAGGATTGTGAGACATAATGTAGTGAAATCAAAGTCAGTACTCACACTGCAGCGCAAACGTCAGACTAGCAACTCTTAAAAGCCAGAAAGAAAAAGTAGACATTAGACTTAGAAATTCCACAACTATAATTAACAGATCGAGTATTGGGCAACTTAGGAATTTACAAGTAAACCCGCATTTTTAATACTTACTTATTTACTAGTTCCCCTTCTACCGTGAGGTGTAGAGATTTAGACGAGAGAGCACCACACTATCCTATCGGCTGTTTTCCTCCTGGCCTGGTTCCATTCTAGTCCTCGGTCCTTCAAAGATTGTCTAATGGGTCGTCCTGAGGGTCTGGATCCCTGGCTCTTTGTTTCCCATGCTTGTCGTGGTAGCCGATCTTCTCCCATTCTGCAGACATGGCCAAACCATCTTAGTTGGGACTGTTCTACTTGGGTCTGCAGGGGGTTGGATTTTAGGCTTTGACGTATCGTCTGGTTGCGGACCATGTCTTTTCTTGTTACTTCAACCACCTTCCTCAGATACCTCATTTCTGATGTTTGGATCTGGCTTTTGTGGGTTGTAGTCATTGCCCATGACTCGCATCCATATGTCAAGACTGGGACATAGGTGGAGCGCTATACAGCCATCTTTGTTTTCTTACCAACCTCTCTCTTGCTGAGAAATCCTCGATTTATGGCCTGAAAAAGCCTCCCATTTCCTGGTTTTCGAGTGGCCAACTCTTCTTTGATGCCTCCTTTCGGTCTATAATAGCTCCGAGATATTTAAAATGGTCGACCTGCTCCAGGACCTGTTCTCCCAGCATAATATGATGTCTTCTTTCTTCTCGTGATATCACCATGGATTTTGTTTTAGAGCTGCTTATGACCATCTCTCTCTTCTCCAGCTCTTCCTTCCAGACTTGCAGGTTGGATTGGAGATTTAGCAATCAGGGCAACATCATCAGCAAATGCCAGCTCTTAAATACAGACATGTCTCATCTTCCAGTACCCCACTGAATACTTTCTTGTTCTCTCCTTTCATGCCTTGATAACATCGTCCATGAGGAGTATGAAAAGATAAGGTGACAGAATATCACCTTGTCTTACACCAGTGGTGGTCCTGAACTCTTCTGACTTATGGTTTGCTGTCCTCACATAATTTCTGCAAGACTTGTATAGAATGAATCAGAGGTGCTGGAATGTTCTTCCTTGCCAAACTGTCCCAAAGTTTGTTCCAGGGACCCTGTCAAACGCCTTTTCCAGATCTATGAAACAAAGATGGATCTCACACTTATAGTCAAGTTCCTTTTCACTCAGCTGTCTGAGTGTGAAGATAAGGTTTTGAGTACTTCGGTTAGCTCGGAATCCGCACTGGAGCTCATCCAAGTGTGGCTCTGCTAGGCGTCGGAGTCTCTGCTCTATGATTCTAGAGTAGATTTTACCAGTGACACCGAGAAGGGATATGCCTCTATGGTTTCCACATTGTCGATTGTCACCCTTTTTTTAAAATTGGTGTTATGAAGGCAATCTCGCACTCCTTCGGTATGGTCTTGTTGCACCACGTTGCATTTTTAATACAAGACTGGAAACTTAGGAATTGGATCGCAAGTCATAGAGGAATTAAACAAACGTTTTCCCAGGAGCGTGATTTTGCAGAACACCCGCCGTCAGAGGAATTAACTCACATTTTCCAAACCCAAGTGATTTCGAAGCATCTAATACAGAAATGTGTCCAGTCTAAGTCTGTGCAAGGAGATTGTGTATTTCCAAAATTTTGGTGTAAGTGTAAACAATGTATTTACTAATGCAAATTTTACAGGTTTCTTGCTAAGTGGTTATATAGGAGGCTGGCAACCTCAACATATGAAAACAGTACATGCATGAACCACTACTGCAAGAGTTGGTGATTGTTTCTGACTAATCGTGCGGAAACCCGATAGTAGAGGTTACCCCAGGACGCCGACTGGAGCAGTAATGAATGATGATAACATCATGTGTACCTCAAGTGTAGCATATCATTTTTGAGATGTATGTAACTCGTTAATGTTAGTTCAGGCACAAATCATATTCTCACTGTCCAAACACATGTTACCCGATAATCCTCAGAGTAATATTGGTGAATTTTAACCATCTTCTCGGAGTTACGTTGTGCGTGCTCGAGAATTAAATTCTTCTGAGAGTTTAACATTGATGGGCGGACAACGGGAACGTGAGCCTGTTAGAGTGCTCCAAACAAATGTACTTAGCAGATGGCATTTGTTTTTCTATTTTTCTAAAGTTCGTGGTTACAAGCCATTAGACGATCTGTTGTACTAACGCCGCTAGTGTGAGAGAAATGCATCCACCCTACCGCCCACAGTGAAAAAGAGTGTGGAGAAGGCTTTCGTCATTACAGAATTGATTGACCAAAGCTACACGACTCAGCTAGAGTTAGGTTTCTTGTTAATAGGCGAAAGCAACGGACTTTTGAGAAATCCTCACTGTAAAGTTTCTTTTCTTCTTTCCACTCTGTAAAGTGTCAGCCGGTGTGCTCTGTAAGGAAGAGTGGTGTGTTGTTGAGATCAGGCATGCTCCAGTCTACCCAGCTGTAAATGGGTAACTCACCCTAGTCCTGAGTTAGGGAAGGCAAAGGCTCCAGGGGAAGCAGGCCCTAAACTTGGTCACTCCAACCGACGCAGGATGGTGTATGTATGGAGTAGAAGTGCAGAGTGTGATTACCGCGAATGGTGTACTGTTCGTGTGCTGACCAATATAACCACTCATACACTTGTGTCTACAAGGCACCAATGCAGACTGCTGGAATCTTTGTTTACTCAATTTATTCAGACGTACACACTGGGACATACGAGTACATCATGGTATGTTGACATATCAATTTGTAGGTATACATAGCAGATCTGAAGTCATGACACATTCAGAAATAATGGGCAGTACATCAAAAGTTCAATGTCATGATATATTATGGCCGCATCCCCCTATCTGACTAAACGCGTCAGTGAAGGCAGATCGGTAAATAACTAAAGTTATTTGACGTCCATAGTTTGTAGCATATATTATGAAACCACGAAAGAGGGGGTTTCTAGCAAGATTGAGATCTCCCTGTCACTGTCCGATAATAGGTTAAATAATCTGTTCTCTTGGCAGTGATCAAAACATATGATGACCGAAATCTAACATGGCTGCCTCCCTGAGTTTTCGTTCACTCATTCATAGGAAGGAGAATATAAGCCAGAGTTAATTTATAATGGGTATATAAATGATTTCATAAATGTTCCCATACAGCTCTACGATGATCAGGTTAATTCACGTAGCCATAACCGCTGTAGGAAAGTCTGTCATCTTTGTCGATACAAAACACGACCCTAGCGATACGAAGCACAATGTTCCATCTAGGTCGAATCGACATGAGATCATCAAAATAGGGTCTGGCAATACATGGAGTCCGAATTATACATTGTACCGTACCTTAGGAGAGTCTCTAACATAAACTATAGTAGAGATACCATCTCCTTTAGAAGAAAACCACTTCATGAATTATATTTCCTTAACAATCTACCAGCCCTTTGAAAAGTGCGTACCAGCCATTATCACGGTACATCGGAACTCATCACGACTTGTCAAGACAACTCATACTTCCGCTAGACCGGAATAATAAGAATCTAGTCCCGCCTACCCATCCAAAATATACAATATAGGACTGATTCTACTTGTACTAATAATATGTAATACATATGAATTCAGGCCATAAACATAATAAGCAAATTAATATATTTTCTGGCCCTAAAAAATAAGTACAAACGTAAGAGCAATCCATGCGCCGGATCAATATCAAGAACGATTACTCCTATAATCAAAAGTGTGAATCAAACATGGATTCTCTCGCTTTTACCATAGACAGCATTTTCATACACAAATGAATGAATGTCTATATTTTTTCCATATTAAATAGCCATATCGATTTTTGTAATATGTGCGTCAAAATATGCACGCAACAGATTACCACACCCCTCGGGAAAAAAAAATGTACCATTTTTTTTTGAAATACATCTAGGAGCAACATACAATAGGCTCACAACGCACCAATACAATGCGCAGATGATAAGCATAAGTTTTATGACCTTAGAGAAAGTACTTCTCTAAGTATAAATATTTCCAGAGAGGTGTCACCAACGCATACTACAATATTAGCAATGACCCAATTTCCACATTAGTTTATACATAAATTTCATCTAAGATATCTTAACATCATGATCATCAAAGACGAAAAACATTGAAAGATCAGCGGTGAATAAATATCAATGAACCGCTAAGTAGTGTTACAATCAATATATGATATATTACATATGTGTACACATTTCAACATAGAAACAACTGTATCAAAGTTGTATAACAGTTATGAATCATGTGGGCATCTAGACAAAATATCTGCCATCACATTTTCTGACCCACGGATAGCTCGCACCGAAAAATGAAATGGCTGTAGAGCAATCGCGTATCGCGTTGATCTCGCGCTCTTCAGATTTTTACTCTGAATAGCCGTAAGAGCTTTCTGGTCAGTTTCCACAATGAAATGCGCGCCCAGAAGAAATCTTTGCAGTTTAAGGATTGACCAAACCATAGCCAATAATTCACGGTCTAGGACCGAGTAATTCTTCTCTGCGGCATTTAATTTCCGAGAAATATACATCACAGGATGCAGAGTTCCAGAGTACTCTTGCATTAGTGCAGCTCCAATCCCGGTGGATGAAGCGTCACTACGAAGAATAAATGTCTTATCCTTAGAAGGCAATACTAGGATAGGTGAAGTAGAAAACATAGTTTTAACCTTATCCAAAGAGGATTGACATTCTTGAGTCCAATGGACTACATTAGGAGACCCTTTCTTTAGCAAGGAAGAAAGAGGTGACATAATGGAGGACAGATTCGGGATGAATCGTCCATAAAATTGTATTAGACCTAAGAGACTTCGTACTTGCTTTTTAGTCTTAGGAATAGAAATGTTAAGTATCTTACTTGTATTATGGTCTTCTGTTTTTAGGAACCCATGACCAACACGGTGTCCTAAGAAAGATATTTCGCTAAAACCAATACATGCTTTCGATGGTTTCGCTGTCAGGTTATGCTCGCGTAAGATAGACAATAGTTCATTTATACCATTATAGTGATCGTTCCAAGTATCACTGAAAAGACAGATGTCATCAAGATACGCAATGACATCTGAGCGATGAGATAGGATTCGACGCATCATGCGTACAAATGTTGCAGGGGCGTTCATAAGACCGAAAGGCATGAAATTCCATTGGAATAGACCCTAGGCGTCGAAAAAGCAGTAAACGGTTTGGCGTGTTTCGGATAGTGGAACTTGCCAATATCCCTTAGACAAATCGAGTTTAGTAAAGAAGTGAGAATTCGATAGTCTCGTAAGTAGCTCTTCTAGTAAAGGCATAGGTTCAGCATCAAATTTAGTCACTTGATTCAATTTGCGATAATCCACGCAAAGACGTATGTTATTGTCTTTTTTCCGTACTATAACCATCGGCGAAGAATATGCTGATGTGGATGGTTCAATAATTTTTAACTCTATCATCTCATCTAACTCTTTCTCTACCTGTGCTTGAAAATGTATCGGGATAGGATACGGTCTGACTCTTATAGGACTATGGTCAGTAAGAATAATGTCATGTTGAATGACATCAGTTTGACCAGGAATGTCAGTAAGGACATCCTGAAATTGTTCTAACATAGTAGAAACTTGTTTCTGCTCTCCTGGAGATAATTCTGGAGAAATTGCAACATCTTTCCATGATTCATTAGAGTGAAGAGGAATCATTGGAAAAGGTAAATTTACATCCGAGAAACTCGTTTCCTCATCCTGTATTACTGACAGAGATGAGTACTGTCCATGTTGGACTGGAAAATCGTCCGTTGCCTGGAAAACAGGTTGTAAATAATCAGGACGTTCATGGAATTCCGTGAGCATGTTGATGTGGAAGGTTTTACGCTTCCCGTCAATATCGACGATATAGTCAACATCGGAAACTTTTGATATTATATCGTACGGACCTTTCCAAGAAATGAAAAGTCTATTTTCCCTACAAGGTAGCAAGACAAATGCTTTGTCACCTGGACAAAGTTGTCGCAAACATCTCTTTTTATTGGCAAATTCCCTTGCCTTCTGTTTCGCAAATTCAGAAGAAGCAGTTGCCAATTTGCATGCTTCAATAATCTTGTGTCTAAGTGCGATGACATATTCATAAGAGGATTTTGTGTCATCGACAATATTATCAGCAGTTATAAGATCATGAAGTAAGGACATAGGACCTCGCGGTTTCGCGCCAAAGACAAGTTCAAAGGGAGAAAATCCTGTATGTTCGTTGGCGACCTCTCTATATGCAAAGAGAGCCGCGGGTAAAACCCTATCCCAATCCTGAGGATGATCTTCTGTTATCTTACCTAGTAGGTTTTTCAGAGTTCTATTCAAACGTTCCACCATCCCATTGGACATAGGATGATAAATACTACTCAGCGATCTCTCTATCTTCAGAGTCGACATTACTTGAGACATGGTATCCGATATGAGTTGGGTACCATGGTCGGATAATATTTCTGCTGGAAATCCCAGACGAGAAAATATTAACCAAAGAGCATCTGCGACATCAGCAGTAGTTATGCTCTTTAGAGGAACAGCCTCCGGCCAACGTGTGCACATATCAACACACGTCAAAATAAATTGGTGTCCTCTAGCAGACTTTATCTTAAATGGACCAATGATGTCTATCGCCATTTTTTGAAATGGCCGAATGGGAATGTCTGCAGCCTGAATAGGTGCATCATGGCGTGGACCTCTGGATTTAATCTCTTGACATACTTTACAAGATCGACAATAGATTCGTATGTCCTTATTCACAGCAGGCCAAAAGAAAGATTGAAGAACTCTAGCTTTAGTACGGGAAAAACCCATATGTCCAGCACACTGCGAATCATGAGCGTGCTGTAAGATTTTAACTCTCATATTTTTAGGCACAAGGATTTGAGAATGAATGGACTTAGTGGCGAGCCAGATTCCTGGGTCCAGCTTACGCAGTTTTGTGTTGAGAATCACAGTTTACAGCTGAAAGAACATTTGTTTGAACACATCAACACCAGTAGGACAGCTATACAGTCGATGTCAGCTTGACCTGTATTACCGATAGGATGCTGTATCTAGGTCAGCGCTTGTTGACAGTTTTTCGCTGTACAGACAGTATTACACAGGACAGTGGTATCAAGTGTAGAAAATATCTGGAGCAGTATTGTTGACATTTCTCAACGTACAGAAGAATCACAGTGTTGTTGAACATAAAGTGCATAGTTCATCGTTGGATCTTCATATGCTCAACAGAGAAAAAATTGACAGTGTAATAGTTTAAAATTAAATCTATTACTGAATAAAGTGGCAAGTTATTAGTATTAAAATAAACTGTGCCTGCTTTACAACACTATACCTGCAACACATTCCATTCATGACATAAATTATATTGTATGCTATATGCTATTTATGCTTACATGTTATTTGTTATGTATTAAATTAGTTTATGTTCTGTGTGACTAGTACAAGGTATGCCGAGTGACATTGGTCTGGACTAGTATTCTATAGGTACACATTTTCTTAATTGGAAATTTGTTAGCAACAATTTGCTGCTATTTCTGTTAGTTGTGATGAGGTGTTCTTTTCTTCGTTGTTTTTGGTAATAATTTTGTGTTCCTTAGTTTTGTTTGATTTGTTTGTATAATTGTAGGTCTCATCTTTTCTTTCATTTCAGTTTTTTACACCCTTATGTTTATACACTGTGGCGTTATTTGTCTTGTTATATTATGGCAGTTATCATCACGGTTTCTGTGATCATTTTTTTCATTTCTCCTATTTAATTTAATTTGATCTCTGCAAATGTGTTCATATTGTCTCTTCTTGTTTGTCCTTTGTAATGTCTTTAGTTGACATAAACGTATAGTTGTATACACTGATAGTATAGTACAGATCAGTACTTTATGATTGTTATTGTTATAAAACAAAATGTACAAGACCTTTGTAAGGCTTGTCTCCCAAAGTGATTGGTAAAGGGAAATATTTTTTCCACAGGTACTCAAGTGATCTTTGATTACATTGAGGTATACAAGACCTTTGTAAGGCTTGTCCCCACAGTATTTGAGATACAGTTATTGTTGTCCACAGGTACTCAAGTTATCATTGGTTATTATAAACCATACAAGTTTGGACTAAGACTAAGTCTATGGTATAGACTTGTCTCCCATTAAAGTGAAATAGGGTAATCTATTTACTTTTTCAGGTTTCTGATTTAAGAAGACAATATGTCTACATTAGATTATTTCATTGCACAAGGAAAATCTCTTGATAAGACTGGAAAAGACTTAGAACAATGGGCTGTTGCTCAATATGACAAAGCATTAGCTGCAGAAGAGAAAAAAAAATTGCTGCTGCTGTTGAAGAAAGAGAAGCTGCTGCTGAAGAAAAAAAAGCTGCTGCTGAGGAGAAAAAACTTCAAATGAAGAAAAAAAGATTAGAAAAAGAAGCTGAAACTGCTGCAGAACTTAAGAAATTGCAGATGCGAATGGAGGAAAGGAGATTTGAGGCAGAACAGAAGAAATTAGAAGCTGATGCAGAACAGAAGGCAAAAAAAACTTGGAAGTTGCTGCTGCTGCAGAACAGAAGAAATTAGAAGCTGCAGCTGAACAAAAAAAATTAGAAGTTGCTGCAGAACAGAAGAAATTAGAAGCTGCTGCAGAACAGAAAAAATTAGAAGCTGCTGCTGCAGAACAGAAAAAATTAGAAGCTGCTGCTGCTGCAGAACAAAAAAAATTAGATAGAGAAGCTGAAGAGAGAAAAGCAATAAGAGAACATGAGTTTGAATTAGAGAAATTAAAATTGACATGTATGAGTAATGTTAATCAGGCATCTGGTGGTAATGGTAAACCCTTTGTGTACAAGGTCAAGGTACCAGCGTTTAACCCTACCAGTGATGACATAACATTTTGGCTTTCTAGATTTGAACGGGCTTGTCGATCTCATAATGTTGACAAATCACAGTATGTGAATCAGTTGTCTGAAAATCTAAAAGGGGAGTCTCTGAGTAAGTTATATTTTGTTGAAGAGGCCGACAAAGATAATTATGATGCTGTTAGGGCAGCTTTGATAAAGAGATATCAGCTGTCTGAAGAAGGTTATCGTCTTTTGTTTAAAACAATGAGACCTGAGGTAGGTGTAGAATTCTCAGATTTCATCTCAAAAGCACGAATTACACTTTCACGATGGATTGAATTATCCAAAACAGAGAAAACATTTGATGGTCTTACGGATTTATTGCTAAGAGACAAGGTCATGTCTTCTGTAAATAAATCATTCCTAGAGTTCTTACATGAGCGTAAACCTGGTACAATAAAGCAAATGGAAGAATATTGTGACCAGTATGCCACGGCACACCCTGACATGATTCTTAGTAACTCTAACATTAAAGAGAGTATGCCAGTTGCTTCGGCAACAGAATATAATCAGAATTACTCACACAAATTCCAAGGAGCTAAAAATAAATTTGATAAAAAGGTTAATTGGAATAGGTATCAAAACCAAGATAACCGCTCAAATCAGTGTTCTTCTTTGAAGAACTGGAATCGGGCTGATAGTCCTCGACACGCGAGGGGTACCCATAATGTTAGAAATTCTCGGAAAGGGAGTAGCTATAGGAACTACCCAAGTGCTTCATGGAGACAACAGAAACAATATTACAGGGATACTCAATATAATGAGCATGATGATTATGATCATGAATGTTATGATTCAAACCCAAATAGGGGTTATAACAGAGGCAATAATAATTATAGAGACAATTATAACCGAGGTAGATCACAACACAAAAGACATGGTAAATCGTATTACCAGGCTAACTCTGCACAACAGGAGTTCCACGACACCGATAATCAGAATAATGATAAAAAAGACTCCAACAGTGTAGCAAATTCCGCTTTCGATTTTGCTAGAGCATCTGAGTGTTCGCAATGCAAAACATTATTCGATCCAACCACAGTGTCTACTTTAAGCTGCGGTCACCCGCTTCCCGCTCTCCATGCGTCAATTGCGCATAATGGAAGGGGTGCTCTTGTCTTTAATAGGGGCCTAATAGATGGTACTCCGGTATCAATTCTTTTCGATTCGGGGTGCACTACCATTGGAGTGAGGCAATCACTCGTAAATCCTTCTCGAGCTACAGGCAATATAGTCAAATGTGTAACATTTGGTGGCACATTGGAGAAGTACTCCACTGCCATTATCAATATTGCTACGCCTTTCTTTACAGGAGAGGTGCAAGCATGTCTCTTGCCGAATCCGATCGCTGATCTTATCATCGGTCGCATTCATGGAGTGAAAGAATGCACTCCACAGCAAATTTCTAATTGGGAAAATGTTAATATGCAATCGGCTAATGCAGTAATCACTAGGGCTCAAGCTCTTAATATGCCACAATCTTCACATTCTGAAGATAATGATGCGCAGATCCAAGATGATCCCTTGGAGATTTCCCACGATTCCTTTATCAAACAGCAGGAAGATGATCCTACTCTAAAGAAATTCTTTACTCTGGCAACAAAAGGTGATCCGAATAAGGATACAAATCGTAAATCTTGGATTACGATGAAGAATGGCGTACTTGTACGTATGGTACAAGACTCCGCTAAGTCCATTCATTCTCAAATCCTTGTGCCTAAAAATATGAGAGTTAAAATCTTACAGCACGCTCATGATTCGCAGTGTGCTGGACATATGGGTTTTTCCCGTACTAAAGCTAGAGTTCTTCAATCTTTCTTTTGGCCTGCTGTGAATAAGGACATACGAATCTATTGTCGATCTTGTAAAGTATGTCAAGAGATTAAATCCAGAGGTCCACGCCATGATGCACCTATTCAGGCTGCAGACATTCCCATTCGGCCATTTCAAAAAATGGCGATAGACATCATTGGTCCATTTAAGATAAAGTCTGCTAGAGGACACCAATTTATTTTGACGTGTGTTGATATGTGCACACGTTGGCCGGAGGCTGTTCCTCTAAAGAGCATAACTACTGCTGATGTCGCAGATGCTCTTTGGTTAATATTTTCTCGTCTGGGGTTTCCAGCAGAAATATTATCCGACCATGGTACCCAACTCATATCGGATACCATGTCTCAAGTAATGTCGACTCTGAAGATAGAGAGATCGCTGAGTAGTATTTATCATCCTATGTCCAATGGGATGGTGGAACGTTTGAATAGAACTCTGAAAAACCTACTAGGTAAGATAACGGAAGATCATCCTCAGGATTGGGATAGGGTTTTACCCGCGGCTCTCTTTGCATATAGAGAGGTCGCCAACGAACATACAGGATTTTCTCTCTTTGAACTTGTCTTTGGCGCGAAACCGCGAGGTCCTATGTCCTTACTTCATGATCTTATAACTGCTGATAATATTGTCGATGACACAAAATCCTCTTATGAATATGTCATCGCACTTAGACACAAGATTATTGAAGCATGCAAATTGGCAACTGCTTCTTCTGAATTTGCGAAACAGAAGGCAAGGGAATTTGCCAATAAAAAGAGATGTTTGCGTCAACTTTGTCCAGGTGACAAAGCATTTGTCTTGCTACCTTGTAGGGAAAATAGACTTCTCATTTCTTGGAAAGGTCCGTACGATATAATATCAAAAGTTTCCGATGTTGACTATATCGTCGATATTGACGGGAAGCGTAAAACCTTCCACATCAACATGCTCACGGAATTCCATGAACGTCCTGATTATTTACAACCTGTTTTCCAGGCAACGGACGATTTTCCAGTCCAACATGGACAGTACTCATCTCTGTCAGTAATACAGGATGAGGAAACGAGTTTCTCGGATGTAAATTTACCTTTTCCAATGATTCCTCTTCACTCTAATGAATCATGGAAAGATGTTGCAATTTCTCCAGAATTATCTCCAGGCGAGCAGAAACAAGTTTCTACTTTGTTAGAACAATTTCAGGATGTCCTTACTGACATTCCTGGTCAAACTGATGTCATTCAACATGACATTATTGAATCAAGTGACTAAATTCGATGCTGAACCTATGCCTTTACTAGAAGAGCTACTTACGAGACTATCGAATTCTCACTTCTTTACTAAACTCGATTTGTCTAAGGGATATTGGCAAGTTCCACTATCCGAACACGCCAAACCGTTTACTGCTTTTTCGACGCCTAGGGGTCTATTCCAATGGAATTTCATGCCTTTCGGTCTTATGAACGCCCCTGCTACATTTGTACGCATGATGCGTCGAATCCTATCTCATCGCTTAGATGTCATTGCGTATCTTGATGACATCTGTCTTTTCAGTGATACTTGGAACGATCACTATAATGGTATAAATGAACTATTGTCTATCTTACGCGAGCATGTAATCTGTTGCGTGCATATTTTGACGCACATATTACAAAAATCGATATGGCTATTTAATATGGGAAAAATATAGACATTCATTCATTTGTGTATGAAAATGCTGTCTATGGTAAAAGCGAGAGAATCCATGTTTGATTCACACTTTTGATTATAGGAGTAATCGTTCTGGATATTGATCCAGCGCAAGGATATTGCGCTTACGTTTGTACTTATTTTTTAGGGCCAGAAAATATATAAATTTGCTTATTGTGTTTATGGCCTGAATTCATATGTATTACATATTATTAGTACAAGTAGAATCAGTCCTATATTGTATATTTTGGATGGGTAGGAGGGACTAGATTCTTATTATTCCGGTCTAGCGGAAGTATGAGTTGTCTTGACAAGTCGTGATGAGTTCCGATGTACCGTGATAATGGCGGGTACGCATTTTTCAAAGGGCTGGTAGATTCTTAAGATAGACTATTTTTTAGGGCCAGAAAATATATTAATTTGCTTATTATGTTTATGGCCTGAAAAATAAGTACAAACGTAAGAGCAATCCATGCGCCGGATCAATATCAAGTATATATATATATATATATATATATATATATATATATATATACCTAGACATATATTTACCTCTAAACAGACCTATACCTTATAAGAGGTATTTCGTTGGATTACACCAACTGGGGGCTTGAACGGACTACACCATTGATGCTTAAATCCTTCACAAAAGGCGACGGACTAGATATAATGCGTTAACAAATGTTCAGCTCAATGCAACATTGTTCGTGACTTCTGGAAATATCCTGTGAATCCTCCCTTAAGGTAGAAATGTCACTATCCTTCTATCTACATCTCTGCCAAGAGTAATCTTGCGCGCAGGTAGATACCTTGGAAGCCAATATTAGATACTCTTGAGTTTTAGTCACGGTTGGATCACTACTGAAAAGCAGGGGAGGCCATCCGTGACATTATACAATACAAGCTCTTTCCTTTCAATTATGTAACTTCTTACTTAGACCAAAATCTATCTATCTATCTATCTATCTATCTATCTATCTATCTATCTATCTATCTATCTATCTATCTATCTATCTATCTATCTATCTATCTATCTATCTACCTATCTATCTATCTATCTATCTATCTATCTATCTATCTGTCTGTCTGTCTGTCTGTCTGTCTGTCTGTCTGTCAATCTATCTACCTACCTACCTATCTACCTACCTACTTACCTTCCTACCTACCTACTTACTTACCAACTTACCTACCTACGGATCTGTCCGTCTGCCTGTCTCTCTGTTTGTCTGTATGCCTGCCTATCTGTTTATCGATCGACCTGTTTATCGTCCTATCTATATGCCTGATGGTCAATCTCTTTATCAGTCGATACGTCCGTCTGTCCTTCTGTCTTTCCTTCTACCTGTGCGTCTACCTATATGTGTATAAGTATGTCTGTTTGTCTATCTATCACTTATTCTGTATATACATCTATACACGTATTTCCGGCTACATGTTTTGTCTTCAAACATCCTATAGACCGTATTTATATTGCTACTATAACATAATAATATTATTGTCGAATAAGCAAATCATTTCTCTTTTATATATATTTTTTTTTCAAGACATGCGATGTTTTATTTTCAAATCTAGTTTGTTTCATACATCATAAAACCAGAAAGGAATGCATGTGTAGATTTTAAAAAAAAATACGTTTCCCTCCAGACGTCGAACGATTTGTTTTTATATTTTAAGATCTACCCGCGTTCAATTTCGCTTCCTTTCGGAAGTAAGGAAATAAAGACACAATTTTATAACTTCTGTAACAGGAAGCGCCATGCAGGCTAGCGTCTAATGAGACGCGCTCAAACATGACGTACCCCGCGTGTCAGGATAACGCACACACAGCGTGGTGCAGTCTATAATGATCTCCTTATAAAAAAAAAAAAAACAGAGGCAAGACTAAATTTAATTTGACGTGGAAGTCAATGAGTGCGACCTAGTTAATGCCGCGTGGAGAATCGTGGCGTGACCTAATGTGGCGTAGGTGCACGTAGCTTGACCTAACGTGGCGTTGCTGCACGTGGCTTTACCTAAAAACACGCTGCAGAGAAATAAATATAAAAAAAGTATTTAAAGTAGCTCTTCTGACATTAACTTTGTGGTAAATAATAATAATTATCATCATCAGCTGCCAGTTCCACATCACAGGTCGACTTTAGTGCTTCTCCAACGTGTTCTGTCTCTTGTCTTGACGGTACACTCTGATAGACTCTTTATTGTCCATTTCTTGATGTTATCTTCCCACTTATAGCGCTGTCTCCTTATCGCACATGTGCCTTTAACTCTTACTTCCATAATGGTCATCAGCAAAGTCTTAAGTCTCTTGGCCTAACTATTTTAGCCTTCCAACTTTGATCTCCTTCAACTTCTTCTTCTTCTTCTGCGTTCAGTTTGTAGTCATGCTAAATCTGCAGGCCTGTCGCCAGAACGAAGTCCACAACCTTTACCAGGTCGGCGCGGCAGCCCCATAGCTTTTGCTGGAGCTCAGTACCCCTTGGCCAGGTCGCACGTCGCGCTTCATCATGGGTTGGGCAGTTCTGGAGAATGTATTCTGGGGTCTGGATTCCAGTTCCACATGGGCATTCATTTGTGTGGGATATCCTAATCTCCTTCAACAATTTTCTTTATTTGTTGTCTTCTCTTTGCATGAGCCACTCCCTATACTTTCATATATCCACAGGCCTGAATTCTTTCATGTTTCCACAGGCCTGAATTCTTTCATGTTTCCACAGGCCTGAATTCTTTCTTCCAAAATGTTTGTTGGAAGAATATATGTAACACTTGTTGATTCAATAATAACAGCAGGCTTACTATCCATTATCCGAAATGTTTGTTGGAAGAATATAAGTAACACTTGTTGATTAAATAATAACTGCAGGCTTACTATCCATTATCCGAAATGATCATGTTTTTGTCCATCTCGTTCCTCACGGAGCATAGAGCCACGACTGCAGCTGGATACTTTACAGGAAGCCTCCACCAAATATTTGCATGCTACTGCAGCAGTTGGGTCGGTACCATTATGTTTAACGTGATGAGGATGCCAGCATCACGCACAACCTCATCATCTTACAAAATAAGAATACGGTACTTGATGAAGGATAACAGCTACTGGGTCAAACAATGCACAGGAAAATGGCAACACTTATGAAAGATAAACGCGGCAACAACAACAAAAAATTGTCACTTTACATTTGAAGAAATATTCTGACAAGACGTGGATTATTACATACATCTTGGCAACATCATAGACAAGTTTCTTAATGATATCAAACTCATAGATCCACATTCTCCGTCAGCAAATGTCGATGAGTTTGAACGCTGATTATTCCTGTAGCGCGTTGGTTGCACATACGCCTGATCCATTCTCTTATTCTCCCACCTCTGCTGCTCTAACATTGGATGTCAAATTCCTGAAGTCTGAGTTGATTCGTGGACTGATGTGCTGTGCTCTAACACGCGATCGTTAATTGTCCTTATTATCTCTTCTTTATCAATATCCCGAGTCCACCTCTATTGGTGCTCTCAGGTCTAGTCTGCTCCATAGCCGTGTACCCCTGGATGACCTGGAAGTGTATCCTCACCAACAGACACAAAAACAAATTAATAACAAAATAAAAGCTCAGATTTTTGCACCCATAAGAACAGTAACAGACGTTGCCTGGAATGTGGCTCCTTGAAGCTTGATACTGACAACGTGAAATTATTACAACTTAGTCAACCATCACTTGAAAAAGGAAAATAACTATACGATTTATTTCTTCTTCTTGTTCTTCTTCTATTGCAAGTACATTGCCTGGTGGCGTGCGCGATCATGTCTGTCCACAACTTCCTGTCTCCCGAAATGTTTATCAGTTTTTTGGTTGACTTACTTCCATGCTATGCTGCCAAATGACCCTGTATCGTCTCTCTTTATCGTCCTGTATTTTTTTTTTCTTTTAATCTTTCGTGTTGTCACAATATTTTCCAGCTTTTGCCTTCTTATAACATACCTGAAGAAAGTTGGCTGTATTTTTATATTCTTCTGTAAAACCAAATCTCTGTGGCCTTTACTGTCTTTCCTTATTTATTACTAAGCATCCATGACTCAGTTCCGTGATTTCCAGCAGACTTGAAAAAAAAGGGCCAGATATTCATTGATTTCTTACAAACTAAAAACAAATGGCTAGACTTTGCTCTAGACACATAGACACCCATACAGACACACACATAAACACGCACATACGTGCGCACATACTAGCACGCACCGCACCTGTGAAATCTGTCAAGATAACCTTTCCGAATATACAGGCGAGCAGAATTATCTGGACGTATTGAATGATTGCTCGGCTTAAAGCGGGCTCTTCGAATGTTCAGACGATACTTCCAGATGGTCGGGAGATGGTAAATATATTCCAGACAATATACGACTGCTCTTATAGATTTTAACCGTGTTATTTGTTACAGCGTTTTGTGTGAGAAAAATGGTCAATTAAAACATGAAAAGATGTAATTGGAGACTCAATAATGAAAGAAGATGCAGTAATATCGCAATCTACGCGAAGGTTACGTTGTAAAGGTACGCGTCTAACTTGAGATTATCTCAAAATGAGATTTTTTTAGAACTTCAGTGCGACAAAAAGCCTCTATTCTAACTTTACATGCAGTGTTAGGTTGAGCAACCTAACTTTCGAAGTGAAGACAGGAGTACGACAGTGTTGCTCCTTTTCAACAACTTTATTTTTGACATTCATTGACTGGGTGATGCGCCAGACAACAGAGGGAGTCCAAGAAGAATTAGATGGACAACATTTTCTATACTGGAAGACCTGGAATATGCAGATGACATTGCACTACTCGCACATTTACATCAACAAATCCAAGAAAAAACAGACTGAATAAGTATAGCCAGCAGATGGGTCTGAACATCAATTTGAAGAAGACAGAGGTCATAGCACTCAATGTGGGCAATCCTGAGCCAATAACAATAAGGAACCAGAAGCTAGAACAGACAGGCACATTTACATACTTAGGATGCGTAGTAACACCAGACGGCGGAACATGCAAGGACATCAACAAGAGAATGAATAAAGCGAGAACAGCCTTTGCTAGTCTCAACAACATCTGGAAGAGCTCTCAGTACAGCACAAACACCAAAATAGGATTATATGAGAGCTGTGTACTTTCTGTGCTTCTCCATGGTGCGGAATGTTGGAGAGTAACAGAGAAGGAAATGTCGAAACTATCCTCTTTCCACACAATGTTCTTAAGGAAAGCTCATCGAATCTTTTTGCAGAATGCCATCACCAACCAAGAACTGCTTATTCGTTGTAACCAAGAGGACATGCACACCATCATAGCTGGCAGACACTGGAGTTGGGTTGGCCACGTCCTCAGAAGGGACCCTGATACCATTACATGAACAGCTAAGTTATGGACCCCCGAAGGAAAGCGAAAGAGAGGCGACCAAAAACAACTCGGCAGATAACTGTGGAGGGTGAGATACAAATATTGAACCAGAGTTGGGGCACTGTACGAAGCATGGCAGCCGACCGAACAAAGTGTAAGCAATTTGTTGCTGCCCTACAAGACACCACCAGGTGTGATGGCCACTGACTGATTTTACAGTCGGCGGCTAAGGATCAAAGAAGAACAACTACGACACAATTAGTGGGTTGTTTATGCATGCATATTAAAATAGAAATTCATAAAATATTTTCCTTAAAAGTGAGGTCAAAGCACCCAATATATAAAAAACATAAACGAAAACAAGAAATTATATAGTTTAATAGTAGTAGTGATTTGTTTTCCATTTTCCCAGGACCCGTTATGGCGGATTCGCGTAAATCGCAAACGCACTGTACCGAGACGAAAAGAATACGTTTGTTTTCCTATTTCTGAAAAAAAAAAATAAAAGTGAATCCCGATCAGTCAGCTGCAGGGGTTAATTATCTCATAGAGAGGAAAACAGAAACACGAGGCTGCTAATTAAAAGATGGATCGAGGGAAGGATTACACAAATAAAATATGACAGCGCATCAGTCTGTATTACATACCGGTACCCTTGGTTGGAAATCCAGTATCAGCCGCAACCGTCGACGATTACGGCAACGACAAAAACAATTATTTTTAATTATTTTTTTCTAAATGAGTTTTACTTTGTGGAAGTGAAACATGTGGTATTCTGCTTTTCTACAAGGTCCGTCAATATAATTACGTGCAGACCTAAAAGTCTTTTTTATATTTGGACATACGCCCTAATATAACCGACTTGGTTGAACTGGACTCGCCTCGCCACAACGAGGTAAAATTTTATTTAAAAAAAATACAAGGTCCGTTGGTTGAATAAGCACGTATGTTGAAATACAAAAGACCTTATGCTCTGGTTTTTTTGTTTTGTTTTAGAAAATGTATAACAGAGATAATGTACAGATAACTGATGAAGGTTAGGTCACACATTGAGGAAACCTGTCGATAGCATTACTAGTCAGTCCTTACTATGGAGTTCACAGCGTAAAGGAAGCATAAGGCGACTGAGTAACACATGGAGAAGAGAGAAAATGATGAGGAAGACATGGATATACTGATGACACGCGACAGGAGGAATACGCAAGAGTGAACCGTGACGGAGAACGATCTTCTAAGCACCCCGAACTCATAAATGGACATTTACATCATAAAGAAATATTGTAGATTAAAAAAAAAAAATATCTACTATGCTTAAACGATGTCGAGAGGTGCATTAGATAGAGAGCCTCCTACTCGAGCCAAAAATACCTCGTTCAAAACCTAGTACCGTCACGCTTCAGTCTACCCAGCTGAAAATAGGTACCTGCTTCTGCTCTTGGGTTAGGGTAGTCTAAAGCTGTGAGCAAGGGAACACTCTTTAATAAACATAAAACCTAGCTTAGTAAAGCCTCTAACTCCTCCCTTAACTACGGCAGTATCTGCTATGCGACTATGTTTAAACACAGCATGGAAGGTCAAAGGTCACATTAGGGCAGGTATAGTACTTGCTGAATGTGCGATTATTTTGTTTAATCATGTTATTTTTATCAGTTCAATTTTTATTGGTTAATATATTCCTTGCAAAGGGCTTGTGTTCGTGAAGTTTCATGACAAGGTCACTAATGTGGAACTGATGACAAGAACCAGACAAGTGCAGGGGGAACAGGGGATGACAAGAACCAGACAAGTGCAGGGGGAACAGGGGATGACAAGAACCAGACAAGTGCAGGGGGAACAAGAGATGACAAGAACCAGACAAGTGCAGGGGGAACAGGGGATGACAAGAACCAGGCAAGTGCAGTGGAAACCAGAGATGACATTAACCAGACAAGTGCAGCGGAAACAAGAGATGACATTAACCAGACAAGTGCAGCGGAAACAAGACATGACATTAACCAGACAAGTGCAGCGGAAACAAGAGATGACATTAACCAGACAAGTGCAGCGGAAACAAGACATGACATTAACCAGACAAGTGCAGCGGAAACAAGACATGACATTAACCAGACAAGTGCAGCGGAAACAAGAGATGACATTAACCAGACAAGTGCAGCGGAAACAAGAGATGACATTAACCAGACAAGTGCAGCGGAAACAAGAGATGACATTAACGAGATGACATTAACCAGACAAGTGCAGCGGAAACAAGAGATGACATTAACCAGACAAGTGCAGCGGAAACAAGAGATGACATTAACCAGACAAGTGCAGCGGAAACAAGACATGACATTAACCAGACAAGTGCAGCGGAAACAAGAGATGACATTGTGCAGCGGAAACAAGAGATGACATTAACCAGACAAGTGCAGCGGAAACATGACATGACATTAACCAGACAAGTGCAGCGGAAACAAGAGATGACATTAACCAGACAAGTGCAGCGGAAACCAGAGATTACATTAACCAGACAAGTGCAGCGGGAACAATAGATGAGAAGAACCCGACAAGTGCAGGGGGAACAAGAGATGAGAAGAGGGCGTTAGAGACATACGTTGAGGAAACCTGTTTATAGAAATACAAGGCAATCCTTATTCTGGAAGACCAGAGGGAGACCAAGGAAGACTCTGGGAAGAGGACAGGCAACAGACGTGAAGGGGATGAAGAAGACGCGGAAAGATTGTGATACTTGGGGATGAAAGTGATGGTGATTGTAAAAGATTTATTTATATTTTTAATATTTTGTCTTGGTTCTAATTCAGGTTCCATGTAGAGGTTCCGGTTCTATGAATGATGTATTAAACTGCTCACAAGAAATAGGAGGCCTACTTTTCTCTCAACCATTTTTTAAGAGACAACTAATGTTAGTTATTTAAAACGCTGACCACCTCACAATATAACACTTATTGCTACAAAAACCACAGTTGCAGGAGTGAAGCGCCATGATCCAAGAGGAATCGAAAGATAAATGATGATTTTTACGATTTCAACAAGAGACGACCGGTTGAAATGTATAAAGAGCGAACAACACAGGAAGAAAAAATGGTAGAACAGAAAATAATGTATCTTGCGAAAGACGGGAAGCTTGCAAAAACTATAGAAATAAAATTATAATGTATTTTGAAGGAAGAAAATATTAATCCAGATGCAGCCACTGAGACAAAATGGATTTTCCATGTCACTAAATTATTTTCCATTTTTTGTAAACAATTACAAACGTTAAAACAAAATTACAACCAATTTCTTCCGTCCCCAGCATTCTGCATCTGTGAAACATGCATGCTCTGCCCCTGTTCCAATAACATTACACGCCTGCTCTACGTACTGTCTCGTGAGTCAAAGTTTTAAGAGCTACATAAATCAAGAAGGAAAAAAGAATTTCAGGTTGATGGTAGGTCGTGTAAGGAACTTGCAGGTAAGCTGCAGACGATCTAACACCGCACCTTTTGAAGCCGGAAGCAGGTGGGAAAAAACTCGAAGCGAAACTTTCTAACGGATATGAGATATTCTGGCTGCCACAATCCGGATAAATTATACGGACAGCTTTAAGAAAATTGTTGCTGTGAGAGGGATAGAGTGAGAGTGAGAGGGTGAGAGAGAGAGAGAGAGAGAGAGAGAGAGAGGGGGGGTAGAGAGAGAGGATTCAGGTTATTGGATTAAATAAGACATGGTTTCATAACCTTTGGTCACGAACCACTTCGGGGTGCATGAGTGAATTCTAGGGAGTACTTGTACATAACTTAAACATGCTGGTCGGAGTGGCTAAGAGGTATGGCGTCTTTCTTGGATTCTAAAGGTACCGGGTTCGATTCCGAGAAGAAGGAATATAACTGATGTAAATTGTTTTTCAGAACCAGTGGTCCTAATGATATCATACTCCCCCCTGGTGTCCTAGGTAGTGAGATCGGATTCTTAACCTTCTCTGATAAAGGCGAAAAAATAGGATGTCCCATGTGCAAGTTGCGCACGTTAAAAATCACTCGGCAGTTGGAAATCGTAAAGAGTAGGTCATAAGGCCACTGCCCTGGCAAAATTAAAAAATTAGAAACCTACCCACCACAAAAATAGTTATAGAATGTGTGATTCCTATATACACACATTGGAATTCTCGCCGGTGCTACGAAGTTGGTGCACTGTGCTGAGATCCTCTTTGTGTGATCTAATGGAGGAGATCGTAGCACTGATGGAGTTGTCCGGGTGCAATGAAGATAGTCCTTAAAACTAAAAACGAAAAAAAAAAAAAAAAAACATTTGAATTTTATGTTCATCATAAATGTTACTCGGAAAATTATCATACATTATTGCATTTAAAAGAAACATAGTGTTTTTACTGATTAGTTTTGTATTTCAGTACAACTATTTGTAAGCTTTACTATTTTTATTTGTAACAAAATGTATGATTTGTATGCACAAATTGTAATTATGCGTCTATGTATATTTTTATTTTCTAAGAATGAGACCGTAGCCTTGACCGGTCATTCAAAGAGTTTTGTAGCCTTCACTGGACAATTAAAGGACCCAAAGCCTTCACCAAAAAAATCGAAGGGATTCATGGCAAGAAGACAGATTAAGAACTTAGGAATAAGGAGACCATTAGACTAGAAATAGAAAAATACGCGGGTAAAACTATGGTATTTCTATGGTAAAACTATGGTATGTCTATGGTAAAACTATGGTATTTCTATGGTAAAACTATGGTATTTCTATGGTAAAACTATGGTATTTCTATGAGTATGTTGTTATTATAGATAACAAGGACGAATAAATAACACAGGTGAGATACAGCCTTGAAATCACAAAAATGAAAGGGTAGCCCCATATTAGAGTGAAGTGTTAGAGACTTCATTGTACTAGGTTCCCATCTTTAATGATGTGTGGTGACATTCCTTTCTGTGCTGCTTTTGGCTTCCGAAACTCAAGAGCAGAGCCTGGTCCTTATTGTTACAGCTGGGTACACTGGATCGTAACTTTACCACATCGAACTCGGCAATTTTGCATTGAGAAGCCATAGATCTTATCAAACATTTATTACAAATAAGGGAGGGAAACCCGAGGCCTGTAAACAGTAAATTAACATGAAACAAATATAAAGGTATGTTATCAGGCACTCGCAGGAAATAAAGAAGTAGAACACCAGACAACAGAAAAACAACAGACACGAGTGGCCCACCCAGGACTCGAACACTGGACCTTCCGTGCGACAACCCCGCCCAGCCATGCAAGCGAATCACACTATCCGCTCTGCCATCTACGCATCATCAAAAAATGATGTTTCAATGGCAGGTCAACAGTGCGAACCACAACACACGACACCAGAAGTCCTCCATGGGCAGTCCAGCCTATCAATGACGCAATCACTTCTGTTGTATTTCTATCAAGCAGTATAGGCCCAATCCAACAAGACCCTTAGGACCTTAATACTGTGTCCAGTAAATGATAGTAGACTAGAACAGTGAGAACAGGATAGTGGGTAGGTTTGGTATTGTACAAACATTTATTACAAATAAGGGAGGGAAACCCGAGGCCTGTAAACAGTAAATTAACATGAAACAAATACAAAGGTATGTTATCAGGCAATCGCAGGAAATAAAGAAGTAGAACACCAGACAACAGAAAAACCACAGACACGAGCGGCCCACCCAGGACTCGAACACTGGACCTTCCGTGCGACAACCCCGCCCAGCCATGCAAGCGAATCACACTATCCGCTCTGCCATCTACGCATCATCAAAAAATGATGTTTCAATGGCAGGTCAACAGTGCGAACCACAACACACGACACCAGAAGTCCTCCATGGGCAGTCCAGCCTATCAATGACGCAATCACTTCTGTTGTATTTCTATCAAGCAGTATAGGCCGAATCTAACAAGACCCTTAGGACCTTAATACTGTGTCCAGTAAATGACAGTAGACTAGAACAGTGAGAACAGGATAGTGGGTAGGTTTGGTATTGTACAAACATTTATTACAAATAAGGGAGGGAAACCCGAGGCCTGTAAACAGTAAATTAACATGAAACAAATATAAAGGTATGTTATCAGGCACTCGCAGGAAATAAAGAAGTAGAACACCAGACAACAGAAAAACAACAGACACGAGTGGCCCACCCAGGACTCGAACACTGGACCTTCCGTGCGACAACCCCGCCCAGCCATGCAAGCGAATCACACTATCCGCTCTGCCATCTACGCATCATCAAAAAATGATGTTTCAATGGCAGGTCAACAGTGCGAACCACAACACACGACACCAGAAGTCCTCCATGGGCAGTCCAGCCTATCAATGACGCAATCACTTCTGTTGTATTTCTATCAAGCAGTATAGGCCGAATCCAACAAGACCCTTAGGACCTTAATACTGTGTCCAGTAAATGACAGTAGACTAGAACAGTGAGAACAGGATAGTGGGTAGGTTTGGTATTGTACAAACATTTATTACAAATAAGGGAGGGAAACCCGAGGCCTGTAAACAGTAAATTAACATGAAACAAATATAAAGGTATGTTTGTCGCACGGAAGGTCCAGTGTTCGAGTCCTGGGTGGGCCACTCGTGTCTGTTGTTTTTCTGTTGTCTGGTGTTCTACTTCTTTATTTCCTGCGAGTGCCTGATAACATACCTTTATATTTGTTTCATGTTAATTTACTGTTTACAGGCCTCGGGTTTCCCTCCCTTATTTGTAATAAATGTTTGTACAATACCAAACCTACCCACTATCCTGTTCTCACTGTTCTAGTCTACTGTCATTTACTGGACACAGTATTAAGGTCCTAAGGGTCTTGTTGGATTCGGCCTATACTGCTTGATAGAAATACAACAGAAGTGATTGCGTCATTGATAGGCTGGACTGCCCATGGAGGACTTCTGGTGTCGTGTGTTGTGGTTCGCACTGTTGACCTGCCATTGAAACATCATTTTTTGATGATGCGTAGATGGCAGAGCGGATAGTGTGATTCGCTTGCATGGCTGGGCGGGGTTGTCGCACGGAAGGTCCAGTGTTCGAGTCCTGGGTGGGCCACTCGTGTCTGTTGTTTTTCTGTTGTCTGGTGTTCTACTTCTTTATTTCCTGCGAGTGCCTGATAACATACCTTTATATTTGTTTCATGTTAATTTACTGTTTACAGGCCTCGGGTTTCCCTCCCTTATTTGTAATAAATGTTTGTACAATACCAAACCTACCCACTATCCTGTTCTCACTGTTCTAGTCTACTGTCATTTACTGGACACAGTATTAAGGTCCTAAGGGTCTTGTTGGATTCGGCCTATACTGCTTGATAGAAATACAACAGAAGTGATTGCGTCATTGATAGGCTGGACTGCCCATGGAGGACTTCTGGTGTCGTGTGTTGTGGTTCGCACTGTTGACCTGCCATTGAAACATCATTTTTTGATGATGCGTAGATGGCAGAGCGGATAGTGTGATTCGCTTGCATGGCTGGGCGGGGTTGTCGCACGGAAGGTCCAGTGTTCGAGTCCTGGGTGGGCCACTCGTGTCTGTTGTTTTTCTGTTGTCTGGTGTTCTACTTCTTTATTTCCTGCGAGTGCCTGATAACATACCTTTATATTTGTTTCATGTTAATTTACTGTTTACAGGCCTCGGGTTTCCCTCCCTTATTTGTAATAAATGTTTGTACAATACCAAACCTACCCACTATCCTGTTCTCACTGTTCTAGTCTACTGTCATTTACTGGACACAGTATTAAGGTCCTAAGGGTCTTGTTGGATTCGGCCTATACTGCTTGATAGAAATACAACAGAAGTGATTGCGTCATTGATAGGCTGGACTGCCCATGGAGGACTTCTGGTGTCGTGTGTTGTGGTTCGCACTGTTGACCTGCCATTGAAACATCATTTTTTGATGATGCGTAGATGGCAGAGCGGATAGTGTGATTCGCTTGCATGGCTGGGCGGGGTTGTCGCACGGAGACAGGATAGTCTCTGACAAAAAGTTTGTGGTTCGTAAAGTTAGTTGCTTATCCTTTACAGGACGTGGCAATCAACCCCAGCTTTTATTGGCTGTTTGTGATTTTTCTAGGCAATTTTTTTTCATTCAGTAGTTTGCCATTGCTTTCTGAACGGTACGGCGCTTATACCATTGTTAAAAATCCACACAAAGCGATCTGCTACCAAACCGCCTGCAGCAGGTTTCGAACCTGGTATATCTGGATTATGAAACTGCGTTCATATCCATTAGGCCACAGACGTGGTTCGTAACGTGGGTTATTTTTGTGCACTTTAACTTTGTAGGACTTCACCAATTGCCTGTTTTCTATTCCGTATAGATCACAAGTAAGGAGCACAAGTTCAGATCACACGTATAAATCAGACACAATTGTAGATCACAAGTAAGGAATGCACGTACAGATCATACGTATGGATCAGACACACGTATATCACAAGTAAGAAGCACACATACAGATCACACGTATGGATTAGACACAAGTGTAGATCACAGGTAAGAAGCACACGTACAAATCACACATTTAGATCAGACACATGTTTAGAATACAAGTAAGAAGCACACATACAGATCACACGTATGGATTAGACAAAAGTGTATATCACAAGTAAGGAGCCCACATACAGATTGTACGTATTTGTCAGACACAAGTTTATACTCGTATCACAAGTAAGGGGCGTATAAATCACGTACAGATCACACTATAAATCACACGTTTGATCAGACACAAGTATAGGTCACAAGTGCGAAGCGTGGTGCCAGACTATCATATTTAATTTATTAGTTCTTCAAAGAAGAAATATTTTTTTTAAAATTATCACATGTCAATAATGAGCTCTACACAATGAGCTCTAAGAACTACACTTCTTTTCATACCAATATCTCTAAGCTTGCACAATTTACTCCAAGACCAATGGTGGAGCCACCGATTTGTTGGCAAGTGGGGAAATCTATAAATAGTTTTATAGTTACATATGTGCCTACACTGACGAGCATATAACACAACAAGAACTACATATGACAATATCATACACAACGACCGCAGTACATGTGATTCATCGTCAATATTAGACTATCAATACACAAATATTTATTGTTATGCGTTGACTAACTGAAATATTATAATTTATAAGAATTTTGTACTAATTAGTAGTTCATTAACCGTTTTAAAGGGTATTTTTCTTTCCACCACGTGCCAAAGTCTTGTAAAGAGAATATGCTCGCCTTTCTTCGGTCTTGCAAAATGATGATATACTTTAGTGTTCAGTCATTTAATTAATGGATTGTATTGGTTCATTCTCGTCGATAGCATTCATACGTCATTAACCCGGTCTTCGCTTATTGTGTTCCTTAAGTAAGTTTTCAGGCGCTACAACTTAGAGAATCACCTTCCCAAACAAGATGATGTCATAGGTATAGTTGTGAATATTTCAAGGAGGTTGCTTGTTTCTCTCCAGCGATAGTAACATTACCTAGTACCAAAAAAAGGCAACTCTAATTATTTTGAGGGCAACCAAAAAGCATCCATACATGTACTCGCTTAGCCATATTTTCTCAACGTTGTGACGTCTACTTCAAACAATTCTTTCGCATTCTAGGGGATGGCTTAGAGACATCCCCCGAGCTTAAAAAGGATTTGAAGACGAGCGCTGACTTTAAGGAAGTAGGAATTTACGTAGTAGCATCGGGAGAAGGGATGAGAGAGAAAGTGCTTGAGAAAAGTAAACGAAAAGGTGTAACGATAAATTCAATGATGGTAAATTCACAGATTATTTCTATAAATATAATGATTAAATCGAAAATTAGGACCCCACTCCCCTTAGGAACGATACGCCACTGTCCAGAACAATACTCCTTCTGCGAATCGGTGGTATACACATTCTAAATAAGCAGATAAGGTCTAGCACAGAGGTTTTCAAACTTTTTTGGTCCGCGACTCCCTTGACCTGTGCATATATCACCGCGGCTCCTCTCTATACTATATTTATTGATGGACCTTGGCTCATAATATCGAGCCCAACACTTTTCCCAAGCCACCGCGACACCCTTAGCCGAGGGCCGCGACGCCCCTGGTAGCCGCGACGCACAGTTTGAAAACCTCTGATCTAGCAATATTTTTTTTACTTTGTTAAAAATAACGGTCTAATTTTTTTGTATATTTTTTTAATCAATTGCGTCAAAAGATGGCTCCCTACATAGAAGCATTTAATTATGTCATCATCCAGCTCAAATGAGCCACATTCCAGAAAAGATTCTCGTCTTGCCGACATAAAAAGCCCTTCACCCCCATCATGTTACTCAGCTTTCACCGGAGACGGGTGTTGCCGAGGTGTGCCATTTTAGCAATGTGACCTTAGACCTCTATGTTAATGATTATAATGTAACGGAAATTAGGTCACAACGTTGCACTCTTGGAAGTAACGTGCTGTTAGGTCACTCTTAAGTTCTAGTCCACACTATATTACGGGGAAGTAACTGGCCCAATAATGTCGGGTTGGAATTATGTTGTGCGGTACCTGCTGCATCACTGATGACGGTACCCTTTCTCATATGGTCATTTTATATTTTTGGATTCCATTTAACGTTCAATGGATCGTTGTCGTCACACATTTAAAAAAAAAAAAAGAAACACAAACCAAAAAAATATAACCTCACAAATTCCAACTGAGAACGATCAAATGTTTATATACAGATATATAAACAGATGTAGGGATGTAGGATAAAGAGAGAGGGATAGTACCTCACGGTGAGAGACAGCCATGTCCTTTTTAGGATAGTCAGGATCCTATTTGGTTCTCCTCTCTTTGTCTAGCTCATGTATGGCTCCTAGAATACCGCTTGTGTACGGCGGTGGCCACATCCCGGGCAACAGTCTTGGCTGACTGGCTAAACTACATGGGTGGAGTAGGAGCAATCTTACTCAAGGGAATGTCCATTCCTAGTACACAAAGACTGAGACGGTGAGTGAGGCGGAGGAATCTGAGAAGATCAACGGCTCGCAAAGCGAAACAGCAAAGTGTGTGGCGCACTAGAGGCATGTCGGTCATAGAAAAAGACAATGGCTAGCCACCGTGGAAGAGATTGGGGCCTTACCACGTACTTCCTACAGAAAGTAATGGGATCACAACAACAAGATAAGAACCGATATGTAGAGAACTCTCTGTCCCCTGGGGAGAATCTACTGTACAAATTAACAGGGAAGAGGCAACTCCTCTAATGAGTAAGGAAGTACATAATGACGAGTGTTCCTTAAATTCTGTTGAAAGGGAGCATTCTGAGAAAGACCACCTAAAAACTAGTAGGAGAAGCCTAAAAAATAGGAACATGGAATGTTAGAACTCTAAACGGAGAAGGAAAGCTGGACAATCTTATATTAGAGGCAACCGACATGAAACTCGATATACTGGGAGTTGCAGAGGCAAGACTTTTGGATACAGGCTACATAACAAGAGACCAGTTCACGCTTATACACTCAGGAGGAGAAAAACACGAAAGAGGGGTAGGAATGTTGATAAAGAGGGAGTTAGAAAAATATGTTTGTGGATACTGGACACACAATGACAGAATGATGTTACTAAAAATGAGAGCAAAGCCATTCGACATATCAATCTTACAAACTTATGCACCAACTAAAGATTACAGCGAGGAAGAAATAGAAGAATACTATGAAGAGCTACAACACACACTTAAACCAGTCAAATCTACAGATGTGTTGATAGTAATGGGTGATATGAATGCAAAAGTAGGAAAAGGAAAATACAAGAAAATAGTAGGACAGTATGGATTAGGGACAAGAAATGATAGAGGAGACAGACTTATCCAGTTCTGTGAAGAAAACCAGCTGGTCATATGTAACACCTTTTTTGAACATCACCCAAGGAAATTATACACATGGAAAAGCCCAGGAGATGTAACACGTAATCAAATCGACTATATCATGATAAAACATAGATTTAAGAACAGTGTCACAAGTGCAAAGACACATCCTGGTGCCGACATAAATTCAGATCACAATCCAGTTGTCATCAAAGTAAATATAAAGCTGAAAAGAGCAGGAAACAGAAGACAGGGGGAACCCCAGATAGAAATATCAGCGCTGAAACAACCAGATATAAAACAGAAATATTTAATCGACGTCAAAAATAAATACCAACAGTTATTGACAGAAAGCATGGAGCAGTATAGAAGAGAAAACCCAGAAGAAAAAGCAACCGCAAAATGGGAATGCTTAAAAACAAGCATACAATCAGCAAATGCAAATTTACCTAAAAAGGAGTCTAAGAAAAATCAAATTTGGATGACAGATGACATCTTGAATAAAATGGCAGAAAGAAAGAAAGCAAAAAACACTCCAGAATATAAAACAATAGACAATGACATACGTACTATGTGTAGAGAAGCAAAAGAACGGTGGATAGAAACAAAATGTAAGGAAATAGAAGAATGGAAGCGAAGCACATGACAAGAGATATGCATGAAGAAATAAAGAAATTATCAAATCGGTCGCGGTTTGCACAAGGAGGAAGCTGTATCAAGAACAAAAATGGTGTAATATTACTTGATGAGAAAGACATATCAAACAGATGGGCAGAATACGTAAAAGAACTATTCGAGGACAACAGAGGTAAAAAACCATCACCAGATTCTAATGAAGGCCCAAACATTCTCAGATCAGAAGTAGAGAATGCCATTCATATGATACAAAAAGGAAGATCAGCAGGCATGGATAACATAAACATTGAAATGATAGAAGCTCTGGAGAGCTTTGGTATAGATACAATCACAGAAATATGCAATGATATATACAATACAGGATATTTACCACACGACATGAAGACATCAGTTTTTATAACATTGCCCAAAAAACCAAATGCAACAGAATGTTCAGACTTCAGAACAATCAGCCTGATGAGTCATGCAATTAAGATACTGCTCAAAATCATACAGGAAAGAATAAAAAGTAAAGTAGACAGCGAAATCCAAGAAGAACAGTTTGGTTTTAGACGGAACAGTGGAACAAGAGAGGCAATATTTTGCCTAAGAAGATTAGCAGAAAAATATACAGAGGTCCAAAAAAGTATGTATATGTGCTTCATTGACTATAAGAAGGCTTTTGACAGAATCCATCATGAGAAAATAATTGAATGCCTCAAAGACATAGGTATTGATGGAAAAGATATAAGAATACTCAGTAACCTTTATTGGGAGCAAACTGCCACAGTAAGATCGGGAAGGAATTATTCACCATACATAGACATAAAAAGAGGTGTCAGACAAGGTTGTGTGCTGTCCCCCTGCCTATTTAATTTATACACCGAAAAAATTTTCAAACAGATACAGGAAATACCAGGACTGAACATCAGTGGAAGATCAATAAACAACCTTAGATATGCAGATGATACCGTGTTGTTAGCTGAAAGCGAACAGGAGTTACAAGAACTAGTGAAGCAAGTGAACAGTATAAGTCATGAATATGGACTCGACATTAATATTGAGAAAACTAAAACTATGATAATTAGCAAAACAGACGATAAACCCACATTAAAGATAAGCGTAAATGGGAAAATCCTGGAACAAGTCAAGAGCTACGTATATCTTGGTCATATAATAACAGAAGATGGCAGATGTGAAACAGAAATCAAGAAGAGAATAGGAATGGCCAAAGCTACATTCAACAACATGAAACATATACTGACATCCAAACAGTTATCTCATAAATTAAAACTGAGAATCATAAAGTGTTATATATATTCTGCATTTCTGTATGGTGCAGAAACATGGACGATGAATAAGCATTTGGAAGAAAGAATTGAGGCTCTTGAAATGTGGATATATAGAAGAATGGGGCGTATCTCATGGAAAGAGATGAAAACAAATAAGGAGGTCCTAGAAAATCTAGGCATGAAAAGAGAACTAATGAGAGAGGTCAAAGTTCGGCAGCTAAAATACTTTGGCCACATAAAAAGGCATAACACCTTGCAGAAGACCATAACAGAAGGGAGAGTTGAAGGCAAACGTGCAAGGGGAAGACAGCGATATAAGTGGGAAGATAACATCAAGAGATGGACGGGAAAGAGTCTATCAGAGTGTACCACCAAGACAAGAGACAGAAGACGTTGGAGATCCATTACAGCCAACCTTCGTTGTGGAGATGGCAACTGATGATGATGATGAAACAGATACGCTTAATAAGCTAATTAAAACTGAGAATTAGGTTGAACACTGCTAACTGCTACTCTCCGCTGAGATTGTGGATTGGGGAAACAAAAGATGTGCATCCGAGGATATTTCACTCAACCTCTGTTTTATTTAGAAAAAAAAAAGAATAACCCACATTATTGTTACTTTCTCACGTCTTGCTGACCATAGAACCACTGCTGTATTTTTCTTAACGCTTCTCATGGAGCATGGGAACAAAATTCTAGTCTTTCAGGAAGCCAGCAACAAATATTCACATGGGTCTTGCAGCCGTGGTTTCTTTAGCAATTTCTTTAGGTAGACGTTTTAATAAAAACATCATCAAAATTTTATAACAGTAACTATTTACATATAACCCGAAGTTATTATTTTATAAAAAAAATAAAAAAAGCAGATTGGCAACACTGCTGGAAACATCGTAAATCTGGCCCTCCTGAACAGGGACAGACAATTTGACATGACGTCACTGCTAACCTTTACGATGACGTAGCTAGTGCATTGGCGTAAGCAAAGGTCAAGACTGAGAATTATCTCCAGACGCGTCTGGTTCCGTTTAAAATGATATTATTATCTCTCCATTCCTCTCACTGAAACACACACACACACACGTGTAATTTCGCTCGCATAATATCTTTCTTTATCTCTCTTTCTCTCTATCTTTCTCTTTCCGGTGGTTCTCAAAATGTTCGGTCTGACGCTCCAATTTCGCTTTAACAAACAAAAAAACCAGCCCCTTTAAAACTTAAAGAATAAGGTATCCAATTCCAGATACTGCCGTAGTGGAGTGAAGCTTTGTGGATGTGACTATAACAGTTCCAGCATCCAGACATGGCGTGACCAGTTCCCTTCCCTTCCGCCTTGTCCTCTCATAACTCAAGAGCAAAGTGAGGTACCCATACACAGCTGGGTAGACTAGAGCGTTTTCGATACCATAGATCTAACCCAGCACCTTTGCTGCGAGAGACCAGCGCTTTAACCACTCTATCAGTCTAACGCCCCTTCAAATGTTATTGAATAAATTCAAGACTAATATGCCCCCGTGTAACTCCACGGGGTGTTTGAAGAGACAAAAATAAAACACGATTACTGCACACTCGGACATGTTGTAGAAGGCTACTAGTATAAGGCTGTGCATAGTGATGGCAAGATCATGATGTACAACAAATTGCCACAGAACTACCTCTACAAGAGTTTACGGTAGTTTGACACATAATATCAATTTAAAAGTAGCACTTTGATTTCATTATTTCAGCTTATTACATTTCAATTTCTGTTTATAATATCATTAGTACTAATTAAGGAAGCAAAAGCACAGAGGATTAAATGAATAGTTATTATATGGAAAAGTATAATCAACAATATAATTTCCTTGATGTGTCATGACACGTGGGAAACGTTGGACAAAGGGACTAACATAAAAATCTTTTTTAAAACAAAGGGAAACAATTATCATATTTTCTACGTTGGCGTGCGAGATGGAAAACCTCAGTCACTTCAATTCAAACTTTTCCCACGTAATCTAAATGTCATTAGGAATAATGAAGGTCGTTTGTAAGTCTGAATATTTTAAATTTCCAATTATACTTCTGTTAACTTTATGTTGTTTAAAAAACATGATATGACGCACATGGCGCACACTATAGTATTTCCCGTCATTTCCGGACGTGAAACTTGCGGGCTTCAGGAATATTTAAGATATAATCAACAAAAATTAAGAAGAAAAACGCTTACCAAATGGAACAATTTACGTACACCTTTAAACCAAAGACCATTATAAAGTAATACAAAAAAGGGAAACAAAAAAACTATAATAAAGTAATAAAAATAAGGGAAACAAAAGCAACAACTACAAAGTAATACAAACAAGGGAAACAAAAGCCACAATTATAAAGTAATACAAATAAGGGAAACAAAAGAGACCTTTATAAAGTAATACAAACAAGGGAAGCAAAAGCAACAATTACAAAGTGATACAAATTAGGGAAACAAAAGAGACCTTTATAATGTAATACAAAAAAAGGGAAACAAAAGCAACAATTATAAAGTAATACATATAATGGAATCAAAAGAAACCATTATAAAGTAATACTACTAAGGATCGCAAAAGGAACCGTTATAAAGTAATAATAATAAGGAAAACCAAAGGAACCGTTATAAAGTAATAAAAACAAGGAAAACAAAAGAAACCATTATAAATTAATGATAACAAGGAAAACAAAAGCAACCATTAAAAAGTAATACTAATAAAGGAAAACAAAAGCAACCATTATAAAGTAATACTAATGAAGGAAAACAAAAGCAACCATTGTAAACTAATACTAATAAAGGAAAACAAAAGCAACCATTATAAAGTAATACTAATGAAGGAAAACAAAAGCAACCATTGTAAAGTAATACTAATAAAGGAAAACAAAAGCAACCATTATAAAGTAATACTAATAAAGGAAAACAAAAGCAACCATTATAAAGTAATACTAATAAAGGAAAACAAAAGCAACCATTATAAAGTAATACTAATAAAGGAAAACAAAAGCAACATTATAAAGTCGTAATACTAAGGAAAGCAAAAGCAAAGAAGGAAGTATGAAAAATTTCACAACATGGAAACTGCCACCAAAAAAATAATAACATAATTAAACTTAAATATTCAAAATATAAACAAATTCTAACGTAAACAGATCAAATTAAATGAGTTGAAAATAACAATCTAAGGTTATGAAAAATACGCAAAGAAAAATAAAGCTACACTCAATAACCTAATTATAACCGAAAATTAGGCTGAACAATCTAAACTCATCACTGCGATGGTGTATTTAGGGAAGCAAATTAAGTTAATCTGATGATACTAGCAATAACCCGTCAAAATTGACAGTTTTTTTAATTATAGTGTGTTGTTTCTGTTACATGATTTACAGACGGTACTATCACTACTGTGGACATTTCATTGCAGGCGACCGTCATTAGATATTTTTAGTGAAAATTATATGGAAATATTAAATATGAAGACATGGAATAACCTTCCTAAATGACATGTGGAGCAGTGATAATGATCTAATGGACCGTAAATTGACTAAATAACTAACATTTCTTTTATGACAATATGTCTTGTAATTGTTCGTGCATCTTTTAAAATCTTGCCCTGGTCGACTTACTGCCTCTGAGAAGCCATGGTCGACTTACTGCCTCTGAGAAGCCATGGTCGACTTACTGCCTCTGAGAAGCATGGTCGACTTAATGCCTCTGAGAACAACGTTTGAAGTTTGACGAAAGTCACCGCCTAATATGAACACCTTTACAACAAATGGTCGAATGTCACGCATTATTATGGATCATTTTGATCCATAAAAGTAAGTCTGTAATACTTTAAATTAAAATTTTGTCTTGAAGAAACAATCAAAAACTTACATTTAAAGGTTATTTTTAAGAAAATGATGAGTTAAATCCGTTTCCCGAATGAAAGTGGACAGAAGAGTATCCTGATTGTCTGTTGCTTTAATCTGCATCTCCGCACCTTCCTGTCTCCAGTTCATGTAGTGTTTATCAATTGTGTTGTTGGCTTTTTTCCATAATCAAACTGTTCATGCACACCGTCATTTGCGCACTTTTCTATTTTCGGGAGAGTACATATAAGGGAAACAATACAATTAATGTCTAACTTTCAATCCCAGTTGCACAACTTAGCTGTGGTTGAAAGTTAATGTACTCTCTCAAAAATAGAAAAGTGCGCAAATGACGGTGTGCATGATGTGACCGACCGACGTACTTACAGCGGGACTTATGAAATTGGATTCCAGCCAGCTTCTATTTGTTTAGAAATCAAGAATACAGCATTTATTCATTTACTTTTTCGCTTCTTATTGGGCATAGAGCTACGGTTGTAACTGGTGTCCTTGGGAGAAGCCTGCATCAAAGCTGTTATGGGCACTTGCAGCAATAGGATCGTTAGATTTCTGTGGTACATTATGAGGTTGCCAGCCCCACCCACAACCTCATATAAGTCGCCTCATACAACATGCCCGAGGAAGCAGCAGTTCTATTTCTGTCTTTGTGTCTTGAGACCCCCCCCCCCCCCCCCCCCGGGTACCACACGGGGTAGAACATATATTCATCATCATCATCATCATCATCACCATCCAAACAACCAAGGAGCTTAGGGCTTCATGAAATGTATGCCATGTTTTCCTGTCTCTGTGCGACCAGCAACAGGATTGCCCATGTCTTTTTCATCTCCTTCACCTCTGTCTCCAGTTTTCTCCTACAAGTGTTCTTTGATCTCCCTGTAACTTTGGACCTGTGGGGCCTGTGGATTCCAGAACAAGCACTGCCTGGAAGTTTCCTCAGTGTTTGTCCAGCGTCGTCTTTTCTTCTCTTGTACCACTTCCGCTTGTTTATTTCTGGTCATCAGTTACGTTTGGTTCGGTTTTGACCATCCTCATTGCACAAGGACAACTCCGTCAGTGCTGCGATTGCTCCGATCACCTCCCTTAGATCACCCAAGGATGATCTCAGACCAGCGCACACACTTCGTAGCACCGGAGAGGATCAAAATGCGTGTATACAGGAATCACGAATACTTTGCATGTTGTTGTGGGGGGGGGGGGGGGGGAAGTGTCCTAATGTTTTACAATTTTTCTAGAGCAGCGGCCGTATGGCCTACTCTTTACGATTTCCAACTGCCGAGGGCTTTTTCACGTGCGCAAGTTGTACACGGGGGCCTGCTTTTTTGGACTTACCAGAGAAGGCTAGTCATCCGATCTCACTACCCAGGAGATCAGGGGGAATATGACATTATTAAGAACTACTGACCCTGACAAAAATGTCCATCAATTCTATTCCCTGTACGAGGAGCGAACCCGGTACCTTTAGAATTAGCTACTCGGACCCCGTAATCCGTTTCACATAAGTGATGTTGTATTACCACTTCAAGCCTAATATTCTACGCAAGCAACTCATTTACGAAAGTCTGTAGCAAATATGTGTATGAATCCTACTCACATATTGCAAATGCCACATACATCGATGCACGAAAATAAATAAAGACTAGATATGGGTAAGGAAGATACACTAAGGACAAATGACAATTGCCTGTTAAAGAACGGCAGTGCAACCGATGACTGAACAAGATGCAAATGTTGTAATTTGACATCAAACGTAAGACCAGCTAGCATAGACGTATCAGAAGAAACATCAGGCCTGTATACAACCAGCGCCGCACAAGAACAATAAGCATTCATACCCCTCCGATTTTATCTGCGGGAGACTGAACATCTGTAGGTTTGCCTGGAGTGCAGTAGGTTTCCATTCTGATCAATAATATAAATAACGAATATAAACGTGCAAAAAATATAAATAAAAGCGATAGCAATGTGCACGAAAATGAAAATAGGAACTTGTGGAATAGACATAGAGAGACATATTCACAAACATATATACAAACAAACGTGGTCACTGCAAAGGCAACACCTATTGAACGGATTTTTTTTTACCCTTCACCACAACAAGACGTACATCTTGTCAGTGATGCGGTACATTAATCTTTCAAGAGCAAGTTGGCACGCCCATGTGCCTTTATCTGATATTCTTACGCCTGCACTGCGTACGTTATAAAACAAAGCTGTTTATTGCATACAACACTTCAAAATATTCTTCCGCCAATTTACGGCGATTTAAAAAAAAAAAAGATATTACAAGACATCTTCTCATAAAAATTAATGTTTACTTGTTCTTTTAAAACATCAGCTGTAGGGGGAAAAAAATGTTGCATCTATTTTGGCGCGCAGGTAAGGAAAAGTTCATGGAAAAAGCCGGTTGCATAGCAAAGCGAGGTTGTCGCACGGAAGGTCCTGGGTTCGAGTCCTGGGTAAGCCACTCATGTCTGTTGTTTTTCTGTTGTCTAATTTTCTAATTATTTATTTCTTACGAGTGCCTGAAAACATACGAGGGGCGTTCAGAAAGTAATGCACCTCATCGTTTTTCTCAGCTAATAATGAAGATAGAAGCATGAAATTTTGCACACTTCAAATATGGCATGTGCCAAATGTGTGCACTAAATTGCACTGCAACCGGCCAAATAATACGGCTGCCCTAAACCGTTGAAATGGAGCGTGTTAGCAACTTGCGTTATAAACAGCGAATTGTGATAGAATGTCTCGTTGCAGAGAAGGAAACTGTTGTGAATATTCAAGAGCGTCTATGTGATGTGTATGGAAGTTTTGCAGTCGACAGGAGTACAGTCAGTCGCTGGGTTCAGAGAATCAAAGAATCAAGAAGTGGAGATACGGAGCTGCTTGATCGGCCGCGCTGTGGACGGCCTGCCACAGCCACCAACGCAGAAATGTTGAAATGCGCTGAAGGCATTATTCTTACTGATAGGCGAATCACTACTCAACAATTGGCCTTACAGCTGTCAGTCAGCATTGGTAGTGCAAATGCAGTTATAAAAACTCTCGGATTTTCTAAGGTTTGCGCAAGATGGGTGCCTCGAAGTCTCACAAATGACCACCGATTGCAAAGGAAAGCAATTTCTTCTGAATTGTTGGAGCATTTCAATGCTGATGGAGAGAACATTTTGGCTAAGATCGTTACAGGTGACGAAACCTGGGCACATCATTTTGAACCTGAGACAAGAGGACAGTCAATGGAGTGGCATCATCCGCAATCACCACGAAGAAAGAAATTCAAGACAATTCCTTCAGCTGGAAAGGTCATGATCACTGTCTTTTGGGACATTGAAGGTGTGATTCTTGTGGACGTTATGCCAAGAGGAGAGACAATAAATTCACAAGCTTACATTAAGACATTGAAAAAACTCAATCAATGTTTTCGCAGAGTTCGGCCGCACAAGAATCCAGCAGACCTGCTTCTCCTTCACGACAATGCGCGACCACACACAAGTCTGGCAACACGGGAAGCAATCACCAAATTTGGTTGGACTGTACTACCCCATCCACCCTATAGTCCCGATTTGGCACCCTCTGATTTTCATCTATTTGGTCCACTTAAAGATGCACTCCGTGGGACAAGGTTTGAAGATGATGAAGGAGTGATTCATGCAGCGAAGAAATGGCTACATGATCAAGACAAAATCTTTTACGGGCTAGGAATACATGCACTTGTTTTGCGCTGGCAAAAAGCCGTACAAGTTGATGGGGATTATGTTGAATAATACCGATGTTTGCATGACATATCCATGTATATTGTGTATAAATTTCATGCTTTTTTAATAAACAGCTCCTGAGAAAAACGATGTGGTGCATTACTTTCTGATTGCCCCTCATTTCTTTATGTTCGTCTAATATTTATTTAGCGAATGGTTGACAGTTCTTTATAACTGAGCAATAACTAGGCCTTCTGGGGGATAGCCACTTCTATAACTCGAAGGGACATTAAGGAGCAGACAAGAGGGTGTCAACATTTGAATAAAACCATTGAAGGAACATATTTAGAAATAAACCAGCAAATAACCCACCAAAACATGACCTAGTTATAATGCTGAGCTCTGTCTTCTTAATAAGCTACACCGACAAACATGGGAAATGAAGAGACAGGGATCCAGACCTACTGGGCGACTCCAAGTTCGCTGGGAGGACAACATTAGACTAACTCTAATAGCCCGAGGACTAGATTAGAATCAGGCCAGGAGGAAGACAGCCGATAGGACCGTATGGCGCTCTCTCAGGTAAACCTCTACACCCCAGGGTAGAAGAGGAACGGTATATAAATATTAAACAAACATAAAGGTATATTTTCAGGCACCCGTTAGAATAAAAAAAGTAGAACACTAGACAACAGAAAAACAACAGACGTGAGTGGCACCCAGGACTAGAACCCAGGACCTTCCGTGCGACAACCCCGCCTAGCATAGCAAGCGAATCACACTATCCTCTCTGCCATCTAGGCATCACCAAAAATGATGCTTCGATGACGGGTCACAAGTGCGAACCGCAAGATATAACAACGGAAATTTACCATGGGCAGTCCAGCCTATTAATGACGGAATCACTTCTGTTGTTCCCTTATTATACAGTATAGGTCAGACCACACAAGACAAAGACCTTAATACTGTGACCAAGTAAGTAAGTCATTCTCCTGCATATCCTCACAACCGTACAAATTCTCATATGGTCATTTTATTCATTTCAATTTACTTTTAAAATAATATTCAATGAAACGCGAAGTCTGATGTGCTGAGATGCTTCAGTGGCTACATTTATAAATGTAGACGATGTAGGTTTTAATTCATACTAACCCACATAAACTCTACTTAATATAAAAAGAGGGCATATGAAAATCATTTTGTTAATATAACTGGCATCTCAGAAGTGAAGAGCAGAAAAGCTGAAGAGTATTTTGTGAAACAATGTGTCATTGGCAGTAAGAATGAGAGTTCTTCATTGTTATATAGAACCATTCCTGACTTATGGGAGTGAGTCATGGACAATTAGTAAACAAATAGGGACAGCACTAGAGGCCACAGAGATGTGGTTTTACAGAAGAATGTTAAAAATACCACGGACAGCCAAAAAGAGTAATGAGGATGTGCTGAAGGATGCCCATGCGCAAAGGAAACGTATTTCACAAGTTAGAAAGAAGCAATCCACTTTTTGGGGGGAGCATGTTATGAGAAGAGGAAAGCTGGAATATATCGTAACAACTGGTCAGACTTAAGGAAAAAGAGATAGGGGAAGACAAAGAGAGCAAGTACTGGACAGTCCGACATCGTTGCATGGAAAGAAGTCAACAGCAGAATTGATAAATTGTACTGGAGACAGGAAGTTATGGAGAGACAAGATCTCCCACGCCACTAGGCATAGTACTTGAAGAAGAAAAAGAACTGCCATTGATATTTCTGAGAGAAATTCCACTGCCAGACCGGAAGAAATGCGCATTATTTCAATCAGGGTGCAGTTTAGTGTCTTTGCAGCAATTTCGCGGATTTTCCACAAAACATTGCACGTTTGGTGGGTGTTATGATTAAAATTCATAACGATTGTGCCTATTATATAGTTAGCTCAACAGGGCTCCTTGTTTGTTTATTTTATACGGGGTCACTGATAAAGACGGGTGAGTGACGTTGAGCCGATATGCTTGGCTGGCTCACGCGAAACTAGAGGAGCAGAAGTGCGGGACCTTATACGATTGTGTGTCATGGCGAGTGGACGTATGTGTTTGAGCTCCTTATTGCTGAAGTGTTTATACTGGAGTTATGTTATCACTAATACATCAAGATCTTCGGTGAGATATATCTAGTTATCTAGTCATCGGTATTGACAAGAAGTATAATTGTTCAGTGTCGAGTGTTAAGAGATATAAATCATATTGAGAACAAAAGGACAGCCTTCCTAACATGGACTGACTGCCTACGGTATTTCGTCTTCTGCATATTATCTGCCATTATATGTTGGCCTGAACTATTGTATGTGGAACTGCATGCAGTTTGAAATAAATTGTATATTGTCCACTTCGTCAGTTGTGACTCAAATAATTCTGAGTGGTGTGGGCTGGTTGCGGTGTCTGAGAGATTTACTACCCTAGACGTCATCTTGGCCACATGAACCATCCTGTTATTAAATATTATTATTAACAATCTAAAAAGACACGTAACAGTGGGAAAAGATTTGACTGAAAGGTACATTCAAAGCAGTACTTGTAAAGAGGAATTTATTTATAAACAAATATGTGAAACAATCCTACTCATTCAACAGCACGTGCACATAAATTCAAAATGAACTAACCATTACAAGGTGGTCTTTTTTTCTGGAATCCACAAGGTAATAGAAATAAAAGGAGCGAAAAGATAAATAAGTAAAAATAACACGCAGAAGAGACCTAGATACAAACTAGCAAAAATGGAAAGACATCTAATAGATGGCACATAACATGAAATACGTTGATGAAGGCCTATGCTCCTTAGGGACCTGAAAGGTGGTGATAATGGCATGACAGGAAGGCTTGGCTTGTATTTCATGAAGGCATGTGCTCCTCGGGGAGCAGGCAGGTAATAATTAATGAATACATGGATACACTAGAGCAGGGGAAAAACATACAAGAACAGAACAAAAAAACTGATAATAAACATGGATAAATTATTATCACAGAACGTATAGTATCGTAGCTGTGAAAACACATTGAGAAACGTTACTTCTCAAAACGGTGAGCACGCACTAACATGTGGTTTATAATTTTGGAGCTGGGAGAAACTTTCGTTCCTTCTACCTATATGCACTCAGCGTTACACACACCATTATTTATCGCCGGTATATGTAGGACGAAACGAATCTCAGAACCACGCTTATAAATCTTCCCCAAACAAGAATCTAGTGTAAAAATCATCAACGATCTCTCCGTTGCTTCTATGTTATTGGTGAAAACAATTTTTTCTTCAAAAACTGTAACTGCAGTATGCAATGCTTCGAGATAATTAAAACTTTTTACGAAACTGAAACAAAAACACAGTAAGGAAATATGGAACGATTTTATATGTTTTCTTAATTTATATAGGAATATTTGATACGATAGAAAGATCGAAAGAAATACATACATAAAGGGATGGAGTGAGGGAGATAGATAGATAGATAGATAGATAGATAGATAGATAGATAGACAGACAGACAGACAGACAGACAGACAGACAGACAGACAGACAGACAGACAGACAGACAGACAGACAGATAGATAGATAGATAGATAGATAGATAGATAGATAGATAGATAGATAGATAGATAGATAGATAGATAGATAGATAGATAGATAGATAGATAGATAGATAGATAGATAGATAGATAGATAGATAGATAGATGGGTGGGTGGATGGATGGATGGATGGATGGATTGATGGATGGATAGAGGTTGCGTGGAAACGCTTAGATATTCAAATAGGTAATGGTAGTTTTGTGTATATAGGAGAACACGCAGGTATATGTGGGTTGTTAACCTGATCTATGTATGAATATGTAAAAGTGTATTTGTGTAGTTGAGAGCATGTGCATCAGTATAATAATTTTTATTCGTTTGTGATGTGATTACATACATATGTGTAATTAATGGTATTTTTAGCGCAAGGCAAGATTGAAACTGAAGTAATCGTCGAGAGTGGTAAATGAAAGAATTAGTGTGTGCGATTCTTAAGGTGTTTCTGATTAATCGGAGTGATAATTACGTGAGTCATTATGGTAGAGCGTAGCAATATTCTGACCTTCGCATGGTATGATGTTTGAAAGGTGATAGCCTGGAGAAAGGTGTAGTTTATTCAAAAAGAGGTGAGGGATATCAGGTGACATATGAGTAAGATCAGATTAATGGATGAAAGAATAGAAAATGTAAGTGGAAATTTTCGATGTAAAGACTCCCGGGCCAACTGTCGAGCTGTGAGCGAGCCTTCATTGAGAGACAGGTGTATTATATAGGAATACTATTAGGGGTTACTTTCAAAATTGCCTCCAGCTGGCGGAAAATTGTGGATTTTAAAGCTGCGTCCAAGATGGAGTGGGTTCAATTTTCTACACAAGACAACAGGAGGCTGACACTTGGGAGTCATGACCCAGGTGGGCCCGCCCCCTTTAGAGTGTAAAGGAGAGTAAGGGGCCGAAACACTTGATCGACGGGGGAACCACTTCTGATGATCAGATCGTCTCCTGTTGTATCGCTTTGTTTAGAGTTTCCTATCATAACTTGAACCTGCACATTGTACTTGTCATTTCTGTCTAGATAGTACAGAGGAGTCGTGTTACTGTTGAACTTTGTTGAACTCTTTACCAAAAAGCTGCTCCCTCACGGCTACTCATTTTAGTAACCACTTCAAAACAGAAATTAACCATCTCAAATCGACACTAAAGCCAATGGACTGCGATATTAGTAAACTGACCGCCTTCTGCAACACTGAACATACCATAACAGATCTTAGAGATATTCCTTTTCTAACAGTACACGAAGTTCTCAAATATATCTTGGCATTAAAAAACAATTCATCTGGTCTTGATGGTATCAGCAATAAGATTCTACGTTACGCTGCACCCATCATTTGCGACTCCTTAACCTATGTGTACAATCAATGTATTGCACACAACTACTTTCCCACAGCATTTAAATCTGCCAAAGTGTATCCTCTCTATAAATCTGGCTCACATAGCGATCCCAAAAGTTACAGACCAATATCCCTTCTATCATCTCTTTCAAAAACACTAGAGAAACACATTTACAACACCACATTTCAACACTTAACAACAAACAAACTGCTCATTGAGAGCCAGTCAGGTTTCAGACCCAAACATTCCTGTCACACAGCTCTCACCAAAATGGCTGATAACTGGCTGTCGAACGTAAATGATGGAAAATTAGGTGGTGCTGTTTTTGTTGACTTCAAAAAAGCATTTGACATGGTTGATAACACTATCTTGGTTCAAAAGTTGGAAACCCTCAGAATAGGCCCTAATCCACTAAACATCATCAAATCATTCCTGGGAGATCGACAACAGTTAGTGCTTCACAACAACTCGACATCAGATTTCTCGAAGGTAGTTACAGGAGTACCGCAGGGTTCTATTCTTGGACCCCTACTCTTCGCAATGTTCATCAACGACCTGCCACTACATCTAAAATATTCAACTTGTGACACCTCTTTGCAGATGATTGTACTATCTACACTAGTGACAATGACTGCGTGGCACTTGAAATGACTCTTCAATGCGATGTAGACAATCTAACAAAATGGAGTAATATGAATCGTATGCCATTAAACACAGCAAAAAACGAAATCTATGTTGATTACCACCAGACAGAAAAGATCGCTACAGGTACACGCGGAATCAATACAAATTGAACATGTAACAGAACACAAAGTTCTAGGAATCACGATTGACCAGCACTTAACGTGGAACTCCCATGTACGGAATTTAACCAAACACTTAGCTCAAAAGACGTACCAGCTAGCCAAAATAAAACACTTCTTAGACGCAGACACTAGACTATTGTTCTACACCTCACATATACAGACACATCTAGATTACTGCTCTACACTATGGGATGGTTGCCCTGCTTCCACCTCAAAGAGACTGCACTCCCTGCATAAGAGAGCAATACGTCTGATCACCGATAGTCGCACGATATCACACACAAGGACAGGAAAAGAACCCGCAATACTGTCCCTGAAAAAACGTCTTCTCTACAACAAAGCCAAGCTGACTCACGCAATTCTATCAAACAATGCTCCGCCGTACCTACGATCATTGTTTCAAACCAGTAGAAGAGAGGGACTACAATTACATCAGTTACGTCTGCCCAAACCTAGGATCGACCTGTTCAAACAGAGTCTAGCCTACTCTGGAGCCTACTTATGGAACAGCCTTCCACACCACCTAAAACGCCTACCTACACAATATTCATTTAACAAAGCACTTTTCAAACACTTCCTCAACACTGATTATCTACCCCCATAAAAACATCATTTGCCTGTCAACATCTCATCCATAGGTCAACATTTCTTTTCCTCTTCTGCTCGTTTTTAATGAGAATAATTTGTTTTATATCCATGTAATACTATTATATAATGTAATGTATGTGAGAATGTACCCGCATACCACTGTACTTTAGAGATGTGAATGTTTCCGTTTGCTTAAATGGGTGATGTACATGCAGATATAATTTTTTTTTTTAACTGCTGAAAGACTTTTTCTGCTACAGAAGTGCGCAAGAAAGTGTTATTATTATTATTTCAATTTCCGCCAAGAATGTATGGATGTAAGCGAGAATGTGTTTTTGTAATTTTTGTATTGAGGATTGATGACACATTCAAAAATACTACAGATTAGACGTTTTGACCGCATAAGTGAGTGTCGGTATATATAACTTATTTATTTATTGTTTTGTTTATATTATTTTATTTTTATTATTTTTCTTCAGTCACTATCTTGTTTATTTTAAAAAAAAACCTAGGCTACTCTTTTTTTATTATGATTGTATACTGTAAATGAATGCTGTTATGTTAACTTTATAATGTTGCATGCCTTTAAATTAATGCTTAAAGTAATACGTGGGAATAAAAGGATATAGTATGCAAGATTAATGAGAGTGAAAGGGCAGAATGTTAGACAGGCCTGCGCGCCCAATTCTTAACCCTTCGAAAATAAAGTTCGTTCGTTCACTGTTATATGTGTTAGTGCATTATTAGATCCTTCTGTGGATTGATTGCATTGACACACCAAATACCAACACACACAAAATTCCTTGACATGTATATGAAGATGTAAGTATGTATTGTTGTATATATACCAGCCACATCCGCGATTTTCAACAGCAGCAACAGTTACTCACCGATTGTTGTTGTCACCGTGATGGCGTACAAAAGAGAACTAGCAAACGTCCATACACCCTCCTCATCAACTCCCTCAACACCATCCCATCCCTTATCCTTGGTAATGCCGTGAATGAACTCCTGGTAATTCAGAATCGTATCGTTCACTTCTCCGGTAAAATTCTCCATTCCTCTCTCCGTCTTCTGGAACTCAACTGCAAGAGAAACCAGTTGACCAACCACTTTCTCTCGTCTTTCCTAAGGGAATAAAATTTAAAAACAAACATATTATTTCTGTGTGAAATAACACACTGGACAATATCAGAGGTTAAGAATAGAATGTTTGGTTAAACTGAATCCACGAGCTGTCAGCTTCGTTTAAATGCACCCAAAGCTTACGTAAAATATGGCCTCGAACTGCAAACGTCTATCTCCCGGCCTTCTCGTGGCGGTACAGTGGCGATGTTGTCTTCAATGCCATAAAACCAGAATGCTGCGCGTAGATGAAGCACGTGAGCATTAGATGACCATTAATCTAGAAGGAAAACTATGATTTTAAACCACGTGCTATCTTGAGGGTAGGCTAGGGACAGACAATGGCTACATAAAGTACATCGAATATCAACATGTTTACAGAAAATATTTGTGCTGGGCCGTAAGGTGCAGATATCTGAGACCTGTTGTAAACTCTAGAACACCATAGATCGTTAAGCTCAATACGTGCCGGCGCAAAGACCGTAAAACATTTGAACTTAAATTCCTCCACGAATGTTGGCTTCACGAGAGGAGAATCTTGGCAGCATGACCTTTGACCCAACTCATTTAAATGAGAAACTGCACACCGATGTGAGAAACCTGACAAAACCGCAACCTTTATAGAAAAACAAGGTGTCGTTATATGAGATTCAAGATATGGAACATTATTTCTAAGTCACGAAATGCAACACTATTTCTAAGTCACGAAATGCAACACTATTTGAAAGTCACGAAATGAAACACTATTTCTAAGTCACGCTAAGGAACATTATGTCTAAGTCACGCTATGGAACACTATTTCTGAGTCACGCTATGGAACACGATTTCTAAATCACGCTCTATAGAACACTATTTGTAAGTCACGTATAAGAACACCATTCTGAAATTACAATATGGAATACTATTTCTAATTCACGTTACGAATACAGTTTCTCGTTCACGATGTAGAATAACATTTCCAAGTCACGATCTAGAACATTATTTATGTTCCGATATGTGTCATTATTCTCTCAAGAATCTTTTGAATACATCAATTTGTTATCGTTAAACTTGCTAATGTAGTCACTTTACACCGCAGAAAAACAAAATGAATATAAAACGTACAACACTTCAAAATATTATTTCAGCAAGTTTACAATGATTGTATAAAAACGGTGAGACATGTTTGCTGTTACATGTTTACCTCTTATTTTAAAACATCCTGCGTGAAAAACAATATTTAGCAACTGTTTTGTTGTCTGATTAAAACGGAACAAAAGTACGGGGCAGAGAGTGTTAGAGCAGTACAACATGACAGCAGACAGACTAAAATACAAGCACTGAATCTGAAACCAGCAATTAACGCTAGCTGTGGGGCATCTCAAGTTGTATGTAAAAGGGACACAAAGTGGTTTTAGTGTTTAAATGAAATGTTAGAAGTGTAACGATAATTGTGCCGATAGTAAACTTGGATTTAGCAGGGCTAAATATTTAATTTTTTCATTCCACGTGTGACGCTTAGCCCCATGGGCATATTTTAACTTTCTTTTTTTTTTTTTTTAGTATAAAATGTTTTGCCTTGCCTTCCGACCGACAAAGATTGTCAGTATTTTACTAATGCCAACTACTGAACTTTGACTTGGACCTTACCTCGTTCTGGTACAGACTTTCTTAGTAATTAGGTCAGTATTCCAGCAATCATTATCATCTTTGTTATAAGTACCCTTCAGCTCACAAAAGATACAATCAACAAATTCATGCCAACCCCTCCTGTCCTGTGCTATGTTCAAAGTTGTTCAATGTTTTTTAATTAATCCCTTTCATGTCTGAACCTTATCCATGTATTTTTTCTGCTTATAACAATACCTCTCATACTCTGGGGATTCAGATAATAGAACTGTTTTGTAATGCTATCAACTGGTTTTTATTTCAGTATGTGTCCTATTCAACGCTATGGTCTTCCATCTGCCTCTCCTTCCACTAGCATTTGCCTAGTTCTTGTCATCAGTTCCACACTGGCGACCTCGTGGTATCACTTCAGTCCTTATGTACTACACAAGCAAGATTTATGAGAGACAAACATCTCCCAGTTGTCGTTTCTTTAGTTCAGTGTAGTGTACACTCACGGACTGCTGCGTCTCACACAAACACTGAGGTAAAACTACAGTACGCGATCTGAGAGTTCAAGCGAGAGTTACGGTCCGGATGTACGCTCTTAATATGAGATTTACGTAAGCGGAGATAATTTTATGCATACCGGTGCAGTAAGTTACAGTTCAGGTGAGGATCCACACGGAGACTACAAACCTTCAACAGCTAGTGGATTTACTATCCTAGTCATGTAATGTGGTGCTCATAACAGAATCAGACAAGTGCCAGGGGAACACACGATGGGAAGAAGACGTTTGATATGTCTTGCACAAAACTGAGGAAACTTGTTGATAGCATTACCAGGCAACCGTTGCTATGGAATCCCCAAAGTAAGAAAAAAAGTAAGATCAGAGAACAATTGGAGATTTGGGGACAGAGGTGAAAATGACGAAAACGATATCGACAGACTTTGAAGACATGTGACAAGAGTACGTACGTGGCATGTGTTTGTTGAATGCCTATGCTTCTTGAGAACCTACTTGGTATTGACTGGTGGATTATTCCAAAATTACCCGTTCCGTCTCCTGGCCTATATGGAGTATCATGATACAATCAGCCTGTGACGGTACGTAGTTTTCGTTCGTCCATTTTTTTCTGGCTATCTTTCGTACCGTCTTCCTTTTTGCACTCATATATCTATAAGTATTTTTTCGTAGGTATATTCTTCCATTAGATAACACCATATTTCAGGACGTGGTCATAGTTTGCATGTTTATCTGTTAATTGTGCGAAGTCAGCGCTCAGCAAGACGGGTGACAATAGATTAAGAGGTTAAAACTAAATTCGGTCTCCTGGTCTTTTACCTAAAACAGAGACAGAGGGCTGGCGTGTTTTGCCAGATAACGAGTTAATTTTTCTCCGTCCAGCTGGATAGATGAGACGGAAATATTGTAGAATTAGGAAGGGTTAGTCGAAATCTTGTTTGTCTATCTATCTGGGCTGACCTGATATGTCATACACTTGCATATGACAATACTGACTGGAACATGTGACGCAATCATTTCCGGCAGTACATGTAATTAGCAAAACTATCCATCCATATCCAATAACACCAATCTCAAAATGTAATAGACACGTAGGGGAATGATATAAATTAAGACATCATACTGTGGCAATTGGTTTAGAAAATAAACAGCAGGAAATTAAATTTCGCGTGGCTTGAGATTTCGTGTTCACGGGCATAGGCACAATTCAGAGGAAAATGAAATGGTTGTGGAAGCGGAGAGTCTCTTAATGTCTACGTATGACTCATTATAAATGCTTATATTTAGAGCCAAACATATCAATATTTTGCTGATTTACTTGTGGCTTGGGGCTCATTGAACCCGAGTCTATTGTCACATAGAGACAAATATTTAATGATCTCGCAAAAGTAAGCAGGCCATACACACTTTACAAGAACCGAGAAAACTCATTTTGTTGTTATTGTCATCCTAAAAATATATGCGAGACTCCCTAAAATAGGAGCTAATCCTCCTATTTATCTCACTGCCAAGAGTAAGTTGTGAGCGAAGGTTTTATTTTTGATAAACTCACCCTTTATTATAACTCTCTGGCCACATTCGTGGTCCACTTTGACAGATCAAGGGAGCTAACTGCGACACATCCAAAACAATTATGCTGCATGCGAAAATATACATTGATAATTCATTTACTTTCGTTATGTAATGGGATTTTTTTTCCCTTGTCTATTATTTCTTTTTTCATGTATGTTTTTAAATGTTGGCACATTATGGCACTCCAAGTAAATTTGCATGATGCAGCCCAGAGGGTTGTAGCTGACTTTGTACCCTTCATATAAATGTAATAGCAGAATCTTTTCCTGATGAGTTTAGTAATACAGGTATTGCCACTACATTTAACCAAGAGCCAGGGATCCAAACCTGCAGGACGACCCAGAGTTAACTGGAAGCACGGTACCCAAAGACGCAGCAATAGAGAATGCAGTCAGCGACTCATAGCTTGACTGCTTGCGTCGGGGTCAGCGAACAAGAGCTGACCAAGACCCTACTGCACCTCCACGCGGTGGTCCTGGAAACAGGCTGCACCACTGCAGTCTGGCTGAGAGAGTAGGAATCGAAGAGGGAAGGCAAACCCGGTCCCCAAAAAATGCCGTGCTGAAGTCGGATGTGCCGGCCGAAAGGCGCAGATATCGCAGCTGTGCTGTAAACAGACACAACGCAACCAACGTCCTTTTCAGGACGAACGAGGAAGAAGGAAGAAGAAGAACTGGGAGCACAACAGAAAATCTCTAAAGGACCAAGATATGGACTGATGAGGGCAAAAAAAAAAGAAACCAGGTGATAGGATAGCATGGCGCTCTCTCTCTCTCTCTCTCTCTGGCTAACTTCTACACCCCAGGGTTGAAGAAAAACGAATAAGTAAATACACGTTCAAAAAATTAACTCATGATCGTAGAATAAAGCAAAAAATACATACAACAATTGGCAGGTAGTAAGAGTGTTAACAGCTGTTTATGTAACCGAATGTGCGAATTGTAATATATTAAAAACCATGTTCAATCCTCAACCAGGGAAGGTACGGACATTTTCTGTTTTCACTATGTACATGGAAAACTTTGTAAACGGTTGGCCAATGTTTACACTCAAATGTAGTTCACGTTTTGTAAAAAAAAAACTGCGTACGTTGGAGTTACCTTAGCTTACGAAACAAATAATTTATATTCCAGTGTCGTTTCTTTCCTCGAGAAGGAGAAGGTGGGGTTTTCGACGCTTGCAGACATATATAACTGCATGAGATGTTGGGGTCATGTAGTGCAACCGATGACTTAACATCTATAATCCAACAGATTTGAATTTATTTAGCGGATGAACCTTCGATCAAAAGCTTCCATCCAGGTCGTCGCATGACGCTATACCCAACTGTCCAGCATGTATCCATTTACTTAAATTGTCTTTCTCCATGTTTTCATTCAAGTGTCTTATCTCTAATAGATTACAGACTTTCATAAATGTATGCCTATGCCAAATGAAAGTATTGAAATGGTAAGTAATAATCACCAACTGTGGAAAAGAACTAGGTTCTTTGTGGAAAAAGGGGTGTAAACAAAATGCTGGCATTCGAAATGACAGCCACCAAGTAAACTTGCTGGTAGTTATCTTCAGGGCACGGGAAATAGATGGACACCAAAACACTCAGATACGGAAAATGGAGAAGAACTAAGATTGATGAAGAAGAAATGGCAAGACCTTGAACTGCTGACACACTATGGCAGGGATAGGTGGGACATTTATTAGGGTCTATATCCCACAGATAGTTAAAGGGTAGTGATGAAGATGGCAACGATGGTAATGATGATGGTGATGATGAAGCTAATAATGTGTTTGTTGCTTTCCATTCTTCCTACGTCCTTGTTTGGGATAAACGAAAACATTTAAGAAGTAAATTATTATATCAACGGAAAAATGCAGCCCACGTTACGATTACGAGGTTCTTCGACAGGGGCAGGAGGTAATTAAACGTACAGGAAAACGGTTTAACTAGTCGTTAGATTTTGCTCACATGCCAACATGAAAATCGTTTTTTTTTTTTTTTTTTTTTTGTCTCACACATGATACGTCAAGGCCTTAAATCCTACCCCCTGCAGACCCAAGTAGAACAGTCCCAATTAAGATGGTTTGGCCATGTCTGCAGAATGGGAGAAGATCGGCTACCACGACAAGCATGGGAAACAAAGAGCCAAGGATCCAGACCCCCAGGACGACCCAGAGTCCGCTGGGAGGACAACATTAGACAATCTTTGAAGGACCGAGGACTAGAATGGAACCAGGCCAGGAGGAAGACAGCCGATAGGATAGTCTGGCGCTCTCTCTTCCAAACCTCTACACCTCACGGTAGAAGGGGAACGACTAAGTAAGTAAGAAGTTTTGAAGCAGACAGTAATCACATACATTATTAAGAAAACCTCTGGTCATCATCATCATAACACTTTAGCTCCAGAAGGAGCATACGCCTTCAACTAACATACGCCAAGTCTTTCTGTCCAGGGCCATTAGTTCAAGGTCTTCCCATGTCGTTCTCATCTCTTTTATGTTGTAGAAGACAAAAAGGTGAGTAAGCTACCCAGACTCCTGTCGACCTTCTCTGGGTTGTGTCATGAGCCTCTTTACCAGAGGTACTTCTGCTATCTTGGATGAATGATCCATGTTGTTTGTTGAAGTTTTCAATATGTCTAAAAGCCCGCGCTTTCTCTCACAAAATTGAACACTAGCGTTTTGAACCAGCAGAGGAAGTCGTCAACACACACACGAAAGCCGGTAAAATATTTATTTTTACACATCGTTTTCGTCTCTTCACCTTTATGTTCTAGAATGTTCTCTTTGCTGCTAGTTCTACTCTCCTTCTTGTTTTCTCTGTGTTCTCTTTTCGGTCACGTCTTGGAATGTTTCTTCGTATTACTATTCTTTTTGTGTTTCTCCCACATACTTGAACTTTAAGAAGGTCAGAAAGGAAGATCGGATTCACATATTTGTTGATTTGTCTTTGAGATACAGTTCTAACTTTGTCTGTCTCGCATTTATTTTCTCTTTGTTTTATGACAAAACTGATTTCATCACTCAGCCATCATGTTACTGTTTACAACAGTTCGATAGCGTTATGGTCAGAGTCGCGGTAGACATTATACAAAGTTCAAAATATTCATATTTAGAATGACGGTAAGAAAGCAACTATAGAAGAACTGAAGGTAAACATAGCACTCCCCTCATCATCTCTCCTTGCCAAGATGGCGACTTAAATATTGATGTCAACAAATGTGTACGTTTTTTAAAAGACCAGTCGAACAGAGTCACTATACTTGCTGCATGGCAGGTAGTGTGGGGACAGTCAAAGACTAAGGAAAGCAACTCAGCATAAATACCTGTTCAAATCGAATGGACTTGGCTATAGTTCTAACGAAAACAGTGCAACGTACGTCGCTTGATGATAAAGTCACTAAAAAGTCAGCAGAATGGCGCTAAGCCCGTGGAGTCACGCCAGGCTGTGAGAGTGTCGGACTCCCACTTCGAAGGTGTCCACCATAAGCTACTGGTGGGCACCTTCCTTTGAAATGTGAGGTCAAAGCACAGCCACAAAGGGCAAGAGCTGCTACAGAGGAAGTCCATATTGCCGTTACCAGTACCATTCCTAGAAAAAAAAGTAAATGGAGATACAAATGGCCTCAAGCTGGCCACTGCTGTCTTTGAAAATTTTCAAGTAGACGTCTCAGAGTGTACGAAGAAAAAGATATCATTCCCTCTTAAAGAAATGAAACTTCTTCTTCACATACTTTCAGGTTGCAACCTGTGGTATCTGCACAAAGTTTGTCACAGCAATATTAACTTTCTCTGTTCCGTATATGTTGAGCATATTTTCAGCAGATGTCCAGCAATCATTTTGTAGGGACGCACTTACACTTATTAGTAGTCCTTATATTTAGCTTACTGAATTGTGACAATGTTATGTAAATAGACTACATAAATCCGTCCGACTTCGCTTCCCACCTTTGTTCCTCATTAGTATGCACGGTTTGTTACGCTAAATCCATGCATTTTTGCTATATGTCTAACTCATATTTTAGCCACGCCTATTTATCTTGTTTCATGCGCTGACGAGCGTCTACCTAGATTCGTAACTGTCATTCCTTTCAAGGGGACGAACCGAGTGCGTGTGCCTGAAGCTCCCATGCGAGCAGAGCCGTCAGTATTACGACAACTGACAGAATGCACGGGCCCAAAACACGTGGAAGGTAAAATTGCTTTGTAGTTATCTACAAGCTCGAGCGAATCCTGTGATGTTGTATATACAGGGAGACAATCACCGAGATCAGAAGCCTTTGTTGTCGATTCAACGGCAAACAGAGCGAACGGAAGAAATTCTTTACCTCGGAAGAAAACCCCGCTGATTTCCCCTGATTGCCCAAGGCGTGACTTTCGTCATCTTTCAGCGAAACAACGCTATTCTTGTATAAATGCCCCATCTTCTAAAATCAGTTATCTAGTCGCCTCAGAAAATTTTGGAAAATCTAGCTCGTGATTCTAAGAGCCATGATGGAAGTGTAGTATTAGAATTCCGTGGAGATTAATTCATTTCTGTTTCCGGTAATAGATATTAGCATTTTCCGTCAGATGGTTTTAATTAACTAATAAATACGCTAGGCGATTGATAATTGACGGAATACAATTTACTTCTATCCATTATGTGTAATTTTATAAATGACTAGTGTTTATATCACGCGTTAACAGCGATAAGATAAGCTAGACACTTGTGGTTTCTAATCTAATTTAATAACGGAATGGATAAGAGATCTTACCTTTACGCGTGTTAGGATAGGATATTGAAATTATGGTTAAATGTTTTATATTTCTTCCTAAATCTAGGCTTGATAAAAAACCAGCGAACTAGCGGTCTTATAAGCTATCCAGATATATTATTGTATTATTGGGTCTTCGATTTTTGACCTGTGCGGTCCACTTTCTTCACTCATGAGAGAGGCCAATCTAGAAACAATAGACATAATATTAACTGGACCTGAACATTACCAGATTTTTATATCAATTTTATCAGCCCGCTGTGGCAAGATATAGATATATATATATATATATATATATATATATATATATATATATATATATATATATATATATATATATATATATATATATATATATATATATATAAATTTACCTGACCTGTGACAGTAGTTTTCCACGGGGATTATACTCAAGAGAATTCACTGTTCAGAATCGGCCATCAACTCAGAGAACAGAAGATAATTATTATTATTAACATTTGCATAACGTAACCGAGTGTCTCAGCAACCAGAGGCTAGACAGCACAGGAACAATATATTTTTCTTTCTATGGCGGTGACCATCACGAATACGTCTTTTTCCAACCAACTATATGCAGTGATTCATGAATTGTCCAGGAAAACAATTAACGCACCAACTTTGGCGAATACCTTGACATTAGCAGTAAGCACCAAGGCTAGTCTGGGACCGGAATTGGCAAACAACATGACATTGTAGGGTCATATCATTGTTAGTGTTTTTTTTTCAAGGGATACCTGCGACAACTACTGGGTAAGCGAGTATGCGTGAGCCACAGAATGACTGAGTGAAAGAACAGAAAGAAAGAAACATATTTTCCATTGTTACCATCAGTATACTAATCTTCATTTTTAATTTCCTCACTAACCTGATTATTTACGGGATAGCGTAACTAGGAACGTGTTCTTTTCCTTTACTGACTATTCCATACCCTTATTGTTAACCTTTGAGCTTTTGGGGGTTATTAACTCCTGTTGGGATCCTTTCTCTACAAGAGGGGTGGGCAATATTGGATTATTTTCATTTGTCTTAAACCATGCTTTTATTGATAAATAATGATATTGATTTAATTGATATTAATTTTATTGTACATGCTGGATGTTGTGAAGTTCTTTTAAGTGATAATAAACTTAATAAAACTTAATTTAGTGTGTTGGTCGAACCCCTATCCATATATATTATCTATAGTTTTTTTCACGTCTGTGCGTATTCGTCACGTAATTGTGTATGTATGTGAGGTGTAACTTATATTTGTTATACTCGTATAAGGAGCGAAAGTTCGTCTGATTACAATATAGTCGTATAGATAGGTTGGAGTAGAGAAACTACTCAGTCCAGAGACTGGTCTTCTTACACTATCACCCCCTCGTGAAAAATCTATTTTCTTACACTTTTATTCTCACACATTTTCCCCTATCACCTCTGCTCAGACCGGACCATAAATATCTACAAACCTATCTTATAAAATTTACGACATGAATTCATGATATCTCAATCTGTTCTGACGTGGATGAAGTCTGAAGATCGGCAGAGGAAGATGGAAAGCTATTTCAGCCTGATACAAGCCTAACTTATGAGACCTAAGATTATTATCAGGAGCAGATACGTCAACAAGGAAACGTGGCATACAGGCCACCAGTAAAAAAAAAGAAAAGAAAAACAATGCATATTACCAGCTCAGCAGAAGTTTTCACGTGGTAAGAAATGAAATAATGAGAAAATTCCATCCTTCATTAATCCTGTAACCTAGGTGATCTTTCGGGAACAACGTTTTGCTCAATTTGTCTTCTTCCACAAATTACCCAGGCCAGGGAGAAATGTAATTGATGGGCTGGGGCAGGAGAAGGGCCGGAGAACATGTATAGAAGCCCGGGTGGCCGGTCTAGCTGAATAATGTATACATTATTCAAGATCAAAGACTCTCTAACAGTGCTAGTGTAATTCCGCCTCTGGATCTCCGTCTAATCTAGTCTTATTAAAATAAATAAATAAATAAATGAAATTAATCAAAATTGGTATGGATAATGTTGCTAGCTCAATGCTAAACTTCACATTAGTAGCCTGTTACGACATGCCTTTGTGAGCAGTGATTCCATTCTTTGAAGTATATTTACAACAAAAATAACATTCCCAGATAAATAATCCAATTTATGCCCGCTTGCTGCCTTTCCATTAATACCTCGTCTTTATGTTTTATTACTTTGTTTATCGCTCACGGTTCAGGGGCTATTGAGTCAGGGGTAATCGGTTCCGGACTGATCAATTCAGGGGTTATCGGTTCAGGGGTTATTGATTCGTGGGTTATCTGTTCAGGGGTTATCGATTCGTAAGTTATCGGTTCAGGGCTGATCAATTCAGGGGCTATCGGTTTAAGATTTATCGAATCAGGGGTGGTCGTTTCTGGTGTCGTTCTAAATGCTTGTCTTTGTGTTATTTGTAGGACAACTTAGTGGGTAATGTTTGAATTTATATTTCATTTGAGAATTTTATTTCTGAAGATGGATTTTTGCTTGCGTGCAAGCTTTTGTTTCTGTGTTCCCGGGAGTGCTTTTCCAGTACCTGATGGCTTCATGTTTATTCTTTCAAGTGTGTGCTTTCGCATGATCATATCATATCTTGTATGTACTTTTTGTGCGTGTGCATGCTCTTTACCGTGTTTGTGTGTGCTTCCATGTGTATGTGATTTCAGGCTTGTTTGTGCTTTTGTCTAAATGAATATGCTTTTAAACGTACGTGTGTGCTTTGAGTGAATATGTTGTTTCACATGCCTCTGTGCTTTAATGTGAGTGCGCTTGCTATCGCATGTCGGTGTGTGCTTTTGTTTAAGCTAATGTGCTCTTTCACTTGCGTGTTTGCTTTCGTGTAAGAGAGTCTATTCTTGACGTGCGCGTGTGCTTTCGCGTGAGTTAGTAAGGTCTTCCATGTGTGCTTTCGTGTGAGTTAGTATGGTCTTCCACATGTGGTTTCGTATGAGTGAGTATGATCATCCACGTATGCTTTCGTGTAAGAGAGTATGGTCTTCAATGTGTGCTTTCGTGTGAGTTAGTAAGGTCTTTCACGAATGCTTTCGTATGAGTGAGTATGGTCTTCCACGTGTGGTTTCGAATGAGTGAGTATGGTGTTCCACGTGTGCTTTCGTGTAAGAGAGTATGGTCTTCCGTGTGTGCTTTCGTGCAAGAGAGTATGCTCTTCCACGTATGCTGACGTGTGAGTAAGTATTCTATACTACGTGTGCTTTCGTATGAGTGAGTATGCTCTTCCACATGTGCACATTCCTTGTTGCCAAAAAAAAAAATCCACTCAAACGGACAAGGTCAAAGAGTGATCTAAGTCGTCTAAAGTCAGTATCCTTCTAGACCACTTGTGTTCTTAACCATTCTATAAACAAGATGTCGCAATGTTTTCCATGTTACTGGAGACGACCAGGTGAAGGCTGACGGTCTATCACTCAAACTCGGCAAATGGAGAAATGCCAGGTCGAAGGAACTAGGTAGTCAGATAAGAAACGAAAATAAAATGCGAGAAACACTAAGGTGAATAAAATACGAAAATGCGCTCAAGGTTAATCATCGTCATTTTTACTTTTTGTTCCTGGTGGAGCGTATATCGCACGACCACATCCGGACTCCTTGCATGATTGTTATTGTTATTGTTAATCAGAATCCACCTCACTGCACTCCGGGCAAACCAATAGGTGCTCAGTCTCCCTCAGCAAATGCCGAAGAGTATGAATGCTAATTGTACCTGTAAGACGCTGGTTGTACATACGATGGATGCATCCTCTCTCACTTCCATTTCTGCTAGTCTCACGTTTGATGCCAAACTCCAACAGCCTCAGCCTTGTTGATTCGTCCATTGCAGTGTTATTATCCAGCATGCGATCATTAATAGCCCTTAATATGTCCCCCTTATCCATGTCCAATGTCCCCACTATGGGTGCTATCGAGACCAGTCTGTCAGCTCTTTCATTGCCACGTACCCATGCATGACCAGGACCTTAGATCCACACCAGCTCTTGAAGACTTGAGGATTCTATTGATGTTTTCCATTCCTGACGCAGCCATCCGTTCTGAACTTTCCGAAGCATGGCTTGAGAGTCTGACAATCTTTGGCTTAAGAGTCTGACAATCTTTGGCTTGAGACTCTGACAATCTTTGGCTTGAGAGTCTGACAATCTTTGGCTTGAGAGTCTGACAATCTTTGGCTTGAGAGTCTCACAATCTTTGGCTTGAGAGTCTGACAATCTTTGGCTTGAGAGTCTGACAATCTTTGGCTTGAGAGTCTGACAATCTTTGGCTTGAGAGTCTGACAATCTTTGGCTTGAGAGTTTGGCAATCTTTGGCTTGAGAGTGACAATCTTTGGCTTGAGAGTCTGACAATCTTTGGCTTGAGAGTCTGACAATCTTTGGCTTGAGAGTCTGACAATCTTTGGCTTGAGACTCTGACAATATTTGGCTTGAGAGTCTGACAATCTTTGGCTTGAGAGTCTGACAATCTTTGGCTTGAGAGTCTGACAATCTTTGGCTTGAGAGTCTGACAATCTTTGGCTTGAGAGTCTGACAATCTTTGGCTTGAGAGTCTGACGATCTTTGGCTTGAGAGTGAGTCTGACAATCTTTGGCTTGAGAGTCTGACAATCTTTGGCTTGAGAGTCTGACAATCTTTGGCTTGAGAGTCTGACAATCTTTGGCTTGAGAGTCTGACAATCTTTGGCTTGAGAGTCTGACAATCTTTGGCTTGAGAGTCTGACGATCTTTGGCTTGAGAGTGAGTCTGACAATCTTTGGCTTGAGAGTCTGACAATCTTTGGCTTGAGAGTCTGACAATCTTTGGCTTGAGAGTCTGACAATCTTTGGCTTGAGACTCTGACAATCTTTGGCTTGAGAGTCTGACAATCTTTGGCTTGAGAGTCTGACAATCTTTGGCTTGAGACTCTGACAATCTTTGGCTTGAGACTCTGACAATCTTTGGCTTGAGAGTCTGACAATCTTTGGCTTGAGAGTCTGACAATCTTTGGCTTGAGACTCTGACAATCTTTGGCTTGAGAGTCTGACGATCTTTGGCTTGAGAGTGAGTCTGACAATCTTTGGCTTGAGAGTCTGACAATCTTTGGCTTGAGAGTCTGACAATCTTTGGCTTGAGAGTCTGACAATCTTTGGCTTGAGACTCTGACAATCTGTGGCTTGAGGGTCTGACAATCTTTGGCTTGAGACTCTGACAATCTTTGGCTTGAGACTCTGACAATCTTTGGCTTGAGAGTCTGACAATCTTTGTCTTGAGACTCTGACAATCTTTGGCTTGAGAGTCTGACAATCTGTGGCTTGAGACTCTGACAATCTTTGGCTTGAGAGTCTGACAATCTGTGGCTTGAGACTCTGACAATCTTTGGCTTGAGAGTCTGACAATCTTTGGCTTGAGACTCTGAAAATCTTTGGCTTGAGAGTCTGAGAATCTTTGGCTTGAGACTCTGACAATCTTTGGCTTGAGAGTCTGACAATCTTTGGCTTGAGACTCTGTCAATCTTTGGCTTGAGACTCTGACAATCTTTGGCTTGAGAGTCTGACAATCTGTGGCTTGAGACTCTGACAATCATTGGCTTGAGAGTCTGACAATCTTTGGCTTGAGACTCTGACAATCTTTGGCTTGAGAGTCTGACAATCTTTGGCTTGAGACTCTGACAATCTTTGGCTTGAGAGTCTGACAATCTTTGGCTTGAGAGTCTGACAATCTTTGGCTTGAGACTCTGACAATCTTTGGCTTGAGAGTCTGACAATCTGTGGCTTGAGACTCTGACAATCTTTGGCTTGAGAGTCTGACAATCTTTGGCTTGAGACTCTGACAATCTTTAGCTTGAGAGTCTGACAATCTTTGGCTTGAGACTCTGACAATCTTTGGCTTGAGAGTCTGACAATCTTTGGCTTAAGACTCTGACAATCTTTGGCTTGAGAGTCTGACAATCTTTGGCTTGAGACTCTGACAATCTTTGGCTTGAGAGTCTGACAATCTTTGGCTTGAGAGTCTGACAATCTTTGGCTTGAGAGTCTCACAATCTTTGGCTTGAGAGTCTGACAATCTGTGGCTTGAGAGTCTGACAATCTTTGGCTTGAGAGTCTGACAATCTTTGGCTTGAGAGTCTGACAATCTTTGGCTTGAGACTCTGACAATCTGTGGCTTGAGAGTCTGACAATTTGTGGCTTGAGAGTCTGACAATCTTTGGCTTGAGACTCTGACAATCATTGGCTTGAGAGTCTGACAATCTTTGGCTTGAGACTCTGACAATCTTTGGCTTGAGAGTCTGACAATCTTCACCAAAAGTTCATGTTGTCTTACAGCGGTAGTTCCTGTGACAATTGTTATTACAAGATGATATTGTCAGCCCCATCCACTACCTCACATTAGCTGACTTGTACGACATGCATGAAGATGTAGTAGTCCTTTTCTTTCTCAGTCTCATCTCAGACCCCGAGACGTAAAGGGTCACAGTTCAAGGTTAAAATAATAAGATTACATTTTCTGCTATTATAACAGAGAACGGGGTATATTGTTAACATGTGAAATACGTTCAGGTTACAAGAAGGAAAAAAAAATTAATGAAATAAGAGAAACAGTGAGAAGGAGAATATCGTGATGGTCACCGTCATAGAAGGACATGTTGAAGTTAATACAATCTGAGAAACACTGAAGCTGATCTCATCATCATTGTCGTGAAAACGAGTTGTGTAAACCCACTTCTTAGTTAAATCCCTATGCCGATCGCCCAATCAATCAACGAGCAACGTTCACCAGTCTCTGAGACAGAATAAATTACATGAAGTTACGCCAGGAAAAACTTAAGCCCTGTTTTTTCGGATGTGGGTCGTGGCCATCTTGTTCACGCAATATGGCGGAAGAAAACTGAATAAAATTAGGCTGTACAGGGCATGAGACGAAACTGCAGGACACCAATCAGCTTGCTCCGCCAGGAACAAACCAAAAGCTTTGCTCAAGCATTCATCTACCTATATAATCGGGCGAGATTTTATGCTAAACACGCAACACCGAACACGAAGCCAGAGACGACCGACTGAAGAGAGGAGCTGTCAGCTTTGATTTATAGCTTACCTGAGAGCATTGACCTGCAGCCTGCTTCGCTAAGTCGAGTCAAAATATGGCCTGTTTAAATCTTGGAGGGTTTTATTCGTGTCATAAAACCTGAGGTCGTATGTTCGAGTCAATCCAGCTGCCTGGAACTTCGCAGGAGCATAGAGATTGTACAGAAGCTACATCTTTAGTCCCCCTCCGTCTTGGGTGGGCTAAAGTAACGAGCCTCAGCAGGAGTTGTGTGACCCAAACTAAGGAGAACAGAACGTTTTAAGAGATGAGTACCCAGTAGTACCATTTCTGTCGGCATTGTGAGCAAAAGCTAGTGTCAGTGACGAGAAAGTGAATTAGCGTAGCAAGAGACAATAATAAGATTATAGCTGATAAATTATACGTAATTAACAGCACAGCTGATACATATACTATAATTGAATAACAGCACAGCTGATATAATTTTTGTTTCTTATAATTCGAAAACTTGTTGTAATATATTTACATATCTATATAAATATAAATATTTGTAAATATTATGTAAACTTACAAATTCATTACGTTCCATTTTTCAACATTCACCCTTCAGCACAGGAGTAGATAGTGTATATACTAAATAAATAAGAAGGAAATTGTATTTGAACGACTTGTCAATTTTATCTTAGTTAAGTAAAATCTGTTTCCTTGTTTATTAATATCACAGTTAGTTGCACAGCGGAGGTGGCGCTTTATGTCGGTCTCCTCTCTACTATTGTTTTCGAGATCAGAACATTCACAGCCGTAACTAATTTGTGATACCAGTAGTTCTCTCAGACACTGGGACTTCACCATTTTCTGCAGAAATTATATTTCTGTAATTGTCAGTACTATACTGACCCTAGAGTCAAATAAAACCTCACGCCACAATCATCATGTGACGTATTCTTTCCAGAACGTTGTCTCAATTACAGCTGCTCTGAACGCATCACGATTCTGGGCAAGTCGACCTGCATCAGCCAAAGACAAGTTCAGACTCTCTGTGATGTCCTGGTTCCACCGTAGTCTAGGTCGACCCCTTCCCCTTTTTCCAGGGACCATGCCTTCCATCACTGTTTTTTCCAGACTATTATGTCTTTTTATATGACCGAAAAATTTCAGCTTCCTTATTGGAAGCTGATCTAAACACGAAAAATAAAAATATCTTTAGAGAAATATTAAAGTGGCCAAAATAAGAGAAGCATATGCCTGATTTAAAATTTAAAAAAAAAGAGACAAATAGTAGTAATTAAAATAAAAGAAACTTTAAAACGGTTAAAATCTTCCCCTTCCTTCTTCCTCTGTCAATGAAAAACTGTTTGGTGATCTCTGGAACCTTGAGTTGATTACTGCCTTTATTAGAGTCATTAATGTGGAAGTCTGTAGGCGAACGATGAAGGAAAAGCGGTTAAAATAAGGGAAACTGTGAGGTGGTTGAATAAAAGAAACTTTGAAGTGATTGCAATAAGTGAAACGTTAAATTGATTACAACAAGAGAGACTATGAGGTTGTTAAAGTACGAGAAACGTTGAATTAATTAGAACAAGAGAAGCTGTGAGATGGTTAAAATAAGAGGAATTTTGAAGCAGTTAAAATAGAAACTTTGAAGTGGTTAAAATAAGAGAAATTTGAAGTGGTTAAAGTAATAGACAATTTGAAGTGATTAAAATAAGAGACATTTTGAAACGGTTAAAATAAGAGAAATTTGAAGTAGTTAAAATAATAGAAAATTTGAAGTGGTTAAAATAAGACACACGCTGAAGGGGTTAAAATAATAGAAAATTTGAAGTGGTTAAAATAAGACACACGCTGAAGTGATTAAAATAAGAGAAATTTTGAAGTGGTTAAAATAAGAGAAACGTTGAAGTGGTTAAAATAAGAGAAACATTGAAGTGGTTAAAATAAGAGAAACTTTCATCATCTCATCTCAGCCCGTAACCCGTCATGGGTCGTAGGGGTGCCATGGTGGAAGCATCAGCAGACAGGGTCCTCCATTGCTCTCTATCCTCAGCAATGCGTACAAGTGTGGAAAAAACCGTGTCCTGCCCATTCTTTGATGTTATCAGCCCAGGATTTTCTCTGCCTTCCTCTTCTCCGTTTACCTTCGACTGTTCCCTGAAGGATCGTTTTCGAAAGGGAGTCATGACGAGTTACATGCCCAAACCAGGCGAGCTTTCGACGTTTCACTATTGACAAAAGTGGTTCTTGGTGGCCTGCATAGGTGTTTATCTTCTCTCTAACATAGACATTTGTTTTGTGCTCTTTATAGCAAATGCGCAAAATTCTTCTATAACATTTATGCTCGAAAGCCTGAATCCTTCGCTCCGTATCTGCAGTGAGTGTCCAGCTCTCACACCCATACAAGAGAATAGATAATACAAGTGATTTGTATAATTTGATCTTCACAGGAAAACAGATGTTACTTTCCCAGATCACATTCAACCTTGTCATGGCAGCTGAGGCCATCTCAAGTCTTGTCTTGATTTCTTTACTTGATCTTCCATCACTACATATAGTGGACCCGAGATATTTAAAGGTGTTAACTTCTTCTAACGTTTGCCCATTTAACGTAATGTTGGTCGGAACATGTTTCTTATGGCTATTCACCAATATCTTGTTTTTTTCTATATTAATTTCCATTCCATACGTTCTTGTTACTTTCTCCAGTCTAGAGGTAAGGTCTTGAAGTTCTGATTCTGATCCAGCTATCAGATCAATATCATCAGCAAAACGTAGGTTGCACAGAGGTCGGCCTCCAATCGATATGGTTGATTTATAATCGTAGAGAGCCTCCTGCATAATATGTTAAAGAGCACTGGTGACAGGATACATCCTTGGCGAACTCCTACAGTTGTTTTGAAAAATTCTCCAATGTCGTTGCTTGCAAAAACAGCACTGCTTGCGTCCTTGTATAGTGCTTCAATGATATCTATGATGTTGGTATCAAAATTGAATTTTCTCATTACTTGCCATAAGCCTTTATGCCAGACTCGATCAAAGGCTTTTGTGAAATCGATGAAGTTATGGTATAAATCGTGTTGATGTTGGAGATGTTTTTCGATAAGTAATCTAATATTGAAGATTTGTTCTGAGGTACTTCTTTTTGGTCTAAAGCCAGCCTGTTCCTCTGACAAGATTTCTTCTGATTTCTGTTTTATTCTGTTCAAAAGTATCCTTAACATCACCTTACTTGGATGACTAATAAGGCTAATGGTTCTGTAGTTCTTGCACATTTTTAGATTTCCTTTCTTTGGAAGCGGTATTACTAATGACTGCGTCCATTCTTTTGGCCATTTTTTTGTACTCCATATCTTCTGGCAAATTGTTGTCATGATTTTTACTATATCTGGTCCTCCATATTTCAAGAGCTCTGCTGGGATATTATCCACACCCGGTGACTTCCCTCCTTTCATCGAACATATAGCCTCTTCCACTTCTTCCCGTAATATTGCTGCATTTCCGAGTTCCCTGTTTTCGCACTTAATGTTGTTTAATATGCCTAAGTCAGTGTCAAGTTTACAGTTATATAATTCTTTACAATATTCTGTCCACCTTCTCATTACAGCTGTTTTTTTTTTCATTGAGCAGAGCCCCATTGCTATCTTCTATGACAGTTACCCTGGGCTGTTGGGGTTTTGATAGTTTTCTTAATGTGTCAAAAGCTGCCTTGCTGTTACCTTTTATTAGCCCCGTATTAATGGACTCACATTGATCAGCTACCCATTTTTCTTTGGCCTGTTTCATTTTCTTCCTAATATTTTTATTCACCATACTGTATTGCCATGCTGCTTCAGGAACCTCTTTCTTAACCTTTTTCATTTCCCGCCGTGTATCACATAACTTCAGAATGTCATCTGTAACCCATGGTTTGTTTATTTTCTTTCTTTTACCAAGTATTTCTGTTGCTGATTCAATAAGCACGTCTTTCATGTTCTCTGTGATTGAGTTGATATCATCCTCCAAAAAGTTGAGAGCTGCGAATTTTCCTCCAACAGTTGCCTCAAAGATTCCCGCGATTTCTGGATCTTTCAGTTTGTCTAAATTGAATCTTAACTGAGAACATCTGTTTTGATTATAGTTCTTTTTAAGTTTTTAAGAGAAACTTTGAAGTGGTTAAAATAAGAGAAACGTTGAAGTGGTTAAAATACGAGAAACGTTGAAGGGGTTAAAGTAAGAAAAACTGAAGTCAATGAAACAAAGAGAAAAACTGACGTCTGTATAATATGAGAAGCACTGAGATGGTTAAAGTAAGAGAATCACAAAATTTAGCTGAAATATGACAAACAATGAAATAATAAAGGTTAGAAATACTAAAATAACTCAGATAATGGATACACTCAAGTGCCTAAAATCGGAGAAACACTGAACTGACTAAAACAAGATAAACTCTGATTTTACTAAAATAAGAGAAACACTTAAGTCATCGAAAGAAGAGAAATACTGAATGGACAAAAATGAGACAAACACTGAAGTAGTAAAGTAATTGAAATACTGAAATTACCAGAATAAAAGAAACAATGAAGTGACTAAAATAATACAAATACCGAATTGACTAAAACTAAGAGAAACACTGAAATAATAAAGTATCAGAAATATTAAAATTACTAAAAATGACATACACTGAAGTAATAAAGTAACAGAAATTCTGAAATTACTAAAATAAGAGAAGTGACTAAATTAATACAAACGCTGAATTTACTAAAAATAATAGAAACACTGAATTGACTAAAATAAGACAAACACTGATGTTACGTGCAGTTTTCATAACTGATTTTTTTTTTTTTTTTTTTTTTTTTTTTTTTTTTTTTGCGTACGCCCGCTAACACTCGAGGCGAAATCTCAGGTTATTACTATGTATAACCTGACATTGATTTTACGTGAGTATCCCTTTTTACTTGTACAGAGACAGGTGTCCCTCGCCATTCAGGCAAATACTCTCCGATTTCGGAGGTACCCATTGCAGCTGGGTCGGCTCAGGAGCCGCCAATCCCTGGTCGATGACACTCCTTCAAATGTCCTCGCCAGGTCTCGAGTTAATCCAGTCCAATTCCCGGTCGACGAAAAATCCTCAAATGCCGTCGCCCGGGTTTGATCCTGAATCACCCGGTCGCCAGAGCGGTGTTGTAACCACTACGCTAGCGCGGCTCCTTTTCATAACTGATAATGTAGTCTGTCTGTATACTTGTTATGTTTGAAAATATTTTCTTCCACTGTTAGTTAAAGTCCCCTGTGTTATTTCTGTTCGTCAGGAAGACGACAGTTGCTATGAAGTTGTGTAAGGAATTCGAAGCAAGGTAAAAGACGAAACTTTCACACTTCCTTTGTTCACAGTGTAAGTGTCGTGAATTATTCTAATCCCCATATATAAATTAAAACGTAAATGTAAAGCCTAACAAATAAATTTAATGAAAGGAAAGAAGAATGGTAAAGAACCGTGCTGTCACAATGACTGTACTCGAAATCCCCCTTGTTTTCTACTTCGTCGGCAAATTGTAACGCTTTCACGTTGATAGTAAAAGCTTACTGTGTCGCTGCACGCTTTCTTCAATGAAACGTGTACTGTATTTCTTGGAAAAATCTTGAGATACGCAAGCTGATCATTGACCTAAATTTAATATTTCATTCATTCCATTTTATACACGGCGTAACTAAAAGACAGATAAAGCAGGAGAGAGGGAGGGGCGAATGAAGGCAGGAAGCATGCAATACTAAACACGCGTCGCGCGATATACAATTGCTGCCATCACGCGTGTAAGGCCACATGCACTAACTTTAATTCAAATCGACAGTGATAAAAACCCTACCCATACCAGAGTTAGGTTTTAAAATCCTGAAAAACGCTTATTGGGAATTATGACAATATACTGGTTTACGTTTGAAAACATGACAGACCGCACGACTATCCTAGAAGAAAATGCATATTGGCTCCATTAAATTCGTATATTTGGGTTCCTTAGGGTTTGCTGACAAAGAATATGTAAAACGTTACGCAAATAGTCTAGGAATTACCAAGTTATGGCCAAAATAAAATAGTGGGGGTGCCTGACAGCATGAAATCATTTCTGCTCATAAAATTTTGTTATAACGTGTTTGAAAAAACATTACGTTACAGAAATAGCCTACCATGTTAACTCCTATTTGATTGGAGCGCCACAAATGTAAGACTAAACACGATTGGTCAGGCTATAAATACTATCTTGTGTTGTCAGGGGAAACGTGAAAAGGAGTATTTTTTTTGAAAAGATGTGTAGACATGGTTTCATTGGTTAGAGCTGCGAATATACACAATTCAGAGCGTCTGTTCCTTGCCACATCTTGTAATAAACCTACTAAGAAGCAGTGCGTTGAGCACCAGTGTATATTTTTTATAAAATAAAGCCTGGAGCATCGGCAGATCGGAGTTGTGCTATGTTCATTGCCATTCAACGAAACTGTTTATTATTTCCATGAATTGTGGTAAGCTTGAAATATTCAATATCTTTTAATGAAAATTGAATGTAAATTGATAATTTATGTCTGTATATATGTGTAGTTCAGTAGCGAACATGATGTAAAGCCTATAGAGCTCCAGCCTGAACAGAAGGTGTCGGAGGAAAGTAAAACTGCATGGAATGGCCAAACAGTACACTGACACCTAGATTATTGACTAGACAGAAATAATGCTGGAATTGCAGAGGCGTGGTAACCATTAGGGAGGGAAATACTGGTATAAAGTATTTCAGATGAAGCTGACAGTTGGCCTAACGCTCTGAACTCAATGTTTGTGATGTATTGTGCTCAGTGTAGAAATAGAGTGTAAATTAGTTCTGACGTAGAAGGTACAACCTTCTTGTTTCAGGGACCGTGGTCTTAAAGTTATTGAGCAGCACCTGGTCAGGGCTTTGCTGAAGCCAGAGGTGGACAGCATACTCCTTGGTCCATATAGCAACCAGTGGGGTGGCTCCAGAACTCATTAAAGTAATCGAGCAGAGGAGTCTTTTACTGCAGTCATCACGAAAGATAAGAGAGTGTGGCCATGGAGCTCAACATTATGTACCCCCCATCTTAAAATGACATTGTAAACTAAAATTAAGAGGGGAATTTAATTGTTTTAATGCCAGGAACTGAGAACATCTCCAATACTAGTTCCAACAAAGACAAACTATTGAAGTCATGATGACAAATACCAACAGAGCTTGAACAAAACAAAACCAGTATTACCTCAGATTACCACTACACAACTGACACACATAGGATACTATTAATAATATTTGTCACTACAAGAATCATATTAATAAATTCTGTACATATAACTTGTAATTAAAATTGATTGTGATTCCTGGTTCCCTTTGTATTTGAATCAGGACACATATACATTCATGACAGCACTGAATACATATTGTTATTTGAAAAGTTATCAGTGACTCCTTTAAGATATCCTCGTAGAGTGTTTTTATGTATGTGAGTGTCACAGTGTTGTCAAGTGTGGTGGAATAAATTAAATTGTTTATCTGTCTGTTGTTGTTATGACTTACACTTCATCATACACATACCCTAGACATATAACGTAGTCATCACACTATTCCAGAATAATTCTGACTGAGGTATACATATGTGGCAGCAAGTAAGGTTATCTATAATACACTACTCTTATTAGATATAGATACCTTCACAGCTGATCTCAGTCAGTACACTAAGTCCCCTATAAATATTTATAACATCCCACTTCACCACATACATTGGGGGCTCGCTCTCGGGATTTTGAATCTTTCCCTATTAAAAATATTGGGGGTAATTCACTTCAGGGAATAATAAGAATTAAAAGGTATCCTTGGGTGAAAATAAATAAGGTTGAGCTCACAGTGCCTGTATTGTCCTGAGTTAATTAGTCATAGATAAAATTGTTTAGTTAAATATTATAGACATTTATCTGTTAGACAATGGCCGACCTGGCAAAATTTCGATCTGCTGCTGTACAGACTGCGAAAGAGTTAAGAATGGACGGGCAAATTATGATTTCTTATGTCACTGCTGAATGTGACAAATATATTGAACGGGAAGAAAGAAGATTAGAAAAAGAGGCTGAAAGAAAATTAGAATCTGAAAGATTGGCCGAAGATAAGAGAATAGAAGCTGAAAAAGAGATTAAGAGGTTGCAAATTGAGGCTGAGGCTAAGAAATTGGAAGCAGAAAGAGAAGACAAAAGATTAGCTGCAGAAAGGGAAGCCGAGGAAAGAAGACAGGCTGCAGAAAGGGAAGACAAGATATTAGCTGCAGAAAGAGAAGCAGAAAAGGAGGAGAAGAGATTACAAAAGGAACATGAGTTACGACTAAGGGAGTTTGAGTTTCAAGGCCATGCTCCTGAAAATGGTGCCAGTCCCTTTGCCTCTGATGCAACTGCTAGCCAGGGAGCCTCAACCTCAGCTATGAATTTTCATTTAGATCATTTTGTTGAGAAAGACGATGATATAGAGAGCTATCTAAATAGGTATGAACTATTAGCTACCACATATGGGTTAGAGAGAGAAAGGTGGAGCTTAAAGTTATCTCAGGGACTTCGTGGGGCAGCTTATGAAGTTTTTGCAAAAATGAGCAGAAGTGATCAGGAAAATTATGACATGCTAAAGCAGGCTCTTTTGTTAAGATATGAAAAGAATGCAGAATTTTATAGGAAAAAATTTAGGAATGCTAAACTACTGTCAGGTGAAACCTATCACCAGTTCTCTGCACGAATAGAGACATACTTGGAGAAATGGACTTCTCTGGGGAAAACCCAAGATCTTAAGGAAATGGTCCTTATAGAGCAATTAAGAGAGTCCATGGCTCCAGACCTGAGAAAGTTTCTCATGGAACAAGGTGCAGAGAGGCTGGGTGAGTTGCTAAATGTTGCTGAAAGGTATCAAGCAGCTCAAGCAGAGGTAACAGGTAATAAAAAGAAACAGGTGGATAACTTTAGGGCACCACAGAACTTTAATAAATTTGATCCTAGGGATCAAAACAAAGGTAAGCACCAGTTTGATAGGCCACGGTATGAAAATAAAAATAAATTCCCACAATTCGATGAAAGGAAATATGATGAAAGAAAATCTTTCAACCAAAGGAAAAGGTGGTGTAAAAATTGTCAGATGGACAATCATGACACTGACCGTTGCAGAAGGAAACTTGTGTATATGGCCACCCTTCAGGTCAGGTCGACCTCAAGACAGGAGGAGGATATAATGTTGGATACCACTCCAGAAGAGATGAGGAAGGCACAGGCTGGGGATAAAACACTCAAGCCTTGTTTCAGAAAATTGTCAACTTGTCATACAACTCCAGGCAAGGGAGATTTTTACATGAAAAACAAGTTGATGTATAGGAAGACTGGAGCTAGATCCAAAGGTCAGGGACAGCTGGTACTTCCTAAAAGATATAGGGCAGACTTAATAAGGAGCCTACATGTGAAACCAGATGGGGACCATGAGAAGATAAGTACCATCATTCAAAAGGTGGCTCACAATTATTATTGGCCCAAAGCAAGATGGGACATTGAGAATTTTGTAGAAAGGTGTAGCATAGCACATGAGGGAACACCCACAAGTGGGAACATTGATCAGGACCTGGACACGCCACGGGGCAAAATTAGGCCTGATAATAAAAAGAAAAATAGATTTGATAAAGTGGACCAAATGGAATGGGAAGCCCCTTTTCACGGACAAGCTTCACTTAACTGTTTTACAATGGCCGCTATGCGGAGAGTGCAAAAAGATGTCTTACCCCAGGATAAGCCGAAAATCCCTCAATCGGACTTAAACAAACTGGAGGAAGAGGATGTAGAGAGGAAATCTCCCCTCAAGAATCCTAAGTGGGGAGAAAGCCCCAAAAGAAAAATTGGTAGCGGTCGTTTTATGCATGATAATTCTGGGAAGAAAAATCATCACTATAGAGCTTCGAGTGGAAGAGACCATACCGGTGCATGGACAAATAGGTCCACAAAATTAAAGGTCCATATGTAGCTTTGTTAAGAACGTGGACTGATGAAAAGGCAGAGGAAAACATTACATCTTCATACCAATATGTGAATGAGCTGACCACTCGTTTAAAAACTGGCTGGAAACTTGCCAATGAAAATTTGAAACAAGCCAGGAAGAAACATGCTGCCTATTATAACAGGAAGGCGAAAGACAGAGATTTGGCTGTGGGAGAGAAGGTACTGCTTCTTCTCCCCGGGAGTCATAATAAGTTACAGATTGGATGGCAAGGTCCATATACAGTTTTAGAGAAGGTGTCTAGAACAAATTATAAGATAGATAAGAAGGGGAAAGAAAAAATCTATCATGTGAATCTCCTGAAGAAATATTTGGAAAGAGAACATCAGGAAGAGACACACTTGTTGACCTTGTCCATCGCCATGGAGATGAAAAAGGAACCACTTTCATCATTTGAATATCCATTACACCCCTGTGAGACAGCAGCACAGGTGAAAATCAGTACACATTTAACGAAAACTCAGAAAGAGAGAGTGCAACAGGTTCTAAATAATCATGCAGAGGTGTTAACAGACCGACCAGGGCATACAAACCCATTGGAATATGATATGAAACTGATAGACCCCACACCTGTCTGTATGAAACCATATTCGATTCCGTTTGCTAAGGAAAAAGCTTTGAAGGAAGAGATAGACTATCTGTTGAAGGAAGGAATTATTTCGCACAGTGAATCTTCGTATAGTTCCGGTGTTGTACTCTTAAGGAAGCCCTCTGGAGAACATAGACTCTGTATAGATTACAGGAGACTGAATGCTATTACAGAAGGACAGGTGGATCCATTGCCGGATACAAATCAGCTGTTTGCCAGATTAAATAAAGCTAAATATTTCTCAAAAGTGGATCTGAGTAAAGGATACTATCAGATTCCAGTAAAGCCTGAGGTTAGACCATACCTAGCTTTTAGTACCTCAGAAGGACACTATGAGTTTAATAGATTGCCATTTGGATTGAAGAATGCGCCTAGTGTCTTCTCTAGAATGATGAGAAAATTATTGGACCCTCTGAATAATCCATGTATAACAAATTTTATGGATGATATCCTTATAGCAACAGAAACATTTGAGGAACACATTGACTCTCTGAATATGCTGTTTAATCGACTTAGGGAAGCAAATTTAACAGCCCGACCAACCAAATGTTGCGTTGGATGTAAAGAATTGGAATTTTTGGGACACACAGTTTATCAGGGAAACATGACCCCTGACCCAAAGAATTTAGAGAAACTAAAGAAAGCCCCGAGACCACAAACCAAGAAGGACGTGAGATCCTTTGTCTCATTATGTGGTTTCTACCAGAAGTATATCAAAAACTTTAATTCCATATGTGCACCGTTAACTGATTTGACACGTAAAGGACATCCAGATCGCATTACATGGACACCACAATGTGAAATGGCTTACCAAGAATTGAAGGAAAAGCTCACAAGTAAACCTATTTTGAAATTACCTGACTTAAGTCAAGAATTCATAGTAAGGACGGATGCCAGTAATATTGGGTTAGGTGCAACTCTACTACAGAAATCAGATGCATTGGATGGGGAATTAAGCCCAGTGGCATATGCTAGCAGAAAGTTGAATAAAGCTGAAATCAACTACTCAACTAGCGAAAAAGAATGTCTTGCAGTAATATGGGCAATAAAGAAATTCAATATTTATCTGTATGGGAAGGCATTTAAGTTGCAAACGGATCACAAACCTTTATCGTTTCTGGCCCAGGCTAGGCATGAGAACTCTAGGTTACTCCGATGGTCCTTACTTTTGGCTCCATATAATTTTAGCATTGAGTATATATCTGGAAAAACAAATTTGGGAGCGGATTTTTTAAGCCGCCATCCGTGTGATGAGAATCACCGTAAACCCCAGAAATAATAATAAATTTCTCTATGTGTATATAGAATAAGGACTGACATATAATGTCTGTTTTAAGAGGGGAGATGTCGTGAATTATTCTAATCCCCATATATAAATTAAAACGTAAATGCAAAGCCTAACAAATAAATTTAATAAAAGGAAAGAAGAATGGTAAAGAACCGTGCTGTCACAATGACTGTACTCGAAATCCCCCTTGTTTTCTACTTCGTCGGCAAATTGTAACGCTTTCACGTTGATAGTAAAAGCTTACTGTGTCGCTGCACGCTTTCTTCAATGAAACGTGTACTGTATTTCTTGGAAAAACCTTGAGATACGCAAGCTGATCAATGACCTAAATTTAATATTTCATTCATTCCATTTTATACACGGCGTAACTAAAAGACAGATAAAGCAGGAGAGAGAGAGGGGCGAATGAAGGCAGGAAGCATGCAATACTAAACACGCGTCGCGCGATATACAATTGCTGCCATCACGCGTGTAAGGCCACATGCACTAACTTTATTTCAAATCGACAGTGATAAAAAAACTACCCATACCAGAGTTAGGTTTTAAAATCCTGAAAAACGCTTATTGGGAATTATGACAATATACTGGTTTACGTTTGAAAACATGACAGACCGCACGACTATCCTAGAAGAAAATGCATATTGGCTCCATTAAATTCGTATATTTGGGTTCCTTAGGGTTTGCTGACAAAGAATATGTAAAACGTTACGCAAATAGTCTAGGAATTACCAAGTTATGGCCAAAATAAAATAGTGGGGGTGCCTGACAGCATGAAATCATTTCTGCTCATAAAATTTTTTTATAACGTGTTTGAAAAAACATTACGTTACAGAAATAGCCTACCATGTTAACTCCTATTTGATTGGAGCGCCACAAATGTAAGACTAAACACGATTGGTCAGGCTATAAATACTATCTTGTGTTGTCAGGGGAAACGTGAAAAGGAGTATTTTTTTTGAAAAGATGTGTAGACATGGTTTCATTGGTTAGAGCTGCGAATATACACAATTCAGAGCGTCTGTTCCTTGCCACATCTTGTAATAAACCTACTAAGAAGCAGTGCGTTGAGCACCAGTGTATATTTTTTATAAAATAAAGCCTGGAGCATCGGCAGATCGGAGTTGTGCTATGTTCATTGCCATTCAACGAAACTGTTTATTATTTCCATGAATTGTGGTAAGCTTGAAATATTCAATATCTTTTAATGAAAATTGAATGTAAATTGATAATTTATGTCTGTATATATGTGTAGTTCAGTAGCGAACATGATGTAAAGCCTATAGAGCTCCAGCCTGAACAGAAGGTGTCGGAGGAAAGTAAAACTGCATGGAATGGCCAAACAGTACACTGACACCTAGATTATTGACTAGACAGAAATAATGCTGGAATTGCAGAGGCGTGGTAACCATTAGGGAGGGAAATACTGGTATAAAGTATTTCAGATGAAGCTGACAGTTGGCCTAACGCTCTGAACTCAATGTTTGTGATGTATTGTGCTCAGTGTAGAAATAGAGTGTAAATTAGTTCTGACGTAGAAGGTACAACCTTCTTGTTTCAGGGACCGTGGTCTTAAAGTTATTGAGCAGCACCTGGTCAGAGCTTTGCTGAAGCCAGAGGTGGACAGCATACTCCTTGGTCCATATAGCAACCAGTGGGGTGGCTCCAGAACTCATTAAAGTAATCGAGCAGAGGAGTCTTTTACTGCAGTCATCACGAAAGATAAGAGAGTGTGGCCATGGAGCTCAACATTATGTACCCCCCATCTTAAAATGACATTGTAAACTAAAATTAAGAGGGGAATTTAATTGTTTTAATGCCAGGAACTGAGAACATCTCCAATACTAGTTCCAACAAAGACAAACTATTGAAGTCATGATGACAAATACCAACAGAGCTTGAACAAAACAAAACCAGTATTACCTCAGATTACCACTACACAACTGACACACATAGGATACTATTAATAATATTTGTCACTACAAGAATCATATTAATAAATTCTGTACATATAACTTGTAATTAAAATTGATTGTGATTCCTGGTTCCCTTTGTATTTGAATCAGGACACATATACATTCATGACAGCACTGAATACATATTGTTATTTGAAAAGTTATCAGTGACTCCTTTAAGATATCCTCGTAGAGTGTTTTATGTATGTGAGTGTCACAGTGTTGTCAAGTGTGGTGGAATAAATTAAATTGTTTATCTGTCTGTTGTTGTTATGACTTACACTTCATCATACACATACCCTAGACATATAACGTAGTCATCACACTATTCCAGAATAATTCTGACTGAGGTATACATATGTGGCAGCAAGTAAGGTTATCTATAATACACTACTCTTATTAGATATAGATACCTTCACAGCTGATCTCAGTCAGTACACTAAGTCCCCTATAAATATTTATAACATCCCACTTCACCACAGTAAGCTGAACATATTTTGGGTCAACCGGTGACGAGAGCTCACGAATGGTTGAAAGGCAGAGTATTCTACTTGTTACGCTCGTTGGAGCTATCTAAGACCGTTAGGTTTAGATTTACACACAGAAAACCCAGGAGAATAGATATTATTCGAAAACCCGCATGATTATCGGTATATTTTGAACTTAGACACTTATGTCTACAGATGAGAAATCCACAGTGTTTACTGTTTTATAGAGGCCTAATATATAATTATCTGGAGTGGAAGACCAGATGAATTACAAGTTATTGCTATTATAACTTTGAAAGTGAAAACTCGCCTGATGTACGAGGGAGTTATATAAGACTATCTTCGAAAGGACAGCCTATCTTTGATACGTCCGATTAGAGGGATGGACTATGCTATTTTCGTCGCTCGCCATGTTTGGGGTTGACTTAAGAAGTGCGAGCTAAGAAAAGTCAGAATGAAACTGTTGGATATTTATACAGTTATTTACCCGTTCTGTAATGCGGGGTTTTTCTGCTAGTTGTGGAATGAGAGATAAAATTGGAGTCTGCAACACATTGATAATCATATATTTATTGGAACTTATGTACATGCAACTGTAGTGAACTGTCTTCATATCCGCCATGTTCCTGTGTCATGCCTACATGGATTTGTCTACGTCTTGTTGCTGTGACTATAATAAATGGGGAAAAACGCTACTAGCTGTTCCTTTATTGACTCATCATCGTAAGTCTGTGTGCCATTGCTGTAACAAGTACTGTGGTCCGGTGTGGACATCCATCTACGTTCTGCACACCTAATGTCAACACACCACCCACGCAAACCAGACCAGAGACACCCTACCTCTTCATCACCTTCACCATCTGTCGGTGTCTACCTTGATTCGGGTGTCCAAAGATAGGGTGAACTGTATTACAACAACACAGAAGTAAAACAACACCTTATCAACTGAGTTGACTACAATAAGGCAAACACTAAAGTAATAAAGTATTAGAAATACTGAATTACTAAGGTAAAGGAAACACTGAGTTGATTACTATAAGGCAAACACTAAAGTAATAAAGTATTAGAAATACTGAATTACTAAGGTAAAGGAAACACTGAGTTGATTACTATAAGGCAAACACTAAAGTAATAAAGAGACTATAGTATATATCATTTCGATTGGTGGAGTATTTAGAGCTGTTGAATCTTGTGGCAAACTTACATGGATCCAAGTTTGTCAGGTTCTAGTCTACCCAGTTCTAAATGGGTTCCTAACTTTGCTCTTAATTTAAGGAAGGCAAAGACACCGAGAAAACGAATTAGTCACCCCAATTCAAGAACAATTTTATAACGGTTTTTAACACTTCACTCCCCTTTGTTATTATCTGCTATTGGATTATCACCCCCCTTTAAAGCACTTCGAAGACTATCTCACTACTGTGGTTAGTAAAACCAACGGGCTGATCACCCGTTTGCCAGTCACTTCGATTACGGAAACAACAGCAAATGGATTGATTTGCCGTTGCCCTAAAGACGCCATAGGCGTGATGGGAAACAATGGCAAAGAAAACCTATCTGCTGTTGCCCTAAGATGCCACTAGGCGTAATGGCCACTGACTGCTTTGACGGTCGGTGGCTAAGGACTGAAGAAGAAGAAGTGGTTAGAAAAAACGAGCCAGGTCAATGAGTTTGCAAAATGTGTTAACCGCCGTGTCTGGAAAACTGTCCTACGTAGGACATAGGGAAAATCTATGTTGCCAGGTTGAGGTCTAAATAAAATGTTGCCAACATGTTTCTAGACAAGTGTATTTTTGCGAGGTTGTCTGAAAACGAAATAGGTTATTCAAATGTTTTAGGAATAATCTACTGCCAGGCCTGGGCACACTTTAGCATGCCAAGATTTACTTCTACGTTTTCAGTGCAGCTATGGTCTGCCAAATATATATTTTCAATGTAACTATTATTCCAGTTTTTTTTCAACCATAAATAATAACATAACTCAATATGCCTGTTAAATGATAATGACGGGTTTAACAAATTGTTGCTGCTGTTGAACTAGGGCTGCTAAGTTTTACGCTCTTTAACAGCCAATACCAAGTTGAAGACTCCTTGGTATTTTCTACACTGTAGATGTAGGCTTTTCCTGTGGCTTTTCTGTCATTCCGAAACTTGTTGAGCTGAAGTCATGAGTTACAGTTTCTCCAGAGTGGCTTGCATTTAAAGGATCGCCATATCTGGTCACAAGCTAGTAGTAACAAGTGTTTGGCATACTGTGCATTCCCCGCCATCCAAGGGAGCTCTCTAACTATGCAGAGCTAAAATACTGTACTCTGATTCTGGGCTCTCCCAAGAAATGTTCACGCCTGCATATAGCCACTTTTCAGCTTCCCCTGCCTATCAATGGGTCCATAGTGAGATCCTTCTGCATACAGTCAACCACGTCAAAGTCAACGAATTATGCCTGGGGCTCAAGTAACTTCTCCAAGCTTAGTGTGAAATGATGGGTTCTCAACAAGTTTCATCACAGGGGGAATCCCTGGAAATGGGTTCTTGATGATCTCAAGAGTCAATGACAATGTAATTAGCCTCACAGATGAGGATGTATTTTGCTTCACAGTTCAATGAGGATGTAATTAGCCTCACAGTTCACTTCCATGTACGTATATTGTAGCATTGTGCATAGCTTGTGGTCATATAAGGATGACTCCAGATGGGCAGGTTTAACAAATAAAAATTTAACAAATAAAAATTAAAAACAATGAACAAATAAACATTTTTATTTATTGAAGAAGACAAAATATAAATATGTGCGTGTGCAAGGAAGAGACATAACATTTATAAGAATTAAAGAAACATATGATATTTAAGTCCAATTATTACAAGATATTTCTAAATATACACTCTATATGGTCATTATTTACACTGCATCGTCTGAACTAAAAAGTTAAGTTAACGATAGTTTTACAACTGATACTGCTGAAGTGGAGTGACGTATTCACTATACCCGGTCCAGTTTTATGAGGTGGGGGTGACCATTTCCATTCATCGCTGCCTTTGTCCTCCCTTACTCAGGAACAGAATTAAGTTCCCATTAACAAATGAGTAGACTAGAGCTGAAGCGATCTGGCTTTGATCCTGGAACCTGGTAACTTTACCGCGAGAGGTAAGTGCTCTAACCCCTTAACCATTCGAAAGCTTTTCGCCTCACTATAAGTCCTCAAATTTCTGGAACCAAATTCCTAATGGCCAGTCGCAAGTAGTGCCCACTCCGTTCTTCTTCTTCTTCTTCTTCTTCTTTTTCACCTTTCAACTCCCTAAGTTGCATCGGCCTGCAAAAAACCTATCCTACGTCTTGATGTCCCAGACCGTCAGCTAAAGCTGTTTCCAGCACCACTGACTCCTTTAGGCTTTCTGTGTTGCATCATGCGCCTCCAGGCCAAGGGACTTGCTCTTGTTATGGATGGCGGAGTTTTATTTTCTTTATTTGACCAGTCCATGTTTCTTTGTTGAAGTTGTTGTGGTTTTCATATTTCTACAAGATGCGGTAAACCTGTCCCACTCTCAACCCTATATAGACACCTATTACGACACGCATATTAGGTGGCAGTATTACGATTCGTTGTTCCTCTTTCAGGCCCCGGCTCCCGTTCTAGCAGACACAAATTTGAAAACCATGCTTCTTGGCGTGGTCTGGCGAAAAGCGTGTTCTAAAATTGTTTTAAAACCTGTGATACAGGAGGTTCAGAAAGCTGTGTTAACGTGGATATTAATTTATTAAACACTACATTAGCGTGTTTGGGAAACTACATTTCCGTGGAAATCTTAAGAAACTGATACGCGCATCGTGGTAAACTGGCACCTGCTAAATCTGTAAGACTGTGTTAGCCGGCTGTTATGGAGAACAGTTACTAGACATGTCTTGAAAATTCTGGTAAGCAACTGTATCTAGGAAACTAAATTAGCGCTAAATCTGGAGAACTCCGTGTGGAAAAAGTGTTATCTAATTATATTTGTGGAAACTATGTTACCCTACTGTGGATATTTTTTTGTCCTGTTGCTAGAAAGGGTCTAATTGGAGAACTAAGTTGTTCTAAGCGCTAGATTTTCTAATGTTGTTTATTTTTTATGTTTCTTTATTCTTGCCTTCAAGCTTTGTATATTGTATTATCATATTTGGAGAGCACCAAAGAATGGTGAAGCTTTGCAGACCCACCCGCTTGCCCATCCAGTAAGTGTACTGTAGCAGGCGGCTTCCCCAAAAAATACGGATTTTGTCGACCTGGTATTAAAAAAAAAAACATTCAACCAATAATAAATGCATGAAAAATTAATGCAACCAAGCTTCTGAAGAATACAAACATTTGAACAATAAATAAAATGTAACAACGCGATGGCGAGGACTAATACAGTACGGTACATATAGAATAACCTCTACACCTCACGGTAGAAGGGGAACGACTAAGTAAGTAAGTACGGTACATATAGAATAACCTCTACACCTCACGGTAGAAGGGGAACGACTAAGTAAGTAAGTACGGTACATATAGAATAACCTCTACACCTCACGGTAGAAGGGGAACGACTAAGTAAGTAAGTACGGTACATATAGAATAACCTCTACACCTCACGGTAGAAGGGGAACGACTAAGTAAGTAAGTACGGTACATATAGAATAACCTCTACACCTCACGGTAGAAGGGGAACGACTAAGTAAGTAAGTGCGGTACATATAGAATAACCTCCACTACCTCTATATTAATTGGCTTTATATACCGCAATCCGGATGCCAAAATGGAATGGCTAGATCAGTTCTCGGACATGATGGACAAAGTCTGGATAACTTCTTTGGAACTATTAATAATGGGAGACTTCAATATTGATGCCTTGAAGCGAAACGTTAATTGGGATAATTTGTATACCCTGTACAACCTGAACCAGTTGATATCGCTACCAACCCGTGTCACAGACAAGTCATCAACCTGCATAGATCATCTGTATGTTACTAACACTGCTCACGTCATTGAAGTCTGCGTTCCCGTATGTGGTCTAAGCGATCACTATCCCATATGTTGCACCTGGACCAAAAAGGGAGTTCGAATTCCTAAACTCTGGCACCAGGTTGTACAGGCACGAATATTCAAGAATTTTGATAGCTCCAAGTTCTTGTCTGATCTCTTAGAGACACCTTTTGATAATGTCTATGGAGTATCTGACCCGACTGAAGCCCTAGAAATATGGATGTCAGCATTCACTTCAGTTCTTAACAAACATGCTCCTGTGCGTATGAAACGTGTCAAGTCAAGAATTATGCCTCCATGGATAACAATGGAATACCTGAAAACTAGGCAACAGCGAGACTATTTCAAGAAGATTGGAGACCATGCAAGCTATAGAAAATATAGAAACTTAGCGCAGTACATTTTAAGGAAATCTAAAAGACAGCACCTCAGATCCATTATTGACGACGGCTGGAGCTCATCTAAAATCTGGAGCGCTATTAACCTTCTCACAAATGTACGCCGGCATAACCTCCGACAGCAAGCTACAAACATTAATGCTGATGAATTTTGCCAGTTCTTCTCGTCGATCGCACGAACATCCGGGATAAATCATCAGCAACTGAATTGTACTGCTCTTTCTGATTTCGTTCAGTCGAGGTTAAACGAAGCCCACCTTCCTGAATTACCTTTACTGTCAATCTCGGAGGTCTCTATTTTAATTAAATCATTACCTCAGAAGAAATTGTGCGGTGAAGATGGAATATCTTCGAGGATACTTCAGATTGCAGAGCCTGTTGTATGCAACTCACTCACTTACATTTACAATCTGTGCCTCACAAAGAAAGTGTTTCCTCAACGACTGAAAACAGGCTTAGTGGTACCAGTACCTAAAAAAGGTGATAGTAATGTCGTCACAAACTACCGGCCGATTTCCCTACTATCAGTCATAACTAAACCTCTTGAACGACACATGTATAAACATATTCTTTCTTCACTGAACAGCTACAATCTTATACATGAAAACCAATCTGGATTTCGAACCAAACACTCTTGTCAATCCTTTTTGACTAAGATTACCGAAATCTGGCATTCTAATATCAACTGCGAAAAAATAAATGGAGTGTTATTAATCGACCTTTACAAAGCATTTGATACAATTGACCACTCGTTGCTAATACAAAAGCTTGCGGTGTACAAATTTCATCCACAAGTGATCACATTAATAAAATCATTCCTTGAAAACAGAACACAACGAGTCTTATACAATAATGTGCTCTCTAAATCATACACCACTACAATGGGTGTCCCGCAGGGCTCGATACTAGGACCTTTACTCTTCAGCATCTTCATCAATGACCTGCCCTTGTCATTGCCACATGACGATTGTCTTATGTTTGCTGATGATACCACAGTAACAGTAGCTGGCACAGACATTAACACTGTTCAGTCTCTTTACAGCATCACCTGGACATTGTACAAGATTGGTGCACTACTAATAGTATGTTCATTAATAAAAACAAAACTCAATCTTTGATTATCTCAACCCGCCAAAAGATTCTGCACTGTCAACCAAATACGTTATCTTTATCTCTAGATGGAGAACGTATTAAGCAAGTTACGGACCACAGCCTGTTGGGTGTGGTCATCGACCAGTCACTAAGCTGGAAGTCACATGTCTATTTCATCGCAAACAAGATCTCACAAAAATTGTTTCAACTCTCAAAAATCAAACATTTTTTATGTCCGCACTCTAGACTTATATTCTATTATGCACATATTCAAAGTCACCTTTCTTATTGCTCAAATATCTGGAGTCGCTGTGGCTTGTCATTTTTGAAACGCCTAGAATCCCTACACAAAAGGGCGCTACGACTTGTTTGCCTGAATGATAACATTCCCAGTGCTCAGCTATTTTCACAGCTTAATGTTCTTCCTCTTAAAAAATTCTTCTTTTTCCAAGATCTCCTATTTGTGCATCAAATATTACACGGCAGAACGCCTTCATACTTGCAAAAGTTCTTTCGATATAAATACTGCTCATATTTTATACGTGGCGACCTACTTTTGGACCTTGCAAAACCTCGAACTGACCTCTTCCGAAGTTGTTTTAGTTATGCAGGTGGTTTAGCATGGAATTCTCTACCCAAGTCTGTCAAAACTGATAATTACACCACATTCAAAAGACATCTGCATTCACATGTCATGAAATCTTGTACACACATTTAACGACAATTCTGTTTCAGTTATTTCAACGTTTCCACGAGCATTTAACTATCATTGTAATATTTTTATTTTAAATTGAATTTTTTATATTAAGTAGCTCTATAGCTTGACCTCTCTCTCTCTCTCTCTCTCTCTCTCTCTCTCTCTCTCTCTCTCTATGTGCGTGAATGACTATGAGTAAATGTACTTGTCTGAGCTAAGTTTCTGATTGTGATGATATTATTAATTGATCCTATCTGAAGTTGTTAATATTTTAATTTTTAACACACTGTAAATTGTATTGCAGGGCAGAAATGTAAAAAGGCAATTATGCCTATTTCTTTACCCTGATGAAATAAAGATTTCGTTCGTTCGTTCACGGTAGAAGGGGAACGACTAAGTAAGTAAGTACGGTACATATAGAATAACCTCTACACCTCACGGTAGAAGGGGAACGACTAAGTAAGTAAGTACGGTACATATAGAATAACCTCTACACCTCACGGTAGAAGGGGAACGACTAAGTAAGTAAGTACGGTACATATAGAATAACCTCTACACCTCACGGTAGAAGGGGAACGACTAAGTAAGTAAGTACGGTACATATAGAATAACCTCTACACCTCACGGTAGAAGGGGAACGACTAAGTAAGTAAGTACGGTACATATAGAATAACCTCTACACCTCACGGTAGAAGGGGAACGACTAAGTAAGTAAGTACGGTACATATAGAATAACCTCTACACCTCACGGTAGAAGGGGAACGACTAAGTAAGTAAGTACGGTACATATAGAATAACCTCTACACCTCACGGTAGAAGGGGAACGACTAAGTAAGTAAGTACGGTACATATAGTATACACAATCAAGACAAATACCACCCCAAATAACAAGCGTCGTGATATAACTGTAACCGTTAGGGTGATTAAGAGGGAGAATTCTGTTAGATTTATTTATGAGATTAATTTTTATGAGTGATATTAGCTGAGACTAACCTATAGTCAAATTGAAGGTATACATTAAATGTAAATGGAGAGGACAAAATACGTCTTTGTTTTTAGGGCATATGCCTTTGTTATGATTTGAGATAGGCCAGGCGATCGAAATTCATGTGTTTTGAATGGAGAGGTGAGTTGTTTGTTAGACAAAATGTTCTGGAATGTTCGAAAATATTCGCTGTTGCAAATCGAAGTTTTAGATTAAATCTGTTTGCTCCCAGATGTGATAGAGTTAGCTTCTAGATGTTCCATCGGGTGATCAGCCAAATGTTTTGGTTGCTTCTGCGGTGGCAGAAAAGCTGAACTATCATCCAGACGTCTATCTTGGTAATTGCCACGTTTGCATAAGACAGTGTCTATTTATTCTGAGCACAAGATGTCAATGTTTCCAAGTGAGAGAAATGTGTTGTGTTAGAAAGACCAGGTACGTTGAACATTATGAGTTGTATAACTAGAGTGAAGCACAGTAGACAAGCTGACAGTCTAATGAGCAGTATAGAATGGTTAATGCACATCCCTGGCGGTTAGGCCAGTTTCCTTAACCAGATACGCCAAGAACAGTTACCGATGAACATTTGAGAACAACATTGAGATAGACAGATAGAATAATGAATACAGTGGAAAATAAAGAACTAGCAACCGTGGTTCTCAACTTATAGAACCAGTAGCCACTAGAACAGTTAACCAAATGGATGAAAGAAGCTGAGAGGTTTATGATTGAACGTCGCACCATTGTGTTTGCCAGTTAGCATATATTGTTGAAGGCTGAAGAAGTTTTGATGTAAAATTGCTATGATCAATGTACAAGCTGCACTCAGATCAATTGTGTAAATATAGTCACTGTTAATGGTTAAGTGGGGGGGGGAGTGTAAATGTGGTTATAAATTACGCTGATAAAGGCGATCAGTATGTGTCGGGCTTACGGATGGCCGACGGGTGTGGATTGTCGTAGATTTTTGATAGGAGAATTAAGACTTGGGTTGGTCCCTTCTGAATAGATTAGAATAGGTGATAGACACAGTGAGAGTTAGTAAAAGAAATAGATTCCACGAGTGAGATGATAGAATGTGATATAGAGGCTGTCTCTGAAAGCGAAAAAAATTCTTCTCTCTCTCACCTATCTTCTACGACAGCTGTACAGCGTCAGACAGTCTAAACACATATATATATATTACCTATATTTCTATCTACTCACGGGCACGCACATACACGTGACGACAGTTAAACACGCAGACGTGGGAAACCTATAACAATACTTATATAAATATTCTAGAACGAGCTGACCAACACGCTGATTAATTCCAAGAGAAATTTTAATTATCATTTAAAATTTCTTCACAACACATAGAATTTACATCAAAACATATACAGATAGTCATAAAATCTCAAGAGAATGCTACAAGGATGATAGCCCCGTTATGATATTAACTCTAGGTTTAGCCCACAGCCCCTGTATGAGACAGATGATGGCCCAAAGAGTCATAAATACATATGATTAGGGTCTAATATTGTCCTTCAGAAGGAACAATTTAATCAAGCAGCCAATCTTCCGTAAGGAGATTATCAAGTGGGTGAATCAATAGTTATCAAAGAAAACTCACTAATTCACTTTCACTCGGTTCTTTCATCAGGGTACCCTGGCACACGTGCTTACCTAAAAACGTGATGTTGTTCACAGTCTGGCGCAACCTTAGGACATTTCTCTATACAGTGAATCTGTATTCTTTGGATACAGCGAATCCCAGCTCTACAATTACAGGTTTCTTCCACTGTTTTTCGGGGAGCATTCACTTCACCAGTTATGTTTTTAGATTACTGTTCATGTCACTTAGATCAGTTAGGGTAAGCAAGTTTGAACGGGCACACAGAGTCAAAACGCGAGGGTTTCCTTCATTTGGGAAAAGCTGACCAGTGGACAACTTCTTTTAACAGATAGTCTTGGTTCACTATACACTCTTTCAATACGTGTTAATTTATTATAAATTAATGTTATTTCTTGTAATATTTCTCGCCGCCAGGCAGCATGTATATTTGAGTTTATTGTGAAGAAATAAAGTCTGGCTCAAGGGCCCAGTATAAACATTTAGTCTTTAGAAAACCGTTAGTGGGATTGGTATTACTGTCTATCTCTGATGGCACATGCACTGTCAGACCAGTGTTACTTGAAACAACCAACGTGGTTAAAGATAGGAAATGTCTATTCTTCTCACAAGTATGTCTCTTTACTACTAAACGCCGGCAAGTTCTGGGTCACCCCAGTATTCACTGCATAAAATGGAAAAAGCACATATAAAATAATTATACATACTATGTATAAGGATATAACTTATATTTTAAACTGCAAGCGCAGAGCTTATCATTTAACACTTCCCGTGAAATAAGTTATATTATAAAATCAATCATCATGAATTTGAAATACATATAAATATATTTCGTCAACACTCATGAGACATCTAGCAGTTATAAGTTAGTTTAGAAAATGTATCTCGCCTGAGTATTAGCAGTTAAATGGAATTATTTTTATTAGCCGAATGGGTGTCATGGAATATTCTAATCCACATATATAAATTATCAATTAAATATAAAGCCTAATAAATACATATATTAAAGAAAAGAGCAATGGTAAAATGACAGTGCTGTCACAAAGAATGTACTCGAAATCCCCCTTGTTTTCTGCTTCGTCTGCAAATTGTAACGCTTTCACGTTGATAGTAAAAGCCTACTGTATTATACCCGCTTTCTTCAATGAAACGTGTGCTGTATTTCTTGGAAAAACATTAAGAGGCAGACTGCGTAATGACCTAAATTTTAAATTCCATTCATGTCTTTTTCTACATTACGTTACCAAAACGAACGAACAGATGGACAAAAGGATAGCGAGAAGGGAGAGGCAGAAAGCCGAACATTAAACACGCGTCGCGCGATACACAATTACTACTATCACGCGTGTTAGGCTACAAGCACTAACTTTTTTTTTCAGACGGACAGTGATAAAATACACTACCCTTCCCCAGAGTTAGGTTTTAAAATCATAAAAAACGCTTATTAGGAAAGATAACAATAGATGGGTTTACGGTTGAAAACATAACAGTACCCAGACAGCACATCTTCGAAACAGGAGGTAGAAAATACATATTTTGAACGCAGCCACGTAGCTCTTTTAAAGTGGAAAAATTGGGTTCCTTAGGGCTTGCTGACAAATAATATGTAAAACGTTACGCAAATAGTCCAGGAATTAATAAATTATACCCAAAATAAAATAGTGAGGCTGCCTGACAGCATGAAATCAGAAAGCCTAACCACGATTGGTCGGGCTATAAATACTATCTTGGTTGTTAGGGGAAACGGGGAAAGGTAACATTTTTTCAAACACTTGTCGAAACGGGGCTCATTGGTCAGACTCGCTGATATACACACTTGGGAGCGTTAGTTCGAAACCACTTGTTTAAAATAGCTTGATAAAGCATCAGTGCGTTGAAGCCAGCTCATAATTGTGTTAAATAAAAGCCTGGAACATAGGCAGATGGAAATTTGTGCCAGTTTGTGCCAGAATTCATTGCTAATCAACGTATCTGTGTTTATTCGTATGAATTGTGGTAAGCTTGAACCATTCAATATCTTTTAATGTAAATTGTTGATTTATGCCTGTATATATATGTGTAGTTCAGTGGCAAATGTGAGGTAAAGCCTGTAATGCTCCAGCCTGAACAGAGGGTGTCGGAGGGTAGTAAAACGGCATGGAATGGCCAAATAGTACACTGACACCTGGATGATTGATTAGACAGAAATAATGCTGGAAGTGCAGAGGCGTAGTGACCATTAAGGATGGTAATGCTGGTATAAAGTATTTCAGATGAAGCTGACTGTTGGCCTAACGCTCTGAACGCAATGTTTGTGATGTATTGTGATCAGTGTAAAAAGAAAATATAAATTAGTTATGAAGTAGAAGGTACATCCTTCTTGATTTCAGGGACAGTGGTCTTGATGGTACTGAGCAGCACCTGGTCAGAGCTTTGCTGAATCCAGTGTCGGACAGCATACTCCTTGGTCCTTTTAGCTATCAGTGAGGTGTCTCCAGAGCCCAGAGGAGAATTCGAGCAGAGGAGTCCTTTCCTGCCGCCATCACGCCAGATAAGCTAACTTGGCCAGCTGAGCTCAACATTATGTCCCCTCATCTTGAACTGAATTTGTAAAATTAACATTAAGAGGGGAATTTACTTGTCTTAAAATCAGGAACTGTGAACATCTCCAATACTAGTCCCTAAAGACAAACTATTGAAGTCATGATGACAAATACCAACAGAGCTTGAACAAAACAAAACCAGTATTACCTCATTTTACTACTACACAACTGACACACATAGAACATTTGTAATAATATATGTCACTACAATATTCATATTAAATACATTCTGTACATAACTTGTAATTTAAATTGATTGTGATTCCTGGTTCCCTTGTAGTTGAATCAGGACACATATTCATTCATGCCAGTAATGAATACATATTGTTATTTGAAAGTTTATCAGTGACTCTTTTAAGATATCTTTGTAGAGTGTTATATGTATGTGAGTGTCACAGTGTTGTTAAGAGTAGTGGATTAAATTAAATTGTTTATCTGTCTGTTGTTGTGACTTACACTTCATCATACACATACCCTAGACACAAAACGTAGTCACCACACTATTCCAGAATAATTCTGACTGAGATATATAGATATGTGGTAGCAAGTAAGGTTATATATAATATACTACTCTTATTAGATATATATACCTTCACAGCTGATCTCAGTCAGTACACTAAGTCCCCTATAAATATTTATAACATCCCACTTCACCACAATGGGTTTAGCTAGAAATTTATAATTTATCTTGCTCTCCACTGTAACTCGTCGACTAAAGAATATAACAAACTATTAAAATAATCACTCTGCACACAGAACTAGTTTAAAATAAAATAGGCGATTAAACACTTTATCACTTCACAAATTACTAGAGATACTAGATATAATATTTTACCTCAAACAGAACTACGTATCACAACGAAACTAAGAGACATCACTTATAAGTTTAAGTGTTCTAGAACGAAGTGACCACGTCTACTGTAAAATGGAGAATGAGTGAAGTTAGTTTCAAACTCGGGCCAATATCTTAAAATTTGACAAAAGCCCCAACTTATTTCGCAAACGAAATAATCTCCCCTTTCCGTCTATATCACTTACGTAACTGTCATAAACTGCCACGTTCTGACCGAGATGTACGCGTGTCAGTTGCAAATCTGACACCCCGTCTGCAGTGCGGAGAGCAATTTCACACTTCGACGGACTATCCCGACGAAAACTCACGCAGTTGCTGCAAAAGGTAGACAATCCGTCTGCCTGCCATGTCCGACGGAGCGAATTCTCACAACCCAGGCCCAGAAATCTGGTCAGGCAGCGCTCTGACCGGGGAAACTGCAGACGTTCTGTCTGGCGAGAACCGTATATTCACAGCTATCGTTCGACCGGCAGAGACTGACATCTACGTAATCAAGTTACTCTTCAGTATGAAAAAGAAAAACGATGATGGGAAAGAAATATATTTTTCGCAACGAACGAATGCGAAAATATAGGAAAAAGGTACAGAGAGATAATAAAATATAGAGGACACGGGTGAAAGAAGAAAGAAGAGGATGTAGGCAATTTATGATCAATAACCTCTGTGACAGAACGTCCCCCCTTTAAGATATGGAAGCACTCCATGTCTACGTTATGGGAATAAATTTCCTATATCCGTAGCTTCAGGGTGTCTGTCTTCTTCCCTCTCATCTTCCCCTCCATCTCTCTTCAATTCCTACTCAAGTCTACTCCCAAAGTTTCCTTCCTCTGGAATGTCTCCCATGCGCGCTTGAAAGAGCGTCGCCGCTTCTGACATTTTTCAAAGATTTCCTGTGATTGCAGTGGAATTTCCCTGCCGCTATCGTCATCTTCGTCAGTTTTGGCGATCGTCAGGAGATGGTCGGAGGTCGGCACAGGTCTTTCCAAGTATCTCTTTAAGAGATTTAAATGGAAAACCTTTTCCTTTCCTTCAATAGAGATCTGGTAGTTAGCCTTAGAAATCTTTTTCAGGACGGTAAACGGCCCTTGCCATCCGATCTTCAGTTGGTTGTTCTCGGTAGGGAGTAACACCAAAACTTTCTCTCCTGCTTCCAATTCTCTCTCTCTTTCGCGACTTTCCTGTATCGGTTAGCGTGGTTTGTGCGTGCTCGCTTAAAGTTGGTCGCTGCTAGGTCCCATCCTAGTTTCAACCTTCCTTTTAAATCCGATACGTATTTACTGGCTGAGACAACTGTCTCATCAGCCTTCTGGTCTGTCAGCGACCAAAGTAAGGCTTCCAGCGGCCCCTTTATAGGTCTGCCAAATAAAAGCGTAGCTGGCGGAAATCCTGTGGAAGTATGAGGAGATTCTCTGTAGCGAAATAAAGCTGCCGGAATGCAACAATCCCAATCTTCAGGTTTCACTTGTGCCAGTCTACTTAACATCATGTTGAGGTTTCCACTAACACGTTCCACGAGCTCATTTCCGGCCGGAGTATAAGGCTTTGTGTAGATGTGTTGGGTCCTCAAGATCTTAACGATCTCATCCATCAACAGGTTTTGGTATGGGGATCCGTTATCCGTCAACACTTGTTGAGGGAATCCCAACCGAGTGAAAATCTGCACGAGGGCTTCTGCGACATGCTTGGCATCTACGAATGTTAGCGGGATAGCTTCTGCCCATAAATTGCATGTATCGACTAAGGTCAGGATGAACCTGTTCCTTCTTTTAGTCCTTTCGAAAGGCCCTAAAATGTCGATCACAACCCGTTCGAATGGTGTTCCCACTATTGGCATTTCACCCATGTGGACTGGGGGCGTCCGTTGCTTGGGTGGTACACGTTGGCACTGGGCACAGGATTTGACATATCTGATAATATCAGTATTTACTCCTGGCCACCAATAATGAGTGGTTATCCGTTGGTTTGTGGCGTTCTGTCCCATATGTCCGCTAAAGGGAAGAGAGTGCCCCATTTCTAGGATTTGGCTTCTGTACTGTTTCGGTACTAGGAGCTGGTTGTAACCTTGGTCAGGCTTGCCCGTTCTGCGATAAAGTACGCCATCCTTAGAAAAAATGCCCCCGTGCTGTCTGGGTTCCTTAGCCATGGGCAGTTTCCTAAAGCAGGGCGCCAAAGTAGGGTCCTTGTATTGCGCTTCTCTAAGTTCCATAGGTAACAAATTCGGCGCAGGCTCCCGTTCCTTCTTGGTTTGCCCTCTTGTAGTTACTGCTGCCACAATCGGCTCTTCCGGTTTCCCAATACACACGTATCTCCCGCCAAGTATGACTGGGTAGATGGGATCATCCATAACAGCCGCTTTGATCACACCTCTGACAAAGTCAGAGTCGATCTCCACCAGTGCGATGGGAAGCGCTGTAGGACATCACTCTTACGAACTTCACAAAGTTGGACGGTCTCTCCTGTCTCTTGACCGGGTTTAACCAGGTTTCTGGCAACAATGCAATCATACGAAAGCCCCGTGTCAAATAAACAAGAAGTTTGAGAACCGTTCATAATAACAGTACCTCGCGTTGAGGGTGTATCCCCAACAGGTTCGGAATCACTGTCAATAATTCCGCCTTGCGAGGCTGTTAGCAAGCATCCGATGCGTTTAGGCTCGGTGTGCTCGATCTGATCATATGTCCCGTGCTCAGGGGTTCTCCCTTTGCCACCTTGACCTTTCTGGCCACGCTGCCATGAAGGGCGGTCGGGTTGATCAGACTGTTTGGGGTGGTTGGGGTACTTGTTCTTGTAGAACTTGGGTTTTTCAGGAGGGGGGTTTTGAGGTCCAGTTTCTCTGTGATTATTCTGATTAGAAGCCTGAGAAGATTGCTCTAGATTATTTTTTCCAAAATGCTCCTCTGTCGGTTTCCGTTTTGTGGCCGGTAGTTCAGCCAGCGCATTTTGATAAAGCTCAGACTTCTCTAAGATGTCTTCAAGTTTTTCTGCCCCCTGCTCAGCTAGAAATCTCCGGGTATCAGCAGACAAAGTGTTCTTTATTTGTTCTGTTAGAACAAATTCCTCCAGACCTTCATAGGTAGAGGGGAGCTGTGAAAACTCAAAACACTTTGTTAGGTATCCCTTCAAACGAGACGAGAACTGTTGAAAAGTTTCAGAGCTCTCTTTCCTGCTGTTGCGAAACAGTTGCAGAAATTTGCGAGCATTCATTTCAAAGCGCTCCAGTAACGCTTTCTTCAACACATCATAGTTGTCTTGTTGGCTGCTTTCCAGTTTAGCGTACACATCATACGCACTGCTTTTCAGCGCCTGAGAAAGCTTCATGTTCCAACGCGACCTCTCTAAACCGTACAGAGTTGCAATTTTCTCAAATTTTTCTAACCATGTGTCAATCTTCTCATTAGGACAAGGGAAAGATTCTAGAGCGAAAGACATAGCAGTGACATGAGTAGATTGAGTGTTAGAAGGATCAGTTAAGGAAGAATGAGGAGAAGACTCTCCATTGCTGGAGGTAGAGGCAGCACCACGACTTTGAAATTCTAGAGTTTTAGGAGAAAACTCATGCTGTCTCTGTTTCTCTTTTTCCTCAAGCTGTCTCTCCTTCTCTCTTTCCTCATGCTGTCTCTCCTTCTCTCTTTCCTCATGCTGTCTCTCTTTCTCTCTTTCCTCATGCTGTCTCTCCTTCTCTCTTTCGTTCGCCCTGCGGATTTCCATTTCCTCCTCAATCCTCTTCTGCTGTAGTAGACGGTCTTCCGCTTCTTTCCTCCTAGCTTCTTCTTCTTTCCTCTCCGCGTCATATCTCTCGAGTTCGTCTCTGACAAACGCTTTGCTTCCTCTCCTTCCAGTCCGTCCTCTCTCGCTTCGTCTCTGAGGAGTTGTCTAAGCTTTGCCCTCTCGGCCATATTAAGTCAGTGACTGAGACTTGTGGAGAAAGAAAAGAGGAAAAGGATACACTGATTCCTACCACGTACGAGAAAATACCAAATAAAAGATGATATGCTTAACCCTGGGATACCTCCTCCAAAATAAAATCTAACTATCGCTGCTATTAATCGGCAATAAAGCACCTAATGCAAACACGACTACGCCAACTAAATGGTAGTTAAGATTACTTCTGAAAAATAAGTTGCTACATTGGAAACAAAATAATTATTGCTAAATTAGAGAGAAAAATAATCCCTTAATTTTTAAAATCCACTATAAGTTCGCCCCTGAAGTCAGATCGGGTAAGGGAGGCAATTAATCTGGACGAAAGAGTCCGAAACGCACTCCTTAACTTAGTTCAAACACCGTTCTGCCTCAGTACCCAGTGAATGTTATACACTCACAAAACTTTACCAGCGTTTAGTATTACAAAATCATTAATTAACATGTATTCCGACAAAATCAACCTGTAAACCAAATGTATAATGCTTCTTAATGCTGTGGAAAAAACTTATCAGTTTGTGTGGTCAGCACGCCCGTAAACAGATCGTTAGTCTAGGGGATAAATTATTTAAAGATATAACAACTCACAAGACATCACACTCTTACTCTATATCAGAATAAAGAATCTACAGACGAGCTGATATTTGTCGTCTCGTCTTCCTATTCTAAGTTCAAAATCCTGATAGCCGAGTCCACATTTATCGTATCGTCTTAGGATTTTGGGTTCAATTCCCGGTAACGAGCAACCATTTGTCGTAGATTTTTGATAGGAGAATTAAGACTTGGGTTGGTCCCTTCTGAATAGATTAGAATAGGTGATAGACACAGTGAGAGTTAGTAAAAGAAATAGATTCCACGAGTGAGATGATAGAATGTGATATAGAGGCTGTCTCTGAAAGCGAAAAAAATTCTTCTCTCTCTCACCTATCTTCTACGACAGCTTTACAGCGTCAGACAGTCTAAACATATATATATATATATATTACCTATATTTCTATCTACTCACGGGCACGCACATACACGTGACGACAGTTAAACACACAGACGTGGGAAACCTATAACAATACTTATATAAATATTCTAGAAAGAGCTGACCAACACGCTGATTAATTCCAAGGGAAATTTTAATTATCATTTAAAATTTCTTCACAACACATGGAATTTACATCAAAACATATACAGATAGTCATAAAATCTCAAGAGAATGCTACAAGGATGATAGCCCCGTTATGATATTAACTCTAGGTTTAGCCCACAGCCCCGGTATGAAACAGATGATGGCCCAAAGAGTCATAAATACATATGATTAGGGTCTAATATTGTCCTTCAGAAGGAACAATTTAATCAAGCAGCCAATCTTCCGTAAGGAGATTATCAAGTGGGTGAATCAATAGTTATCAAAGAAAACTCACTCAGTCCACTTTCACTCGGTTCTTTCATCAGGGTACCCTGGCACACGTGCTTACCTAAAAACTTGATGTTGTTCACAGTCTGGCGCAACCTTAGGACACTTTCTATACAGTGAATCTGTATTCTTTGGATACAGCGAATCCCAGCTCTACAATTACAGGTTTCTTCCACTGTTTTTCGGGGAGCATTCACTTCACCAGTTATGTTTTTAGATTACTGTTCATGTCACTTAGATCAGTTAGGGTAAGCAAGTTTGAACGGGCACACAGACTCAAAACGCGAGGGTTTCCTTCATTTGGGAAAAGCTGACCAGTGGACAACTTCTTTTAACAGATAGTCTTGGTTTACTATACACTCTTTCAATACTTGTCGGGAATATTAATGTTATTTCTTGTAATATTTCTCGCCGCCAGGCAGCATGTATATTTGAGTTTATTGTGAAGAAATAAAGTCTGGCTCAAGGGCCCAGTATAAACATTTAGTCTTTAGAAATCCGTTAGTGGGATTGGTATTACTGTCTATCTCTGATGGCACATGCACTGTCAGACCAGTGTTACTTGAAACAACCCACGTGGTTAAAGATAGGAAATGTCTATTCTTCTCACAAGTATGTCTCTTTACTACTAAATGCCGGCAAGTTCTGGGTCATCCCAGTATTCACTGCATAAAATGGAAAAAGCACAGTTGCAAATCTCAGACACCCCGTCTGCAGTGCGGAGCGCAATTTCACACTTCGCCGGACTATCCCGACGAAAACTCACGCAGTTGGTGCAAAAGCTAGACAATCCGTCTGCCTGCCATGTCCGACGGAGCGAATTCTCACACCCCAGGCCCAGAAATCTGGTCAGGCAGCGCTCTGACCGGGGAAACTGCAGACGTTCTGTCTGGCGAGAACCGTATATTCACAGCTATCGTACATAAGCACATCATGGAACATCAGCAGTTCAACACATCCGTATACAGCACACACAGTATATAATTAAGCCTATCCCTGGCTTAGAAGTAATATAAATATGTTCTCTATGTTCTCTTTCAATCTACAACAGCGTGCCCAGCACATGATAAACAAGCCGCAATAATCCTTGGCTTAGAAGTAATATAATATTCTGGAATTATCACATATTCCTTTTATTCTAAATATATCCTATCCTGGGACACTTACTTACTTACTACTTACTTAGTCGTTCCCCTTCTACCATGAGGTGTAGAGGTTTGGAAGAGAGAGCGCCAGACTATCCCATCGGCTGTCTTCCTCCTGGCCTGGTTCCATTCTAGTCCTCGGTTCCTCGGTCCTTCAAAGATTGTCTAATGTTGTCCTCCCAGCGGACTCTGGGTCGTCCTCGGAGTCTGGATCCTTGGCTCTTTGTTTCCCATGCTTGTCGTGGTATCCGATCCTCTCCCACTCTGCAAACATGGCCAAACCATCTTAATTGGGACTGCTCTACTTGGGTCTGCAGGGGGTAGGATTTAAGACCTTGACGTATCGTCTGGTTGCGTACCATGTCTCTTCTTGCTATCTCAACCACCCTCCTCAGATACCTCATTTCTGAGGTTTGGATCTGGCTTTTATGGGTTGCAGTCACCGCCCACGACTCGCATCGAACCCTGGGTAAGCCACTCATGTCTATTGTTTTTCTGTTGTCTGGTATTCTGCTTCTTTATTTCTTACGAGTGCCTGAAAACATACCCTTATGTTTGTCTAATATTAATTTACTGTTTATAAGCCTCGTGTTTCCCTTCCTTATGTGTTATTTATGTTATAGTGTGCTGGTTGTATTATTTGTTTGCGGCATAGGTTAGCCAGAGCATTAATAAAATTTCTTACACTAACACATTGTCCGCAGAAAGTCTAAGATGGCACAGAGCACGTCAACACAGATGGGCCCAGCAATGATTGCATTTTGCGAGATTGCCAAAACACTGAGTGCAGTTGAAAAGAAAACTAAGTACAGTAATGTTAGACAACCTATACAACCTTTTTCAGGGGATCCCAAACTTTGTAAAAGGTGGTTGGAGGAAATTGATAAGTACTCATTGTCGATTGACGCACAAGAAGAAGACAAGAAAAAAGTTGGCATTTTTTTCCGCAAATGCGCTAGTGTCAGATTTCCTAAGAAGAGGACATGAAATCTTCCATATGGAACCTTGGAGAGATCTGAGAAAATAAATCATATGAAGGTAAGCATTGATTACAGATGGTTCCGTCGCATGGACCTTATTACAAAAAATAAAACAGGAAAAGGGAGAAAAAACGCAAACGTTTAGCGATAGACTACTAAACTTGGCGGAAGAGGCATTTATGGGTCATGATATCAACCAAGAGCAATCAGAAAAACGCGGTATATTTGTAGATGGCATAAGAAGTACACCGTTGAAGCTAATGCTCCTAAGGAAAGTTCCACACTCTCTTAAAGAAGCAGGAGTAATGTCCATCACGGAAGAAAATGTTAGAAAAAGACTAGACCTCAGGCTAGGAAAAACCAACACTGATCACGAGCTTGAAGGAGAGGAACCCATGGAAATTGATTATTGTTGTCATAGAAGGAGTAGTGACCAGCCACGATATCGACCAGAACATCAATGGCGTGTATACACTGTGCCAAGACAACAAGTTCTAACACAGATAACATGTTTCGTTTGCGGCCAACTCAGACACAAGGCGGTCTCTTGTGGCAAAGATATCAAGAACCACAGAATACCAGACAACATCAAATGAATAGAGAATATACACACGATAGACATACAGTTGCTAGGTTGGGGGACTGCGCAAAATACACAATTACACCAAAATATAATACTTGATGACACAACACGGGCACCAAAGGGATGTTCGGACAGGCAAAAATATACACTCAGGGAAAAGACAGACCTGCTCATTGAGAGATGTGGGCAGGAGTAATGGAAGCTCTCGCTATCAGAAGAGGGAATGGGCTAGAGTACACCATCGTGAAAATTGGTTTGACAAGGAAGGACGGCAACAACAAACATGTCAAGAATACGGAAATAGGAAAATAGATTGGAATAGCTGAGTTGTAGACAGGAACATACAACACATGCACGAGAGGAGAAACATCTGTAATGAATGCGAAATGGAGATATGGAAATATAACAAATATCAGCATAAGCAGGGTCTGAATAATGGTACGTCTTTGAGAAAATGACAGTGCTATACAGCATGTGGAAGATAATCACATGTGCACACAAGAAGAAAAGCCATGAGAAATATAATTACCAAACAGACTGCAGAGAGTGGAAAAGAGACAAAGTTGATAAAGCACCACGCTGGAACTGCCTGGAAAGAAGAAGACATCGGATAGCAGTGAGAAACGTTGTCGGAGAAATCAGAAAAGGAAAGACATTAGAAATCAACAACATCAACGTAGGAAATCAACAAAAGTGTCGGATAAGAACTGAGCATTGTTGGAGGATGGATGTAGAAGAAATAGGATCATGGCGAAATACCAAGAACAGATGTTACTAACGAACTTTTACAACAGAATATGAAAGTCATAGCAACAGACTAGGGAACACTCAGGATAGGACAACAATTAAGAGACAGGACAAAACGCAGAGAAGAATGGTCAGTGTTGAAACGCAAATAGAAACAAAGAGAGACGTCAGCACACAAACGGAAGTACAAGACCAAAGCGAGAAATGCACATCACAGGAGAATACTCCCGGCGGATAGCTTAGACACCCACCAAGGAGTAGTCAGATCTCCACAACGGCAGGAATGCATGAAAAACCCAGAATAAAACCAAGTCGATTAACCCCACCCACACAAAACATATACCAAGATCAGAAGCAAGAGGCAGAGTCGGGAAAAAGATAGGATAGAGGAAACGAAGGACACCGTCGCACCGTACAAGCATAATAAGAGGAAAAGCAAAAGCGGAGAGTTACAAGTGGAGGAAGTCGGAAGGACAAAAGGAAAAAGTCGGCAGACGATGAACAGAATAGATTATAGAAGCTCGAGGGGGAGAAAAGAAGATTTAGAGACATCTATTTCAGGGTACTCAGATTGTTCAGAGTCTGGCGAAGATTGCTATGGTAGTCGCAGAGACAAAGATAGAAGGTCCCGTGGACAAGGAAATAGTGGAAAGAGAGGACGAGAAAGAGATAGCCGCACTTTCCAGATATATCGATAGAAAACAGAGTCGAAGAGGAAGGAGAAAAGATGAGGAACTAGAAATCGAAGAGAGTACCGATCTAAGAGTAGAGATACATAGACAAATATGAAAAACAGAAGAACAGAGTGTACGGATCGACGGAGAGAACGATCCAGGAATCACGAGGAAGAGAAAAAGAGAAGCCAAAAGAGAAGTGTGAGTAAGGGGCAAGAGCGATATAATAGTAGAAATGGGTCTGTCAGTAGGAGCAAACAGGAGGAACCCACAGATAATGATACTAAAAGTACAAGTAGAGGTCGCGGTAGAGACCAATCAAAGAATAGAGAGGTTGAGAGAAATTATGGAGACACTAGAAGTAGAGAGGAAGCAAAGCGCCAACGAAGTCAGAAAAATAGAAGAAAATCAAAGTGCGGATAAAGAAATAGCATTAGAGGCGCTCAAGAGCAAAGATGTCATAGCTATGAGGTTTTTCGAGCTTATGAATAAGTGAGTGAAAAGTGAAGGCTGTGAGAGGGAAACTCATAGTAAATGAATAGCGGCGGTAGCTAAGTTTTGTGGAGACCTAAGTTTAATCGTTCTGCACCAAACACTCGTAAATAGAACTGAGTACACCTGAACAATAGGGTACTACAATTTAGGAGGAGATGAGGAGTAAGGAAGAAGTAAGAGGAATAAGTTAGACTGGATGCCATGGGAGAATGGCGAGGATAGTATATGTGAGTAGACAGGGAAGTGTCAGAAGAGATGAGGAGAAAAAAAGTTAGGGAATAGAAGCCATAAGAGATGCCGAGCCTAAGAGATTTGAGACAAATGAGATATTGAGAAGCCGTAATGAAAACGGCAAAGACAGTTGAGAAACATGAGAGACCATAGAGATGATAGAAAAGAGGAATTATACAGATTTCTCCAGAGAGGGAACCAGTATAGTAGATAAAGACGGTTGGAAAAGAGTAGAGATTGCGGCGGCAGTCTAGTTGTGTGAAAATTAGATGCAATCGTTCTACACTGAGCATAAGAACGAAACGAGCTGAGTTGGTCTGAACGATAGACTATTACAGTGGAGCAGAGAAGAGAAAAGAGACGTGAGAAGCCATAGGTAAAATGGTGAGTATAAATATGGAGAATTTTCAGAAGCCATAGCGAAGTGGCAAAGTTAACAGTTGGGAGACAATATAGAATATAAGAGTATATGGAGAGATGGCATAGAGAAAATGGCAGAGATCCTTGAAATTTGGGAAGCCAAAGTAAAGGTGGCAGAGATGAAACAGATGAGGGCCATGGAGAAATGGCGAGAATATATAAGAGTATATTGAGAAACAATGGAAAAAATGGCGAATATACATGAAATTTGGAGAGGCCATAGAAAAGATGGCGGAGTCGAGACAGATGAAGGCCACGGAGAAATGCCGAAAATATAGAGAAATCAGATGTATTGAAAAAAGGAGAATATAGAAGTGGTAGTACCTGTGATGGAATACATTGATACAGCGATAAAATCCTCCATTTTATAAAGATAAAAGTTAAAATAAATTGTAGGGATAAAATATAGTTAAGTTACGCTGCGGCTTTTTTGCCTACGCCACAAGCGCGTTGATTTGGTAGACCGTACCATCGTTTCTAGTGTCATTGGAAAAAGAAAAAAACTAATTATAACATGGGGACGCGAAAGGCCTATTTGTTCAGACGGGGTAGGAAAGGAGAAAAGAAAAAAAATGATGCTGTCTGCAAGCGTTTGAATCTAAGCCTAACATACGCGCGAACTCGTAGTTAGTCTTTGAAATACGAGGTAAAGTAAGAACATGTAGCCACTTAGGTTACGAAAACAGACTTAGCTCTTATTTAGAATGACGTAAAACTCTCGAAAATAGCTGGACAGCACATGGAAAAGAAGTGAGCGCGTGGTAGTAAAGATTTCAAGACTAACATGGAAAAAAATATGGAATTACTTATTAATAGGTTTAGAATCACAAAAATTAGCTAGTTAAAGAGCTTATCTTTTCCTGATAAATAATATGCTTTCAAATAAAAAGACGGACAGATAATTCGGAAGTTATTGACAAAAGACTGATTTGTTCGATGCAGACTCGCAAACACATGTTTGTTTTGCACTCACTAAAGTTACATTGGACGCGTCCTTGAGACGAAGGCAGAAAAACAAGTACACGTAAACCAGGGGGAGACAAGGAGGAGAGAATCTAAAAATATCTTCGCAGTAGAAATCTAAGCAGTGGGTGAGGAAAAATTTGTGTAGTTTTTTTTTTTTGTAGTTGGTCCAAAACCAAGTGCAATTTTGGGAAAACCCAAGTTCGGACCGACCGACAGACAGAAATACACTACACACTAGACCGAAACTGGACCCAAATTGAACATTTATGTTTGAAATTTTAAATTCTAGATGGGGCAGTACTCTCATTGGACGAGACAGTTAAGATTATTGAAAAATTTGCCGGCTAGTTGCCATTGTTTCGAAGACTGTCCATACAAGCAGATCGTTGAGGCTAAGAAGTTTGTCGTCCATTGAATACATATGCTAATAGTAGTGGGACGCCCTAGTCTAGCCAGCAGCTCAGCTGAGTTTGGGCTATTTCAGCGTATCTGTGTGTTTTATTCTGAATTGTGAGTTTCTTCGTCTGGCACTGTGCTAGTGCCAGATGTTCTGGCGAATACACCATTGCATGAATTGAGATGCCTACCATACTACCTCAGAGGATATGAGGAGTGAGCCTAAGGAACAACTTTCTTCAAGCGTCACAGGCCAGTTATGTATTAAAGACCTGGCCTGCTGATTCATCAACGAACATAATCTACTAGAAACTCCCTTGTGTATTAATAACTTTTTCCACCATTAATCCTGTGTAAAGAGCAAATGAACAATGTTAACCACAGACTGGGGATGATGAAAATACCCGACCCGACATCCAGCACTAGTTCCTAAAGACTTTTAGTTAGTACCAATATTAGTAAATTCAACTTATATATATATATATATATATATATATATATATATATATATATATATATATATATATATATATATATATATATATATATATATATATATATATATATATATATATATATATATATATATATATATATGTACAAGTCTTTCATGTGTTTACCTGATTCTATGTAATTTTATTGAAATTGATTCACATTTTAATTTAAAAGTCCTGACCAGAAGAAAACTTGGTTCAGGACAAAATAAAATTTGAAAAAAATTGTAATTACTAAATTTTAAACACAGTGTTAATTGACTTGATCATAGAGCTTAATATTAGTGTATGTGTGTTTGTGTACTTAATTACCAGCACACCACATTTCCTTACCCTAGACATTAGACGTAGCTATCAGTCATATAAATCACAAATAAGTCTGCTTGAGGTCATAGGTGGTAGTAGTAAGGTACTCTGTAAACTCACATAAACTGTTTTCCTCAGGAACCTTCACAGCTGACCTCATTCAGTACACTACGTAACCTAGCAACCACACTTAATAACATCAAAACCCACCACAGTACCAGAGGAAACGAAAGGGATAACGGAGTCGAGGAAGACAGAGATTTCGCAGCGGTTGCCAGAGTTTTGAGAAGACTTTGGGAGCAGCTAGTCTTCTCCAAACACAAAGAGAGTTATTTTAAAGTGGATAGTTCCAGAGGGAACAAGCAGGAGAAATATGAGAAGCCATGGAGGAAATGACAGAAGAGAAATACGAGATAAATAGAGAGTACGTATAAATAAGGTTGAGAGAAGCCATGGAGAAATGGCAGATATGTAAAAGAGATAAGCAATATGATATACTGTTACACATAAGAATTTCACCATGTTATCTGTGTACGCAATTTTTTCTAATGCAAGGTAAATAACTATTGGAATTGGAGTTACGTTTTACTTTAGGTGGTCACCTGTTCTTATGCCCTTCGGTTGCCGATATTATTGCGGGTTGACCGATGTTGGGTCATGTCCATTTATGGAGCGCTCAGGCCCACTTTTCTTGTATACGTTTGTCAACCTGCGTCGATAGTTATTTCCTATCCTTATAAGGCTCGATTTTAAGTGTAGTTCTTAGAATGTGCCCATAGCTTCGACGTTGTGTGAATTGTATTCAAGTCGAACGGTTCTGCGCATGTCTGTTGTTTGGTTGTGGTTTTGTACCAGCTTCCGCCCGGGAGTGCCATAGATTTTGTCGAGTGAGACAGACGCGTTTGTCAGCGTCTGTCATGATTATATTGTTCGGGAAATGGAAGTCCTCTATAGTGTTCACCTCAGATGATATTTACTTTTTGTGATTCAAAGCGCCTGGAGGCGAGTGAGTTGTGTATTTATTCTTGAAGAGAAGGTAATTGCTCTACATTTGATTATCATTGTTGCTAACTTTCATGATTGACATTTTGTGCCTAGTTGTCAACTTTCCCTGGGCGGGAAAGAGTCGACGTTAGGAGAAGTTTTCAACTCACGAATCACCATGTTGTTATGCATCGGGTTGATGCATGTCCTAAAGGCTATCTGCTTGTTGGACTTTACTGCTCTGGCGGTTCCACGTCAGTTTTGGTTTGATACCGTTGTTATTTAAGGAAATCAGAGGACATTACTTGATACTCCAGAAGTCGTGCCTGTCTTGCTGGAGGTCAGGGAAGGAGAAGGAATGTAATCTCCTGCATTTATACATTTATAAAGATATCGACTGTTATAGAAAAGGATGATGGTTTCCACACCTGAATACATTTACAGTCGTTTATGATGCATTGAAGTTCATGATTTGATTCACCATTATTATGCTGTCTGCTGTCGAATGTTGTGCTGACTATGTCGATATAATGAAGACTGTTCTACATGTTAATGTCTACACATCTTGTCATTGTGGCGTCCCAATAAATTATGGAAACGTCACTAGCAGTTACAACGTTCATTGTCTTTCTACGTCGTGAGTTTATGTGACGTCCTGTGTGGACTCTACTTTACTGCTACCTGTTTGACTCCACATATACACAAACCAGACCAAAGACACCATACTTCTCCGCCTTCATCATCTCTGGTGTCTAGTGGTGATACATCCACCCTCAACATTTGGTAGGATAATCAGCCATTATCAGTTGGTGGCTTCTGCACCTTTATCATATACCAAAGTGGAAATGGCAGAGATATAGAGGAAGGTTCCAGAGGGAACGAATATTACAGTGACCAGCCATGAGAAGGTGGCAAAGAGTTAATCGAAGCTCCAGAGGGAAAGAATATATAAAATGGAGAAACTAAGGGAAATCTAGAAATGAGACGAAAAAGAGATGAGATTGAGGCGTGCGGGAGAGAATCAATATATAATTAAGAGGCCATAGCATAATGGCAGACATATGAGAAATAAGTGAGAATAAGGTAAGGGATGTGATATATTGAAATATAGAGAGTATATAAGAAAGGTTCCAGAGAAGGGAACTTACGTTGAGTACATAATAGTGAGAGATAAACAAAGTGAATGAGATTGATACAATAGAGACGAAGAAAAGAGGAAGACATGGAAGACTATTTTAAAAGGGACTTGAGACTAGGAAGAAGTCTAGGCATACACAAATTATAGCGGACGGTGGAAAAAATGACAGTCTAATCTGGAAAGGTACACAACAAAGAAGATAGGACAAAATGAGTAGGTGATAGGTAGAATTCATGGAATGTATGAAGTATTTCGAGTAGGGACCGCGGTTTAAGGTCAGTAAGGTAGAGGGATGAGTGAGGATTAGCAAAAATAATGATAGTGACCATGATGGTTGAATGTGTCACAGTCGTAAAGTTTGTAAATAATCCAGTAACAGGGAGTTATATGGAAAAAACGGGAATGAAAGGAGAAGGCAAAATAATGACACTAAAATGGGGTTTTCAGGAAACAGTGCCATGATGAAGATGGAGAAAAGAGAAGAATGATGGTACATGTGGAAGAGGTCCACAAAAAGAGTTTCACGCTATTGTTAAAGGTTTGAGTTAATAAAATAAGATTATTTAGCACTATATAATAAGTATTGAGATAAGATTCATATTTTTGTTTCATGACATGTGAAATGATGATAAGGTAAATTGAGATGATATATTTTTTGGCTTGTGTAGAAATTGAGGTAATGTGCTCATATTTTGATTTATACATATGACTGGTAATATAAGTTAATTTTTGACAGATAGTGTAACATTTTAAATCCAGATGAGTAAGGTATGAGAAACTCAATACATAGAGGAAGAATCTTTTTTGAGAGAAAGACGGAGAAGCAAGGAAGAGTGAGGATAGGTTTAGAAGAGACAATATGAGTTTTGGTAAAAGGGAAAAATTTTCCCTCTAGAGAAATTTTTTTTTACATATGGGAGTTATAATGTAACCGTTAGTGTGATTAAGAGGAAGAATTCGGTTATATTTATTTTTATGAGATTAATTTTTATGATTGAAATTAGCTGAGTCTAATTTATAGTCAAAGGGAAGGAATACATAGAATGTAAATGGGGGGACAAAATACGTCTTACATCCATTCTTTGTTTTTAGGGCATATGCCTTTGTTTGTATTTTGAGATAGGCTAGGCGATCGAAATTCACGTATTTTGAAAGGAGTGGTGAGTTGTTTGTCAGACAAACTGTTCTGGAATGTTCGAAAATAGTCGTTGCAAATCGACGTTTTAGATTAAATAAGTTGGCTCCGAGATGTGATAGAGTTAGCTTCTAGATGTGGTAGCGAGTAGAAGTTCCATCGAATGATAAGCCAGATCTTTTGGTTGCTTCTCCGGTGGTAGATAAGCTGAACTATCACCCAGACGTCTATCTTGGTAATTGCCACGTTTGTATATGACAGTGTCTTTTTATTCTGAGGACGAGATGTCAATGTTTCTAAGTGAGAGAAATGTGTTGTGTTCGAAAGACCAGGTACGTTGAACATTATGAGTTGTATAAATAGAGTGAAGTATAGTAGACAAGCTGACAGTCTAATGAGCAGTATAGAATATTTAATGCACATCCCTGGCGGTTAGGCCAGTTTCCTTAACCAGATACGCCAAGAATAGCTAACGATAAATATATGAGAACAAAAGTGAGATAGACAGATAGAATAAAGAATACAGTGGAAAACAAAGAACTAGCAACAGTGGTTCTCAACTTATAGAACCAGTAGACACTAGAACAGTTAACCAAAAGGATGAAAGAAGCTGAGAGGTTTATGATTGAACGTCGCACCACTGTGTTTGCCAACCAGCGTATATTGTTGAAGACTGAAGACGTTTTGAGGTAAAATTGCTATGAACAAGACACAAGCTGCACTCAGATAAATTGTGTAAATATAGTCACTTCGTTCATCATTTCAAAAGTCCACTGTTGACGTCTTACAAAATGTCTTGGAGTGTGTGTACGCAAGCATGTTATGAACGTAAAATATAATCAGTCTACTGAATGGGCAGTGATGCGAACCTATACGATCAATCAAAACAGAAGAAGAGTATAGTAGACAAGTGTGTACACGGCCACATAACCAGCAGCTTCATCTATATGATTAAGAGCACCGTGCTATGTAAAATAAAGTCACATAACACGTACGAAAAATTTTTGAGAATGCACGTATGCCATTCCCTCCCCCTTCTGGCATGAAACCAGACGTGAAGAGCCTTTAAATGTCTGCCAGACCAGGATAGAATGCACTGGGAAGAAACTGAGCTCATGACTTCAACAAAGTTTAATTAAGAATAGTAGAAAAGATGCAGAAAAAGCCTAGATCTACACTGTAGATAATGCCAATGGTTCTACAACTTGGCAATGGTTGCGACGGGCGTCAACCTGAGCCACTCTAGTTTAACAACAACAACACTACCCGTCAAAACAATGACTGGAAATAATTAACGCCAACACTTTGAACTTACAACATCTGCAGCGCATTTAGAAGATTGAGAAGTTGGAATAGATATATCAAGTGTAATTTGACTAATTATATATTAGCTCTTTTATCACAACATTGCTTGGAAACAAACGGTTATCTTTAAAACGGTTGGCTTGATTGTCTGCGTCTTGAATATATACTTTAAGACTTTCTGTGTGTCGTCTTACATAATGTTGACCTTTTGCAAAGACTGTTTCTAGTAGGCAGACATACAACCACGTGATCAAATGATTGTCCCAGTTCTTTGTTGATTGTCAGGGCAAATGCTAAAATAACAGAAAAATGGCAACATGTCAAGATGGTAGGAAGGCGGGTTTCGTTTGACTTTAAACTGACGCGTGGAATGAAAACTCTACCACCTTCATTTCTGGCGGTGATTATTTTTTACTTTACTTTTCATTTAAAGAAAATAAATGTGTCACCTGTCTTTAGTTTGAACAGAATGTTAAAGTTTTTAAAAAAAATATGTCATCCGCCTTTAGTTTCAACAGAATGTTAAAGTTAAAAAAAAAACATGAAAACGTCTAGGGTGGTACATATCTTATGTTGTTGTTGATTTTGTGATCAGAATTGATCTCACTGCACTCCGGCAAACCCATAGATGCTCAGTCTCCCTCAACAAATGTCGAAGAGTATGAATGCCATTGTACTTGTAGCACGCTAGTTGTACATACGACGGATGCATCCTCTCTCACGCCCATCTCTGCAAGTATGACATTTGATGTCAAACTCCAAAAGTCTCAGCCTTGGTGATTCATCCATTTTGACAACACGGGGCGGCCCCTATCGACCTTTGTTTCACTCCGGCAGTATCGGTACATTTGTGGTACTGATTTTTATTATTTGCTCTCAATTGTCGCAGTTTTCTTTCTTTCTTCGTAAATGTTCTGCTAAGTAGCAGATATTTGATTTTATCAAATCATTGGACACTCCCTGTAGGTGATAATAATCACATTTGCTTGGCGCTGCCCAGATTTGTTGGCTATAGGCGCAGCAGATTAACACGAAATCACCGATAAGACATGGGTGTACGCATCAACAAAGTTGGAAAAGAGGAGACAACTTACAGACAGACATAGATGACAAGATTCATCATCTCATCTCAGCCCGTAACCCGTCATGGGTCATAGGGGTGCCATGGTGGAAGCATCAGCAGACAGGGTCCTCCACTGCTCTCTATCCTCAGCAATGCGTACAAGTGTGGAAAAACCGTGTCCTGCCCATTCTTTGATGTTATCAGCCCAGGATTTTCTCTGCCTTCCTCTTCTCCGTTTACCTTCGACTGTTCCCTGAAGGATCGTTTTCGAAAGGGAGTCATGACGAGTTACATGCCCAAACCAGGCAAGCTTTCGACGTTTCACTATTGACAAAAGTGGTTCTTAGTGGCCTGCATAGGTGTTTATCTTCTCTCTAACATAGACATTTGTTTTGTGCTCTTTATAGCAAATGCGCAAAGTTCTTCTATAACATTTATGTTCGAAAGCCTGAATCCTTCGTTCCGTATCTGCAGTGAGTGTCCAGCCCTCACACCCATACAAGAGAATAGATAATACCAGTGATTTGTATAATTTGATCTTCACAGGAAAACTGATGTTACTTTTCCAGATCACATTCAACCTTGTCATGGCAGCTGAGGCCATCTCAAGTCTTATTTTGATTTCTTTAATTGATCTTCCATCACTATATATAGTGGACCCGAGATATTTAAAGGTGTTAACTTCTTCTAACGTTTGCCCATTTAACGTAATGTTGGTCGGAACATGTTTCTTATGGCTATTCACCAATATCTTGCTTTTTTCTATACTAATTTCCATCCCATACGTTCTTGTTACTTTCTCCAGTCTAGAGGTAAGGTCTTGAAGTTCTGATTCTGATCCAGCTATCAGATCAATATCATCAGCAAAACGTAGGTTGCACAGAGGTCGGCCTCCAATCGATATGGTTGATTTATAATCGTAGAGAGCCTCCTGCATAATATGTTAAAGAGCACTGGTGACAGGATACATCCTTGGCGAACTCCTACAGTTGTTTTGAAAAATTCTCCAATGTCGTTGCTTGCAAAAACAGCACTGCTTGCGTACTTGTATAGTGCTTCAATGATATCTATGATGTTGGTATCAAAATTGAATTTTCTCATTACTTGCCATAAGCCTTCATGCCAGACTCGAAAGATGACAAGATTAGGTTTGATAAAAGTAAGATTGCTACATCTCGAACACATGGTCATATGCGGTTACCTATGTGTTTGTAAGTTTGTACACAAGGGCATAGGACATCGTATTATCATATATGGAAGAGTTGACCTCTGCCTTACGTTCAAAATGATCAAATGTCGGAATATTTTGAAATTACCTTTTTGAATATGATTGGAGCGTTTATTTAACTCCGTGACAAACGAAAGCGTGGGAAGGCAGGGAATATAATCTGATCATTTTCTCAAGCTATTTCACTTGAGAAATCGCTCACCAAGACACCAGACTGCTGCAGTGAAGAATTGGAATTCAGAATTCCTTAAAATACCGGACACTTTTTATTGGAGTATTCATCAGGACTTACAATATAGCCCAGGAAATCTCACATATTTTAAATAAGAAAACCGGGACTGAGGAAACTGAAGGACCACACACGAAGTTAGAGAGGGAACATATTAAATTAACGACATCCCAGACGCATGTAAGAGGCCGATTAAAGTCTTTTTAATTCATCTGAGCAAAAAGTCTGTGAGTCAAGATTGGCGCAAGTTGTGATTTACATTATATATTTTATTACTAACATGTGAACTAACATATATATATATATATATATATATATATATATATATATATATATATATATATATATATATATATATATATATATATATATATATTACCATGTGAAGTTTAATGTGTGAAACTCGCTAGTGGATGTCACAGACATTTGAGGCTGGCAACCTCAGCGTATAGAATAATGATTCATGAACCACCATTGCACGGGCTGGTGATTGCTTTATTGATAGTTTCGTAAAAAGAACTAACGGCATAAAGTAGTTCCAGGTTCCCTATGGAGCATGGAGGGAAAGATGAAAGAAATGATGTACATTCTAAGTATAATAAATACATTTTCAAACTTTAAAATTAATATAAACATTCAAGCTTTAAACCAGTGTCAATGTCTGTGTGAAAATATTCATTTTAAAGTAATGGAAGTTTCAAACTTTTCAATCAGTGTAAAACATAAATGAAAACATATTCAATGTATATTGTGAACAATTTTCAATCAGTGGAGATGTACATGTAAACAGACTCTTTCTGTATTATTTTCTTTTTCATTTAAAAATAAAGTAACTATGAAAGCTACTCTATTTAAATGTACAGAAAGTTTATCCCAAGGGATTAAATTTAACTCTTTAAGCCCCAAGAGCCAGTATACTGTACTTCCCGCTAGACCCATTTGGCCCAAGAGCCAGTATACTGGCTTTCGTATCTCTTGATCCTTTCTAGGGCTGTTTTCTAATTTTGACAGCTCAAAAACGCTATCTTCTTAAAGTATAGCCATCCATTATGGACTTTTGTTATTTATGAATATGAACATTTAAAAAAAATTATTTCCAAACAAAAACAGTAAAAACATAATGGTATGGCCATTTTTGTTTGGGCCAAACCCACCTTTTTGCTTGGGACTGAAAGAGCTAATTCTCATCGAGGGTAAATTCTGAGTAATTGGGATAGTGGTATGGGAAGAAAGGAACCCATAACTATGGGGTGGAAAACGCCATATTCGGAAGAGCGTTTCATTCTATTCTTTTACCATAGTTATTGGTGGTACCAGCTTAAAGTACTATCTCTGGAACAAGAAGGGAACTGTGGCCTAAGCTTCAAGACGAAGGACCTACGTGGTAGACTCTCCTTGACATTTCTGGGAAGCGATCTACCCCCGACAAACTTGATCAGAGACGAGCGTGAGCAGATTGAAAAGAACCAACCCATCAGAAGGAACAGAATCGTCATTGGCAGCTAAAATTGGTCTCCAAATAAATGCCTCTAAAACTAAAGCTATGAACTTTTCTAACGAGACCTTTGATATCATCTTGAACGGGGAAAAACTACAGAAAGTTGAAAGTTTCAATTATTTAGGCAGTAAAATGACTCAGGATGGTGACACAACAAGAGAAATCCATACTAGAATTGCTTTGGCAGCTAGCGCCTTCAATAGATTATCTAACATTTGGAAATTACGATCATTGAATATACATACCAAGCTTCGTCTGTTTAATTCAAATGTTATCTCAGTGTTAACATACGGCTGTGAGAGTTGGAAAATAACAAAATCATTGGAGAACAAGCTGAATACATTCGAGAACAAATGTCTTAGAAAACTCATGAACATCAGTTGGAAAGAATTCAAGACTAATCGACAAATAAGAGAAGACTCTAGGCAGAAATATGTCTCCGACTATATAAGGAAAAGACGATGGTCATATATCGGTCATGTCCTACGAATGCAAAACAACAGAATACCACTACAGGCGCTCACTTGGGTTCCTGAGGGTAAGCGGAAAAAAGGAAGACCAAAAGAAACACTCAGAAGAACAATAATAAGAGAAGGAAGAACGTTGGGCCTAAATAATGTGCAAGAGCTAAGAGGAGTGGCGTCACAACGAACAACCTGGAGAGCACTGGTTTCTGCCTTATGCGCCGTGTTTGGCGCTTAAAGAATTTATTATTATTATTATTAACATCTCACATTCCATAAAGACGGTGATAACTTTTCTTGATCCAAAACTATTCAAATTATTTTCCAACTGTTAAAACCTAAAGTGATTGTTAAATTTTGTTATTTGTAATGTTACAAATGTAACTTCGATTGAATCATTTTAAAGTTACTGCATGTTTGTATCCGTCAAATTAATACACACCCTCTAAACAGGCTGTATTAGAATAATAAAATTCCACTGAGTAAATCAGGGGTGGGGGCTTAAACGAGCTGAAAGTAATAAGTGCTTAAATCCTTCACAAAAGCGTCGGCAGAATTACAGAGTTAACATAGCCAAAGCAGTATTGTTCTCGCTTATTCTGAATATCTTGTGAAGACTCCTTTTGTAATAGAAGTGTCATCACCCTTCTATCTACATCTCTGCCAAGAGTAATCTTGTGCGAAGGTAGATATCTTTGAAGTCCATATTAGAAACTCTTGAGTTTTGGCCACTGTTGGACCACTACTGCAAAGCAGGGGAGGCAATACCGTCACATCCATTGCAGTGTCATTATCTAGCAGGCAATCATTAATTGTCCTTAGTATCTCTCCTTTATCCATTCCCAGTGTTCCCGCTATGGGTGCTATCGAGGCCAATCTGTCAGCTCTCTCATTGCCACGTACCATGGCAATGTAACCCTGCATGACCAGGACAGTAGATCCACACCAGTTCTTGAAGACTTGAGGATTCCGTTGATGTGTTCCATTCCTGCCGCAGTCATCCGTTCTGAACGTTCCGAAGCATGGCTTAAGAGTCTGACGAAATAACTGCTCTGATTGATGGAGTTTCAGACAGCCACCTCAGAGCTGCAGTAACTACCTCTACCTCTATTCTCTTGCTGGAGGTTGTTGTCATGTAGGCTCCGATCTTTTCAGCAACGACCCTGCCCTTTATTCTTGCAGAGAAGCCCTATCCTGATTTCTCACCACGCATTACAGACCCATCAGTGTACACAATGGCATCATCACCCCCAGCATGATCACTTATCCGCTGATTAATCTCCAGCTATGCTTTTCCATTGCCCCAAGATCTGCACTTTCTGACAAGGCTAATGATGACCTGCTGGTAGTTTATCCAGTTCTCCCGTGACTTACTCCACTCTTTCCCTTTGGGTATATTTTCAACTCTGGTCACCTGACCAATCGTATCCTTTGTTTGTGCCATCCATGACATCCCCCTCTTTATTCTTGCTCCTTTGATGTCAGCTACATCCCCATGTAGAGGGTGTCTTTTGTCGGTTGTTACCAGCAAATAGGCTTTTGCCTGGGCCATCGCATATCAGGATCTAATCGACAGCAATCCGAGCATGTATCTCATCGTCACAATGGAGCTATCACGTGTACAGCCCCAAAACTAGTCGCATTCCTTCATTTTGAATGCTTTCCAGTCGTTCACATTTTGACACTGACAGCGTGAGTATTCCTAGCCCATACTCGATTACTGAAATCAAGAGCTGATGATACAGAGGAAACAGTAATCTCTGTTCCAAGTGCGCAGCAGCCATTGCTTATAAGGCTGCGAGTCCTCGTTTGCACTTCTGTATGATCAGTTCGACTTGTTACTTTAACGATAGTCCACAATCAAACGTTACTCCCAGATACTTCAGCCTGTCTTGCCTTTCAATATTCAGCCCACTGAAAGTGATGTTTGGAAGGTATGCTTTCACTATGGAGTTGTTCAAAGCGCACCACATCACACAGGCCTTGTTGGGATTGACCTTTGATCTGCTTTCCTCACACCATTTAGAAACCGCATTTAGTGTCCGCTTGTATGCCTTGGACCATTTCTTATCTTTCGAAACTAAATTAACGAACATCTCCGTCCTTTAATGGCAGTTAAGCTTACTCGCGACCAGATCTGTGAAATCCGAATGTTCAGATTATTTGCCTCTATAAGGGATGATTGTAATATGAACTCAATATACCGTTCACACAAAGCACTGTGCTATGCGCGCCTAATTTAATTTCTTGAAGAGCTGATGGGAATATTTCTAATACACTGACCAATGCACCATTAAACGATCGATAGACATGCATGTTCTTTTAATGGGTTTTCAATTTAGTTTTCAGAGTGCAATGCTCTTTATTTCCGTATTTTCAAGAAAAGACTAATGCGATTGTTTCATTGGTCGCAAACTTTCATTTTTTTTAAATAGCATGGGAATCTTTTCGCAGCCTGCCTATTTTTCAGCTAGCTCCTTCTTGACTATTCTGGGTCTCAGCTTTATGACTAGTTCCTTTCATTGATATCGTTTCCTTCTCTAACTCAAGAAAGTCGGATGCCCATTTTTACAACTCGGGAGACTAAAGCATGGTGCGACTTGGTTTCGAACTTTGTCTAACCAATCTGCCACTCAGCCATCTCCCTTAGAAGTAAAGATAAATCCAATATCTGATACTGCTGTCGTGGAGTGAATTGTTAGAGATGTCACTTCTACAAGGCTCCGCTTTAAAAATTTTTGGCGACTGGTTCCGTTGCTCACTATCTTTGCCATCACTAACTTCAGAACAATGTCAGGTTCTTTTTTGCAGCTGCGTGAACTGGAACGTAACGTTACTAGCTTTTGAACCTGGCCACTTTACCCCAGGAAGCTAACCACTATACCACTCGCGTTTTTCCGTGAAGGACAGAGAAAACCTGTGCTCTCAAAGACAGCTTTTCGCTACTTCTTTCACAACGAGCACGACAGGTTTTGGCTTATATTAAATAATATTTTTGCGCGAGACAGTTGCGTGTCTGCTAATGGCACGTGTTGCTAACAGATCTAAACCACCGAACGCGCGCGGTTAAGTGCCAGATGACGTCAAACGGCATAGGTGAAAGCATATGTAAGTACCCGCCTTTTTTCTCTTTCTACCCCCACCTTCCTCAGCCCTTTTGATGTTTGTGATAATTATATGTGATAATTATATGTGATAATTGATATAATACGCAGTTTATTCTTCTTCTTCTTCGCTCACTCTTACATAACGTAAGTAAAAGTAGCTCCATAATAGAAACTACCATATGGCAGTGGCGTATACTATACTCTACATGGTCCAACCTTTACAATTGGGGTGACAGTTCTCTTCATAGCTGCGTTAGCCTTCCTTAACTCAGGAAACCCGTTTACAGATGGGTAGACTGGACCGAGTGACAGCGCTTTAACCCTTCTGACACCCATACGATCGTTATTGTATAACCACATCTACTTCCGTCATAAAGCTAAGACCTGTCTCAGGCGTCTCTCAATGCCATACAGTTTTTCTATCAATGGAATTCGTGAAGGTTAAGCTGTCCATTTGGAGCCGCGGTAGCGCAACGGTTAATGCACTGGCTTCCTTCCTCGATGGTCCATGGTTCAATCTCCAGTTGAGGTGGGATGTTTTAGAGCAACTCTGGGAAGGTTAAGACGTCCGGTGTGATGCTGACCACATCACCCCTAGTGTGCCGATGATCAAGAAAATATGGGCCTAACACCATATTCACAATATGCCACAATGGGCGTATAACGGGATCCTTTACATTTAAGCTGTCTATAGGCTCTTCTGATGGAGTCGAAATTCTTGGATTGCGTGTTCTAATGTTTCTTTGTTTTCTACATGTGGACACATATCTGTCTGTCTGATTTGTAATGTGTTGAAAGGATGTTATGAGAGTCTTCAGTTTCAAGTTCACAGTCTGAAAATTATCTCATGATCTTGTCTTGGGAAGGAGAAAGAGTACAGTCTCCGTCGTTTATGCCAAGACAACGATTATTTCCACTGTGGAGCTAATGAGACGTTGGATTTCTGCCGCAATAGACGGTATACCGATCAATGTTTTCATCTCCGCCTTACAACAGGTTCTCCCCGTCTCCTGTCAGGAGGCCCTCAACCCCCCATCACAGAACCACTTCCGAAAGAGTCAAATTAATTTTGAACTATCACCCCCTCACCACTGAAGTCAAAAAGAACTTCTTTCACTTCTGACCTTTTCTCCAAGCGGAATCAGTAACTCAAGAAGTATACAATGAGACACCTCTAAAGATGCGACAAGAACCTGACGGATCTTCTTGTTTACAGCCGTCTGACAACTGAGGTTGCCGGTCACTTTGGCATACTACCTTGTGGCCGGACACGGCGAGAGACGTGCAAGTAAGTCATCCAAACCCGCATTGTGTCTTTTCCTAAGGCCACGTTCACCATCACCAATTGCGTCACATGCGAGTCATGCACTGTCATTTATACAATCATATTCAAACATTGGAGTAAAATCTATTTTGGCCAGACAGGTAAACGACTTGGGGACAGATTCAGCCAGCACCTCTATGGCAATTTCTGGTTGGAATCCACATCAGAAGCGATCAGATCCTGCTCCTCTGATACTACCAGGCAAGTGCAGATTGAACAACGTCTCATTCACCAGGCGATCTTAACACCCTACACTCCTTTGTCTCAGGTGACTTTTTCCACTCGTATTCTATTTCTCCGTGCGATCGCCATTTTTATTTATTTTAAGTTTTTTTTTTTTACTTTTTTTAAAAATAGCATTTTTGTTCTTTCAATCGTTCTGTATTCTTTTACCTCATTTAACCTCTTCTATCTCCATTACTCACTATTCTTATTTTTGGGTTGTTTCTTTTTTCCGTTTCCAGTCTTAGATTCTAATGTTTAAACCAGGAAGTGGCAGCTATTTCATTATTTCAGTGGTTACGCTAGGTCTTAGCTGCTTTTACGGGTGTTACCTATTTTTTATTTATATTCTTTTTGACAAAATTTGTGTATGTCCTTCTACATTCTTCATTCTCTTCTGCATTATCAATTTATTTACTTTTTTTCTCACACTCATCGTTCTATTATTTGTCATATTTTATGCACCTACATTCTTGCCTAGTCACTCCCAGACTTGCTTACGTTTCACCGTGTAAATCATTGTATTACAAGGTGAATTAGACAGGTCAGCTGATAATAATTTTATCACTTAAGTCGTCTAGCCACCTTTGATAGAGTCGGTCACTGTTGACACAAGGTGGTCTAGCACGAAAGAAAGTCAGATTGTCAGTCTGAGAAAGCCGTCTGATGGATGTATGAAGGCTCAGGTGATAATGAGGTAATACTTCAGCTGGACCATATATGTATAAATAATACAGATAACCCGTCTGGGGAGATTATGTTGGGAAAGGTATTAGCCAGAAAATATGTTTATCGATGTGTTCGTAAGTTTGCACAAGTGCAATCGGACGTATTACTGCCATATTTGAAAGAGGTCACGAGTTTAAATTTTAAAATTTATATTTTAAAACACGCGGGGATAGTAATGATTTAACACCACGACCCACATAGTTCTAAAGAGACAGGATTGGTCTTAATCGAGAGCCTGAAACAATTATTAGCTCTCACTGGAAAGCTGGTCGGAAATGCCATGTGGGACAGGAGTGGAAATGAGAGATATAATCTAACAAAGTCGGAGACATAAATAAGACTACATTGCAACGTCAAATTAGCAACTCCCAGGAGCCAGAGACATGGGACTAGAATACCAAATTATAAGTGACAGACGAAGTATTTGGGTGCCTTTATAAAAAGAGAACCCGCAATTTGTAAATACCAAGACTGGAGACTTAAGGAATCAGAGCACCCGTCATTAGAGGAATACTAAAATTTCCCTGACTAAGAGTGTTCGAAGCATCTAATCATAGTTGCTGTGTCAATTCATCTGTGCCAGGAGATTGTGTTCCCAAAAAAGTTAATTTAGGGTAAGTGTAAACATTTATTTTACAATGTGAATTTGACATGTCTGCACTTCTTAAGTGTTTGTTGTTGTTTAACTAGAACTGCTGAGCTTCTCGCTCTTTTGCAGCCAATACCAAGTAGAAGACTCCTTGGTATTATCTACACTCTCGATCTAGGCTTTTCCTGTGGCTTTTCTGCCATTCCGAAACGTTTTGAGTTGAAGTCATGAGCTCCATTTTCTGCACCGTGGCTTGCATTTAAAGGATCGTCACATCTGATCACAAGCTAGGAGTAAGAAGCACGTGGCATACTGTGCATTCCCCGCCATCCAAGGGGGCTCTCCGACATTGCAGAGCTAAAATACTCTGCTCTTGTTCTGGGCTCTCAAAAGGAATTGTCACGTCCTGCACAGAGCCATTTCTCAGCTCCCCTTGCCTATCACTGGGTTCACAGTGAGATCCTTCTGCATACAGTCAACCAAGTTATAGCCAAAAACATATGTCTGGGGCTCAACTTACTCCTCCAAGCTTAGTGTGCAATGCTAGGTTCTCAACACGTTTCACCACAGAGGGAATCCCTGGAAGTGTGTGGATGATTTAAAGAGTCAATGAGGATGTTATTAGCCTCACAGACAGAGGTTTACTTCCACATATGAATATTTTTGCCTTGTGCGTAGCTGGTGGTCATAAATTGGTGACTCCAGATATGCCTTCATGCATTGCTAAGTGGTTATACAAGGCATAGGTGGCTGTCAACTTCAACATATGAAAATGGTATGTTCATAAAACCCACAACAAGCTCTGGTGTTGGCTTTATGCCAGTTCGCTCAGGAAAGCTAAAGCAGAAGCAACCCCAGACTCTGAATGGAGCAGTGAGATGATTACCTCACATGTACCTAGGGTGTATAGTATCATTTTGTGAGATACTTGTACTTTTATAATGTTAGTTCAGGCAAAAGCTTCGCACTCGCACTGTCCAGACACATTCTCCAATTTATATGACCAGAAGAGTAATGTGATTTCAAATCATATTCCCTGAGCAGTGCTGTATATGCTCAGGGAGAATACAAATTAAGAGAGGCCTAACTGGTGGAAGGACAGCGGGAAAAGGCGCCTGTTTAATCTCCCGACAACAATGTACTTAGTAGAGGCATTTGTTATTTTGATTTGGTCTAACGTTCGTGGTTCGAAGCTAGAATGTTCGTAGTATCAGACCAGTTTGAAGTAAAAATCTTCTCCATTATCTTGTGAGTCAAGATCTGGGATTCAACACTGAATGCTCTCACACAAACGAATTGACGAACACGGCGGCGGCAGTGCTCACTTAGACCAAGCTAAGTTCTTATTAATGGAAACAGCAAAAGAACATTTTTATAACTACCCTAACACGTCTCGGTGAAGACAATTTTTAACTAAAGTTCACCCATCACTTCATATTTATTTTAACGTGTTAAAGACTAATTGATTATTAAATTTGTTATATGTTATTTTACAAATTCATAGTTGATTCAGTTCTTATATATATGAGAGCGCATGTATGATCGAGAATCTTTAATATATATACATATAATTACAGCCCTAGAGCCAAAAATACTTATAACAGGAATTTCGCTGGATTAAACCAGCTGAGAGCTCGAACTACCCACATCAATGCTTAAAACTGCACAAAAGGTGCCGGATCAGATATGTTAATAGTGCTCTGCCCTATGCAGCATTATTCTTGACTTCTGAATTATCTTGTGAATACTCCCTTGAGATAGAAGCATCATTATCCTTCTATCCACAACTCGCCGAGAGTAATCTTATGCGAAGGTAGACACCTTTGAAGACCCAATTTAGATACTCTTGAATTTTGGCCACTGATGGACCACTGCTGCAGAGCAAAGGGGAGGCAAATCTCGTGACATTCTTAGGTGTCCTACTTAGCTCTCACTTTCGTTCCTGTCCCTGGAGAAGGCCTTGTGGCCGCAATGTTTGACTATTTTCTTTTTTCTTTTGTCCTAGTCAAACGAATCACCGTTTTTAATTTTTTTTTTTTAATATATCCATCCCCCGTTAGCAAGGAGAATGAAGATTCTGTTATATCTTCCCTGTATGGTAGAGAACCATCCAACTTGTGGCATTGTATCACCCGCCAATTAGTGGATCTGGTATGTTTTACCAATGTTGAGCCTGCTGAGTTGGGGAAATCATCTGAGTTTGCAAGAAAGTATTGGAACCCAACCTCAATACAAACGGATAAAGAGTGAAAATTGAAATCCCTGGGAATCGAAATGAAGAAACAAATATCTCTGGATTTGGGTTTTTTTCTATACCATTTTACATTGGAGTCATTGTAGATCAAGGAATAAGAAGACCTATTTGTGACGTGGAGATGTAAACAGGAGCCACGTAGACCCGACCACCTTTGTTCCCTCTACCAGTGTTTACATTTTCCGAAGGCGAAACAACGCAATTAGCTGTCTGATTGACTCACTTCTGAAGCCACGCCTATTTTTTCTGTCTGCCCGAGCATATAAGTGTTTACAAACATTTCACACCCGGCAATCTTAACAAGGGGAGCGAATCACGTTCGCCTACCTGAGTTTTCTCACGTAAAGCTGAGCTGCCAATTATCGGCCCTCAGTCACAACACGTGGAAGAAACGGCAAAACCATTCAAGGGTGGTAATAATACTTCCCGACTACCTGTTTGATGTTATACATACAGGGAGATAATCGTGATACCAGAAGCGAACAGAAATCGCGGCAAAGGCAAACACAGTGACCGAGGAAGCTTTGATCTGGGAAAACGGACGGAGGATCTGGGAAGAGGCCCGTTCGCACGGCATGTTTTGATATAGACCAGGATCGCCAAGTAGACTGAACGAGAAATCTTTCATCTCGAGAAACTAGATTTCTGATTTCCCCCGTTAGGCCGAAGGTGTGACTTGTATCATCTGTTAGCGATATTTCACTCAAATATATATATATATATTCTTCTTCTTCTCTTCTTCCGTCCTTAGCCACCGACCGTCAAAGCAGTCAGTGGCCATTACGCCTAGTGGCGTCTTAGGGCAACTGCAGATAGTTTTCTTTGCCACTGTTTCCCATCACGCCTAGTGGCGTCTTTAGGGCAATGGCAAATCAACCGATTTGCTGTTGTTTCCGTAATCGAAGTGACTGGCAAACGGGTGATCAGCCCGTTGTTATATATATATATATATATATATATATATATATATATATATATATATATATATATATATATATATATATATATATATATATATATATATATATATATATATATATATATATATATAACGTATATAAAGCAGAATAGACGTCTAGCGGACTGATACACTCTTCCAGAATTGAATCTGAGCGGACTTACATACCCAACCGTGATCTAACGCTTTTCTTCCAGGAGGTCAGCGCTTGAGTTCACTTTTCTGCTGATAATTTTCGTGGGATTTTGATGCTGTTGTGCCAATTTTCAGACAAAATCCCGATTTCCTAGTCAGTTACCAAAGATAATGATTTTCCACTGCCATTATTACATGTATTTGTAGTCCAATACCCACAAAGAATTATCTCGTTCGGAGCATTAGCCATAAATTTAAAGCAGAATTACTGCTGTGCGATTTATACTTTATCAGTAGTTAACGTGGCTGTTCCAGAGTGTCTTGCCCGTTACTCTACAATGGGTAATGAATGACTGGATTGAATTCGTCGGCATTAGCATTATCATCATAATTTTTCCCTTGCGCTCCTTACGGAGCATGGAGCAGCCACTGCAGCTGGTCACCTTGTAGAAGGCCTGCATCAGACCATTCACATACTCTAGTAGCGGTGTTTTCTGTCTTACATGATTAAGTAGCCAGCTCCATGCTCAACCTTGTTATAGTGGTCTTGTACGACATGCCTGAAGCTGGTGAAGCCATAACCTTTCTATGTACTTTCAGAGAACCCAAGAAAGTACGTCAAGTATTCTGTCGGCTTCCAACAAAGTAATTCTGTCCTAATCCTGAATATTTTTATTTTAATCTGCTTATTTTTGTATTCAGTTCCGTAACACAAACTACTAATATTATCTCCCATATGTCAAAGGAAATCTATTCTTGAACGACTGTGTACTTAAGACCTTTATGTATCAGATAAGGCCACGCTTCGAAGCTACAACACTGAGAGTCAGAAGCGTCATTAATCCCTGCCATCTACCTTATTTTTATTTTTGGACTCTGAATCGAGCTCTTTATTTCATTTCCACCTGGCGCATTCCCATCCATCTCAGTAATTTCTTTTTTTTCACACATAAAACGTTATAAAGGAACATAAGGTGATATAAAGTCAAAATGAATACCAAGGTTAAAAGAATACCTTTCCAAACAAACAAAAAACAAAAAAAAGAAAGAAAAATATGAAAAGAACAGAACATAAAAGAAAAAAATCCCGCGGAGTAATATAAATGGCGCATTAAAAAAATGTAAAAGTCGAACGGCGAAAAGGGTAGAAGCTTTGTCAAAACACAGTAAAAGGTAGCTGGAAACGAAGGTGTACAAAATTAGAAATACGTTGTTTTTACATGGTAGGTTATCCGCTTTGCCATTGGCTGTCGGAGCTTGGCAGATAAGATCATCAATTTGATGAGGTTTATCCTGACTGATATGGGGCAGATGTTACCTAGGTAGATTCTCGGAAATGACATACGCAGAATCAGGAAATGGAACGAATTAATGTACCTGCCCGAACTCGCGTACAGACAAATAATATGTAAGCTTATAATTGTGTACATAATACCAGATACAAAATGAATTCTTTTTTTTTCTGGTTTTTAGCGTGGGGACCTATCTGCACATTAACAGTAATCGTCTTCTTCTTCTTCTTCTTTTTCTTCTTCTTTTTCCAAACGCCAGGGATTCAGATCTTCACTCTTTAACCCTTGCCACAATTGGGGATGAGGTTTTGGGATTTCTTGCAACCACCGAGGACTTCCTCAACTCAGCAGTCTCAATGAGTTCATGTGGTGGAGGTCACGCCAGATCCACTAATTGGCCGGTGATGCAATGTCAGATGAGGGTTGAACCTCTGCCTTGGCTGGAGGTTAATTAACAGAATAAATGTCGAATTAAATGAGAGTGAGCGTAATTTAAGCACAGGTCAAGATTCGAGCTCTGGTACACACATAGAACTGTATTATCCAAACACTCGTAATTTACGAGGTCTTATTTTGCGCAATTAAATAAAAAACCGCGTCCACATTATATATGTACGAGATTTATTACAATTCAGCTCTCAATATAGAGTAGTTCTTCAACTAACATATGCCAGGTCTTTCTATCACGTGACATCAGCTCAAGGTCTTTACATGTCTTCCCCATTGTTAAGGATAAAATTAATATGTTCTAATATGTTGCTACACGCAGGCATTTCTCCATTGATTTGAGGAGATATAGCTGTCTGTAGTAAAGTCAGTTTTTGTGTACGATGTTTCACTTATATTAAACGCCGCATAACTTGCTACGTCACCGGTCACTAATGACGTAATGTATCACGCGCTTTTGCATTCTAACGGTCAGCGGTCTTGGCCTTTCGTACTTTTCAGTCGTCCGCAGTAAACGTACTTTTTTTCAAGCTCCCTAAGATTGTGGAGACTTGTATTCTGATGTTTAGTGGCATTGTTATTTCGGAGGCCGCCACTTACTTGATATTATGAGGATGGTACATTATCTTACCCAGAAGTTATTACCTTTTCCAGGGAGTATTTTTTCGAATAATGCATCTAAGATTTTGTCATGAATATTTCTGCCGCGTGGCCTGGGCCCTCGTGATCTACACGAACCTCTAGACACAACGGCCAGAATTAAGGAGAGAAGAGGATTGTATTATATTTCATTACCACTTATTATAAGATGCCTATGTTTGAGATTTATGGACAGAAGACTGACTATGAAGTACTGCATAGTTACATTCTTCCATGCCACATATGTTATTACTTGATGGAGCCAGTTTTATGAGAATAAATTTTTGCCATGTTTGCTGTGGACCTGCCGCTTGCCAGCTCATGTTGTACCTATCAGAATTTGTCCTGAATGACTGTCCATTATCATTTGTGTTACATAGCACAATGCACTTACTCTACAAGATCGACTGCCGTAATTGTATTCGTCACATCTAAGTCGTAACACTCGTCTTGTTCATTTCTGTCTCCAGTTCTCTTTTCCATGTGTTTGTCGATCTCCCTTTACTACCTCTCATACATTGAGGATTCTAGAACACGTTCTGCCTTGTAAGGCTATTAACAGGTTTCCTTATTATGTATACTCTTCATCGCCAGCGTCTTCTCATCTCTTGTTCTACTGGCCCTTGTCTGGTTCTTATCATCAGTTCCCCATTAGTGATCTTGTCACATCATTTCAATCCTTGTATTCTATGCAAGCATTCATTTATGAAAGCATTTTTAGTTCCTGATAACACACAGGTGAATACGAGAGTTGAACTTGTATGAAAAAAATCCCCAGTATGGAACTAATGACAAGTACCAGTGGATCATCAGGTTTTGTAGCACTACAAGGCATGTCGTCTTGTGGAATCCACAGGTTAAGAGAGGTAGAGGAATGCAAACAAACACACGTAGATGTAAACTGGAGAAAGACATGAAAGGAATAAAGAAGTTATGAGAAGGTCTTCGACGGATAGCTCATTGCAATGGTAGCTCATTGCAAGGGTAGCTCATTGCAAGGGTAGCTCATTGCAAGGAGGTTTAACATGATTTTCTTACAGACCTATCAGTTATAGATAGCTGAAGTTAATAATTCCATGAATGGTAGGCAGTAGATCTGCACTTGTGATTTTTCAGCTTCGACAAACGGACTAATGAACTGTTCAGCCACCACGGAATCTTCATGCCTTAAGGAGCAGATAAAAGTATATATCAGTGTCACAGAATCATTTGGTCGATCTCTTTTCCTCTCCGGTAGTATTTAGTTACATTTTTGAGTGGACTAAATTGCGTGCTTATCTGTGGTCGGCGCATTTTCTTTCACTGTTATCAAGCAGATGTTTAGTACTTTCAAATTATCTTACACTCCTCTCAGTGATAAGTCGTCATATCTGTTTTGTTTACCCATTCATCCCTGTTGGAAAGGGAGACGGATGAGATAATATTAACCGACAATCATGTTGGACAATTTCGAGTGTGCCCGACATCAGCTACGATTTAGCACTAAAATCGCTCAACGAATTTGTTAAATCGCTGATAAGGCTAGTGTGCCTTCGTCTACCAGTTGGGTAAACGAAGAATTTTCTTTGCGCAAGCAACGGGTAGTTAGATTACTCGCCTGCGCGACACATTTCTGGACAGACAAGAATGACACAATAGTTTCCGGTACACCTGGTTACAAAGACATTGCTTTTAATGAAAGTACTATCTTATGTGTACACTTTGCCGAGAGAGTGGTCGGATGTTTTCATTCAATATTTGGAAGACATAACCTTTGTATTTATGCACAGACGTTTCCATGAGGAAATAATTTGAATTACCCCACAAAACACGCATGTTTGAAACGGGGAGGGGATCCCGTTACACGCCTATTGAGGCATATTGGGAATATGGTGTTAGGCCCATATTTTCTTGACCATCGGCATACTACGGGTGACGTGGTCAACATCCCGCCATCCGCCTTAACCTTCCCAGAGTTGCTCTGGTACCCAGTTGGGGCTGGGTCAACCCAGGAGCCGTTTACAGCCTAAAGAAATCCCACCTCATCTGGGGATCGAACTAAAGACCACTGAGCTAGGAAGCCAGTGCACTAACCACTATGCTACCGCGGCTTCTTTTTTATGAAACGATTGGCAGGAATTCGGAATGAAAGCACAACACCCCTTCCGATTGGAGCACTGCTTAACATCGTAACAAACAAATGCGGGGGAAGACAGGCAATATAACCTGACACTGTAGTCGGTTGAAAGCACTGTGAAAATTCACCTCGCGCCAAGAAGACAACCAGACCTTGCCAGAGTTAAGAATTGTACCAGACCGGACTTTGTTTGAACATTCGCAGGACTTAAAAGCCCAGGAAAAACTCTACCATTTTAACACGGAAAACCGGAATATGAGGTAACTGAAACACAAGTCAAAAGTGGGAATTTATTGCTAAAATAACACTACCCCAGACCACATGTAAAAGGAATCGTCAAGCTGCCGTAAACAATTTCTCTGAGCAGCAGTCTGTGAGCCTAAAGATTGGCTTGGTGGTACCAGTTGAGGACACCATCATCAGACGGGTCTTAGAGACGCGGGATCAGCTTTGCAGTTACTCCCTGATTCTACTTGGAAAGTGCTGCAACTCTTAAATTTTGACCAGGGACTAGAGTAATCCAGTCATCTATCTGCAAAGACCCAAATATCAGCGGGAGCAGAAACAACTATTGGCAGCTAAGTAAAACTTAAAAGCTGCCAAGTGAACTGTCCATTTGAGAAAACCATAAGATCACACTGTAATGAATACTTTTTTCTAAAGAATTATTCTTTTTTTTTATAACTGATTATTAAATTTGTTACTTGTATAAAGACAAATCTAAAGCTGATTTAATCATTTTGAATGTACTACCTCCGTATGTCTCAGACAATTTCTTAAATGCACGTAAACAGAGCGTCAAATAATAATAAGAGGCGATTCGCTGATTTAACTCAGCTTGGGGCTAGTACGAGCTAAAATTATAATACCTAATCCTTCAAAAAAGTTGACGGCAGATACTAGAGTTAACGTGCTCAGCCAATGCAGCATTGTTCTCGCTGTCTGAATATCTTGTGAACACTCATTTGAGGTAGAAGCATCATTATCCTTCTACCTACAACTCTGCCAAGAGTAATCTTGTGCAAAGGTAGACACCTTTGAAGACCCACATTAGTTACTCTTGAGTTTTGGCCACTGTTGGACCACTTCTGCAGAGCAAAGGGAAGACAAACCGTGATAATCAGATGGATTAGTGTAGTTTCTTTATTTTAACAGAAGCAAAGGAAGAAGTACATTTCTTAGTAACCTAAATGCAGGGACGTACTGAAAGGTTTTGCAATCGACCAGTGTCCCAGGACCTACAGTAGTATGGAACACAACCAGTATTCTAGGTCGGATGAGTGGTTAGGGGTCAATAACCATTATTGCCAGAGGGCTCAGATCACTGTTAACCAGCCCCTGCCACCATGTAATTGTCAAACTTGTCATTTTTATGTTGTACAGGTACTTTACTTTCTCTATAGAGTTTTGCATCGTTTTGGCGAGGTGCGCCTCGTTCAACCTAAACACCTAAACGTATGATCAAATATAAAATATGCTGTGATCTGGTCATTTATATTGTATATTTATTTTGGCCTGTGTGAATGTATGTTTGTCTGCCTCCAGTGAGACTGTTACTAAGACTGTGTTGAGTAGGCATTCATGTGTTTCGTCTTGCCGACCTTTACAGGTATGTAACCAACTGAAGAGATTCTTGTTTATGAAAGCGGTTTGACGACCAAGTTGAAACTGGTTGATGTACCATCTTGTAGCTAGAACAGGTGTGCTGTGTTTTTGAAGAACGAGAACACATAATAACGTGAAAAAGCTATCACTAAGATAGTGGTTTAGATAATTGCATGAATAAAAGATTGTTCCACAGAAGATGCTGCTGTAGAGAAGTGAAGTGTGAGAGAATTCACTATACTTGCCCAGCTTTATGAGATGTGGTGCCCCAGTTTCCCTCGCTACCTTTCCCTTTCCTAACTCACAGGCAAAATCAGGTATCCATGTATAGTTGGATAGACTGGTGCGTGAAGCTATCAGTTTTCGAACCCAGAACCCAGTAGCTTTACCACGAGAGGTAAGCTCTCTAATCACTCTGCCAATCATTAAATATATGTTCTATCGTACAGAATGATTGAACTAGTATGACAAGATCACTAATGTGGAACTAATGTCAAGAACCAGGCACGCGCTAGTGGAACTAATGTCAAGAACCAGGCACGCGCTAGTGGAACTAATGTCAAGAACCAGGCACGCGCTAGTGGAACTAATGTCAAGAACCAGGCACGCGCTAGTGGAACTAAAGTCAAGAACCAGGCACGCGCTAGTGGAACTAGAGATGAGAAGAAGAAGCTGGAGATGGCTAGGACACACATTGAGAAAACAACTGATAGCTTTACCAGGCAAATCCTTTTCTGAAATTCCCAGGGTAACAGAGTTAGAGGAAGACCAAGGTCACATGGAAAAGAGAACTGGAGATAGACGTGAAGGCCACGAAGAAGACATAGACAGACCTTGACCTGATGGCACGGGGCAGGAAGGCGGCAGCCCATGTTTGTTGAAGATTTATGATCCATTGAAGTTGAAAGAAGAAAGAAGAAGAAGATTTATATATCGTATTGATTGATTTATTCTTCGATTACCTTTAGCTACCTGTGGACGACAGGTGACAATAAATTTACCCCAAGCTTTCCTGCCCTGTGCCATTCTTCCAAGCTCATCCCAGGTATTTTTTATCCCTTTCTTGTGTGTCAGTAATACCTTTCTCCGTGTGTTTTTTTTATCTGCAGCTTTTATTTCTTACCTAGGGGATTCCATATCGAGAACTGCCTTGTAATCCTATCAACTAGTGTTCTTAAGATGTATCCTACCAATCTCCTGTGGTATTCTCAAGATGTGTCCTACCAATCTCATGTGGTGTTCTCAAGATGTATCCTACCAATCTCGTGTGGTGTTCTCAAGATGTATCCTACCAATCTCCTGTGGTGTTTTCAAGATGTATCCTACCAATCTCCTGTGGTGTTCTCAAGATGTATAATACCAATCTCCTGTGGGGTTCTCAAGATGTATCCTACCAATCGCACGTATGTTCTCAAGATGTATCCTACCAATCTCCTGTGGTGTTCTCAAGATGTATCGTACCAATCGCCCGTGTGTTCTCAAGATGTATCCTAATAATCGCCCGTGTGTTCTCAAGATGTATCCTGCAAATCGCCCGTATGTTCTCAAGATGTATCCTACCAATCGCCCGTGTGTTCTCAAGATGTATCCTACCAATCGCCCGTGTGTTCTCAAGATGTATCCTACCAATCGCCCGTGTGTTCTCAAGATGTATCCTACCAATCGCCCGTGTGTTCTCAAGATGTACCCTATCAATTGCCCGTGTGTTCTCAAGATGTATCCTATCAATCGCCCGTGTGTTCTAAAGATGTATCCTACCAATCGCTCGTGTGTTCTCAAGAAGTATCCTACCACTCGCCCGTGTGTTCTCAAGATGTATTCTATCAATCGCCCGTGTGTTCTAAAGATGTATCCTACCAATCGCTCGTGTGTTCTCAAGAAGTATCCTATCAATCGCCCGTGTATTCTCAAGATGTATCCTAACAATCGCCCGTGTGTTCTCAAGATGTATCCTATCAATCGCGCGTGTGTTCTCAAGATGTATCCTATCAATCGCCCGTGTGTTCTCAAGATGTATCCTATCAATCACCCGTGTGTTCTAAAGATGTATCCTACCAATCGCTCGTGTGTTCTCAAGAAGTATCCTATCAATCGCCTGTGTATTCTCAAGATGTATCCTAACAATCGCCCGTGTGTTCTCAAGATGTATCCTACCAATCGTGTGTGTGCTCTCAAGATGTATCCTACCAATCGCCCGTGTGTTCTCAAGATGTATCCTATCAATCGCCCGTGTGTTCTCAAGATGTATCCTATCAATCGCCCGTGTGTTCTCAAGATGTATCCTATCAATCGCCCGTGTGTTCTCAAGATGTATCCTACCAATCGCTCGTGTGTTCTCGAGATGTATCCTACCAATCGCCCGTGTGTTCTCGAGATGTATCCTACCAATCGCCCGTGTGTTCTCAAGATGTATCCTACCACTCGCCCGTGTGTTCTCAAGATGTATCCTACCAATCGCCCGTGTGTTCTCAAGATGTATCCTACCAATCGCCCGTGTGTTCTCAAGATGTATCCTACCAATCGTCCGTGTGTTCTCAAGATGTATCCTACCAATCGCCCTTGTGTTCTTAAGATGTATCCTACCAATGGTCCGTGTGTTCTCAAGATGTATCCTACCAATCGCCCGTGTGTTCTCAAGATGTATCCTACCAATCGCCCGTGTGATCTCAAGATGTATCCTATCAATTGCCTGTGGGGTTCTCAAGATGAATCCTATCAATCGCCCGTGTGTTCTCAAGATGTATCCTATCAATCGTCCGTGTGTTTTCAAGATGTACCCTTTCAATCGCATTTGTGTTCTCAAGATGTATCCTATCAATCGCCCGGGTGTTCTCAAGATGTATCCTATCAATCGCCCGTGTGTTCTCAAGATGTATCCTACCAATCGCTCGTGTGTTCTCGAGATTTATCCTACCAATCGCCCGTGTGTTCTCGAGATGTATCCTACCAATTGCCCGTGTGTTCTCAAGATGTATCCTACCACTCGCCTGTGTGTTCTCAAGATGTATCCTATCAATCGCCCGGGTGTTCTCAAGATGTATCCTATCAATCGCCCATGTGTTCTCAAGATGTATCCTACCAATCGCTCGTGTGTTCTCGAGATGTATCCTACCAATCGCCCGTGTGTTCTCGAGATGTATCCTATAAATTGCCCGTGTGTTCTCAAGATGTATCCTACCGCTCGCCCGTGTGTTCTCAAGATATATCCTACCAATCGCCCGTGTGTTCTCAAGATGTATCCTAACAATCGCCCGTGTGTTCTCAAGATGTATCCTATCAATCGCGCGTGTGTTCTCAAGATGTATCCTATCAATCGCCCGTGTGTTCTCAAGATGTATCCTATCAATCACCCATGTGTTTATAAGATGTATCCTACCAATCGCTCGTGTGTTCTCAAGAAGTATCCTATCAATCGCCTGTGTATTCTCAAGATGTATCCTAACAATCACCCGTGTGTTCTCAAGATGTATCCTATCAATCGCGTGTGTGTTCTCAAGATGTATCCTACCAATCGCCCGTGTGTTCTCAAGATGTATCCTATCAATCGCCCGTGTGTTCTCAAGATGTATCCTATCAATCGCCCGTGTGTTCTCAAGATGTATCCTACCAATCGCTCGTGTGTTTTCAAGATGTATCCTACCAATCGCCCGTGTGTTCTCAAGATTTATCCTATCAATCGCCCGGGTGTTCTCAAGATGTATCCTGTCAATCGCCCGTGTGTTCTCAAGATGTATCCTACCAATCGCTCGTGTGTTCTCGAGATGTATCCTACCAATCGCCCGTGTGTTCTCGAGATGTATCCTACCAATTGCCCGTGTGTTCTCAAGATGTATCCTATGACTCGCCCGTGTGTTCTCAAGATGTATCCTACCAATCGCCAGTGTGTTCTCAAGATGTATCCTAACAATCGCCCGTGTGTTCTCAAGATGTATCCTATCAATCGCGCGTGATGTATCCTATCAATCGCCCGTGTGTTCTCAAGATGTATCCTATCAATCACCCGTGTGTTCTAAATATGTATCCTACCAATCGCTCGTGTGTTCTCAAGAAGTATCCTATCAATCGCCTGTATATTCTCAAGATGTATCCTAACAATCGCCCGTGTGTTCTCAAGATGTATCCTATCAATCGCGTGTGTGTTCTCAAGATGTATCCTACCAATCGCCCGTGTGTTCTCAAGATGTATCCTATCAATCGCCCGTGTGTTCTCAAGATGTATCCTATCAATCGCCCGTGTGTTCTCAAGATGTATCCTATCAATCGCTCGTGTGTTCTCGAGATGTATCCTACCAATCACCCGTGTGTTCTCAAGATGTATCCTATCAATCGCCCGTGTGTTCTCAAGATGTATCCTACCAATTGCTCGTGTGTTCTCAAGATGTATCCTACCAATCGCCCGTGTGTTCTCGAGATGTATCCTACCAATCGCCCGTGTGTTCTCAAGATGTATCCAGCCACTCGCCCGTGTGTTCTCAAGATGTATCCTACCAATCGCCCGTGTGTTCTCAATATGTATCCTACCAATCGCCCGTGTGTTCTCAAGATGTATCCTACCAATCGTCCGTGTGTTCTCAAGATGTATCCTACCAATCGCCCTTGTGTTCTTAAGATGTATCCTACCAATGGCCCGTGTGTTCTCAAGATGTATCCTACCAATCGGCCGTGTGTTCTCAAGATGTATCCTACCAATCGCCCGTGTGATCTCAAGATGTATCCTATCAATCGCCTGTGGGGTTCTCAAGATGTATCCTATCAATCGCCCGTGTGTTCTCAAGATGTATCCTATCAATCGCCCGTGTGTTCTCAAGATGTACCCTTTCAATCGCGCGTGTGTTTTAAAGATGTATCCTACCAATCGCCTGTGTGTTCTCAAGATGTATCCTATCAATCACCCGGGTGTTCTCAAGATGTATCCTACCAATCGTCCGTGTGTTCTCAAGATGTATCCTACCAATCGCCCTTGTGTTCTTAAGATGTATCCTACCAATGGCCCGTGTGTTCTCAAGATGTATCCTACCAATCGGCCGTGTGTTCTCAAGATGTATCCTACCAATCGCCCGTGTGATCTCAAGATGTATCCTATCAATCGCCTGTGGGGTTCTCAAGATGTATCCTATCAATCGCCCGTGTGTTCTCAAGATGTATCCTATCAATCGCCCGTGTGTTCTCAAGATGTACCCTTTCAATCGCCCTTGTGTTCTCAAGATGTATCCTATCAATCGCCCATGTGTTCTCAAGATGTATCCAGCCACTCGCCCGTGTGTTCTCAAGATGTATCCTACCAATCGCCCGTGTGTTCTCAATATGTATCCTACCAATCGCCCGTGTGTTCTCAAGATGTATCCTACCAATCGTCCGTGTGTTCTCAAGATGTATCCTACCAATCGCCCTTGTGTTCTTAAGATGTATCCTACCAATGGCCCGTGTGTTCTCAAGATGTATCCTACCAATCGGCCGTGTGTTCTCAAGATGTATCCTACCAATCGCCCGTGTGTTCTCAAGATGTACCCTTCCAATCGCCCTTGTGTTCTCAAGATGTATTCTATCAATCGCCCGTGTGTTCTCAAGATGTACCCTATCAATCGCCCGTGTGTTCTCAAGATGTACCCTTTCAATCGCCCTTGTGTTCTCAAGATGTATCCTATCAATCGCCCGTGTGTTCTCAAGATGTATCCTATCAATCGCCCGTGTGTTCTCAAGATGTATCCTATCAATCGCCCGTGTGTTCTTCTCATCTATTGTTCCACTGGTATTTGATTAATTTAATGAATTCCACATTAGTTATCATGCCAGACTATTTAAGTCCTTCTTCTCAGCGCTCCCAGTTATGAAAGTCTGTCGCGTGTATTACATCATAGGACCACAAATTATTACGGCCTTGCATTTAATTTATTTTAACTGCCTAGCCCTATTGATATTACCCATTCCTACCTGTAAGCAACGGGCGCCCGATGGTAGTTAGAGTACTTGCCTTTCGGGGCACAAGTGCAGGGTTCCATGATCGAAAGCTGATAGCATCACCCTCCAGTCTACCCAGCTGTAAATGGATAACTGACTCTGCTCTTGAGATATAGTAGGCTAAGCCAGTGAGAAATGAAAGTAGTCAGCCCTTGGTCATAAACATAGCTGGGTCTAGTATGGTGAAGTCTTTAACATTTTATTCCCCTACAACAGTAACTGCTATAAGAAAAACGTTTTACCACAATTAATAGTACGTATCGTAATATGTAATATATATTCAGAAAGCAATGGCAAACTACTGAATGAAAAATTGCCTAGAAAAATCACAAACAGCCAATAAAAGCTGGGGTTGATTGCCACGTCCTGTAAAGGATAAGCAACTAACTTTTTATCGTAATATGGTAACGTTTGATTTGTCGATGAGAAAGAGAAAGATTGATATTAGAAAATCCTATTGGTAATTTAAAAAAAAAACGATAATAAGAAGGTAGGTATATCTGAATGTGCCATTATACAGACATTTTTAGCACTCAGCATGACAGGAAAACAGACAGTTACAGACAATTAGAAACGAAGGAGCCCGACAGAAAAGGTACAAGAACAACAAAATGAGAAAATTACGCAGTCATGTCTACATATAGTAATTAAAATAAATAAAGAGGGAAAACCGAGGTCTGGAAACAGTAAAGAAGTAACACACACATTAAAGCGTGAGTTGATCAGTATACTGCTGGTGGAGCAAAGAATAAATAATACACTCCTATAATCGTGAGTTGATCAGTATACGGCTGGTGGAGCAAAGAATAAATAATACACTCCTATAATCGTGAGTTGATCAGTATACGGCTGGTGGAGCAAAGAATAAATAATACACTCCTATAATCGTGAGTTGATCAGTATACGGCTGGTGGAGCAAAGAATAAATAATACACTCCTATAATCGTGAGTTGATCAGTATACGGCTGGTGGAGCAAAGAATAAATAATACACTCCTATAATCGTGAGTTGATCAGTATACGGCTGGTGGAGCAAAGAATAAATAATACACTCCTATAATCGTGAGTTGATCAGTATACGGCTGGTGGAGCAAAGAATAAATAATACACTCCTATAATCGTGAGTTGATCAGTATACTGCTGGTGGAGCAAAGAATAAATAATACACTCCTATAATCGTGAGTTGATCAGTATACTGCTGGTGGAGCAAAGAATAAATAATACACTCCTATAATCGTGAGTTGATCAGTATACTGCTGGTGGAGCAAAGAATAAATAATACACTCCTATAATCGTGAGTTGATCAGTATACTGCTGGTGGAGCAAAGAATAAATAATACACTCCTATAATCGTGAGTTGATCAGTATACGGCTGGTGGAGCAAAGAATAAATAATACACTCCTATAATCGTGAGTTGATCAGTATACGGCTGGTGGAGCAAAGAATAAATAATACACTCCTATAATCGTGAGTTGATCAGTATACGGCTGGTGGAGCAAAGAATAAATAATACACTCCTATAATCGTGAGTTGATCAGTATACGGCTGGTGGAGCAAAGAATAAATAATACACTCCTATAATCGTGAGTTGATCAGTATACGGCTGGTGGAGCAAAGAATAAATAATACACTCCTATAATCGTGAGTTGATCAGTATACGGCTGGTGGAGCAAAGAATAAATAATACACTCCTATAATCGTGAGTTGATCAGTATACTGCTGGTGGAGCAAAGAATAAATAATACACTCCTATAATCGTGAGTTGATCAGTATACGGCTGGTGGAGCAAAGAATAAAAATAAATAATACACTCCTATAATCGTGAGTTGATCAGTATACGGCTGGTGGAGCAAAGAATAAATAATACACTCCTATAATCGTGAGTTGATCAGTATACGGCTGGTGGAGCAAAGAATAAATAATACACTCCTATAATCGTGAGTTGATCAGTATACGGCTGGTGGAGCAAAGAATAAATAATACACTCCTATAATCGTGAGTTGATCAGTATACGGCTGGTGGAGCAAAGAATAAATAATACACTCCTATAATCGTGAGTTGATCAGTATACGGCTGGTGGAGCAAAGAATAAATAATACACTCCTATAATCGTGAGTTGATCAGTATACGGCTGGTGGAGCAAAGAATAAATAATACACTCCTATAATCGTGAGTTGATCAGTATACGGCTGGTGGAGCAAAGAATAAATAATACACTCCTATAATCGTGAGTTGATCAGTATACGGCTGGTGGAGCAAAGAATAAATAATACACTCCTATAATCGTGAGTTGATCAGTATACGGCTGGTGGAGCAAAGAATAAATAATACACTCCTATAATCGTGAGTTGATCAGTATACGGCTGGTGGAGCAAAGAATAAATAATACACTCCTATAATCGTGAGTTGATCAGTATACGGCTGGTGGAGCAAAGAATAAATAATACACTCCTATAATCGTGAGTTGATCAGTATACGGCTGGTGGAGCAAAGAATAAATAATACACTCCTATAATCGTGAGTTGATCAGTATACGGCTGGTGGAGCAAAGAATAAATAATACACTCCTATAATCGTGAGTTGATCAGTATACGGCTGGTGGAGCAAAGAATAAATAATACACTCCTATAATCGTGAGTTGATCAGTATACGGCTGGTGGAGCAAAGAATAAATAATACACTCCTATAATCGTGAGTTGATCAGTATACGGCTGGTGGAGCAAAGAATAAATAATACACTCCTATAATCGTGAGTTGATCAGTATACGGCTGGTGGAGCAAAGAATAAATAATACACTCCTATAATCGTGAGTTGATCAGTATACGGCTGGTGGAGCAAAGAATAAATAATACACTCCTATAATCGTGAGTTGATCAGTATACGGCTGGTGGAGCAAAGAATAAATAATACACTCCTATAATCGTGAGTTGATCAGTATACGGCTGGTGGAGCAAAGAATAAATAATACACTCCTATAATCGTGAGTTGATCAGTATACGGCTGGTGGAGCAAAGAATAAATAATACACTCCTATAATCGTGAGTTGATCAGTATACGGCTGGTGGAGCAAAGAATAAATAATACACTCCTATAATCGTGAGTTGATCAGTATACGGCTGGTGGAGCAAAGAATAAATAATACACTCCTATAATCGTGAGATGATCAGTATACGGCTGGTGGAGCAAAGAATAAATAATACACTCCTATAATCGTGAGTTGATCAGTATACTGCTGAGTAAACAAAACATTGGTCACTGACCAAAGCACAGAAGGATGCGGAAATGACATCCTGTGAGATGATATGTTTATGAAAAGCCATTACAGGTGCCAGGGGAGACAGTATGAGAAATGAATACATTGGAAAAATTGTAGAAACTACAAATGCATTACGTATATAGGGATAAAGAAAACAAAAGGGTTTTGCCATCTCATGAGAATGGAACCCTATAAATTACCACTACACACCTACTACACTAGAAGATATGGGTTCAGAGCGCGGGAAAAATAGAGGCAGATGGACAAATAGCATTACAAACATCCTACAACAACGAGGGTTCACAGCAGCCAAGGCGACACATTAGGCTCAAGAACACAAACTTTATCTTCACACTTTATCTTCACACTTTATCTTGACACTTTACAGCAACAGTAGAAGATAAAAGTAGAAAGTACTAAAGTAAATGAGAACAAGAAAAAGTAACTTTAGAAAAACCTGTTAGGATTTTTTTTTTTTTTTGGTTTAAACGAAAGGAAGAAGCTCGGTAAATCTGAATATGACATTTTCATTTCAGTTTTAGCATGGATGATAAAAGAGAAAACCTGTACTTACAGACAATGACAAAGACGTAGAGTCAGACAGAAAGCGTACAGACACTGACAAGCTTGAGAAAATGAATAACTGCACATAAAAATTGTGACAATTACATAGACATGATGACACGTAGTTAATCAGTATACGGCTGGGTAAACAAAAATATTGTACTTGTCTGGTTTGGTTTGGATTTAATGACCATATTCATTGCACACGGACAGCTCCATAAGAGCTCCGATCTCCTCCCTTAGATCACATGAGGAGGATCTCAGCATGGTAGACGAACTCTGTAGCACCGGCGAGAATCGAAGTGTGTGTATACAGGAATCACATTCTATAAGTACGTTTGTAGTGTGTAGGTTTCCTCACTCTATTTAAATTTTCCTTCTGCAGCGGTTGTAAGATCTTCGTCTCTATACCAGGACAAGGGTAAAGAAAAGTGCGAACGTTACGACCACAAAGTCTTTGTCGGGGACAAATAACGAAAACAAAAGGGAAAAAAGCGCAGACCTAATTTAAACAGATACAAATTAATAAACATTGTACGAGCAGTAAATGGACTTATCTGATATTGCTGCGACAGTTTCCGGTAATGATACAATAGCCACTTGAGTATACCAGGGAATGATCGTTCCAAATTCCGCTTCTCAATTTTTTTTTCTTAAATTTGTTTTATTTATGGGGAAGTGCCAACGGATTCTCTGTTTTCCTTGAGAAGTTTCTCACCACGGCTTTGTGGGAGTTTTCTTTCTTTTTATTCACCTTTATTACAGGTCCATGCTATTTCCAGATTCTCACATTCTTTCTTTGACATATTGTTAATACCTGCGCATTGTGTGATTTCTCTGTTAGTTTTGTATCAACAGAAATTGATAAGTATAGTAACAACAAACAGAAATAAAAGCGTTATTGGTAAGTACACGGACGGGGCATCTAACAGAAAGTGTGAAGGTATTGCCATCACAAACATGAGAACTGACAAGGAAACATGAAGTTTCTGATAAGGGCAGACATAAATAATAGAATAGAAAAGTATTTTATTTGCAAGTAGACAGAATGAGAAAAGATAAAAAATCTACAGACAAATTGAAATATCAACAGGCTGTGAGTCAGTCAAAACGAAGTGAAAATTATATAAGCGAATATAAGCATACAGGTTGGAACATAATTGTTGTTGTTTTTGTTGATCAGAATCGACGTCACTGCTCTCTGGGCAAACCATAGGTGCTCAGTCTCCCTCAGCAAGTATTAAAGGGTATAAATGCTAATTGTTCCTGTTGCGCGTTGGTTGCATACACGCCGGATGCATCCTCTCATTGGTTCATCCCTGCTGGTCTTACGCTTGATGCCAAATTTAAGCAATCTTTAGCCTTGATGGTTCATCGATTGCATTATCATTCTCTAACAGGTGATCATTAACTGCCCTCAGCATCTTTCCCTGATCCATATCCAATGCACCTTCTATGGGTGTTCGTGAAGCTAGTCTATCAGCTCTTTCATTACCTGCATGAGCAGGACAGTAGATCGATACCAGTTACTAAAGATTCGAGCCTTCTGATAACTCTCTTTTTCTTCTTCATCATAACTGTGTATACCAGGCATGCTGTAAAGTACTGCTTTCATTCTCCTCACGCAAACCAGTGGTGAATATGCTGGAGGCTCCAGGGGGAGTGTCACAAAGTGGTTTTAATTTTATAGATGTCGTGAAACGAAGTGTAACCCACTACTTTGTTAATCACTATGTCGAGATACAGATTTGCTTCAACCAATCAACTTGCACCGTTCACCAGTCTCTGAGACAGAATAAATTATACTGTTCACGCAGTTCACGCAAGATGGCGGCTAAAAAACTGAATAAAATTAGGCTGTATGAGACCAGGTACAAAACCGGAGGAAACCAATCATTTTGCTCCGCCAGGAACCAACCGAAAGCTTTCCTCAAGTATTTACCTGACTATATAATCGGGCGGATTTTATGCTAACCACGCAATCCCGAACTTGACGCCAGAGATACCGACTGACTGAAGGGGAAGAAGCTGTCACTTTGATTTATAACTTACCTGAGGGCATCGACCTGCAACCTACTTCACTAAGTCGCGTCAAAACCTGGCCAGTTTAAAATATTAGGAGGGTTTATTTGTGTCCTAAAAACCTGAGGTCGTATGTTCGAGTCAATCCCGCTGCCTGGAACTCCGCAGGAGCATAGAGGTTGACCAGACTCTACATCTTTGGTCCCCCTCAGTCTTAAGTGGGCTAAAGTAACGAGCCTCAGCAGGAGTGTGTGAACCAAACAAAGCAGAACAGACTTAAGAGAGATGAGTACACATTAGTACCATTTCTGTCGGCATTGTGAGCATAGAAACTGTCAGTGATGAGAAAGTGAAATTAGCATAGCAAGAGACAAAAATAACAACATAGCTGATAAGTGTTATATCCTTAATTAACAGCACAGCTGATATAATTTTTGTTTCTATAATTGGAAAACTTGTTGTAATATTTATTTACATATATATATATATATATATATATATATATATATATATATATATATATATATATATATATATATATATATATATATATATATATATATATATATATATATATATATATATATATAATATATTTGTAAATCATATGTAAACTTACAAATTCATTACATTTCATTTTTTCAGCATTCACCCTTCAGCACAGGAGTAGATAGTGTATATACTAAATAAATACTTAGGAAATTGTATTGGAAGACTTGTCAATTTTATCATTGTTAAGCAAAATCTGTTTCCTTGATTTTTGATATCACAGTTAGTTACATAGCGGAGGTGGCACTTTATGTCGGTCTCCTCTCTACTATTGTTTCGAGATCAGAACATTCACAGCCATAACTAATTTGTGATACCAGTAGTTCTCTCAGACACTGGGACTTCACCATTTTCTGCAGAAATTATATTTCTGTAATTTTCAGTACTATACTGAGCCTACAGCCAAATAAAACCTCTCGCCACACTGGGGGCTCGTTCCTGGGATATTTCTGTATATCTTGAGCCATATTTGGTCTATTCATCTATCTACACTCTATCTTGTGCCACCCATAGATAACATAAGAAAATTTTTTTTTGAGAAAATCATTATAGGATTTTTACAAAATTATTTTCTTAGGAGGAGTACCATTTAGTACTCAGTAAATAGTTGATGCTCACAAAGTTGCACGGAAATTATTTGTTCATTTAAATTAATTAAGTTTAATTACAATAATTGGGTTATAGTAAATTTACATACCCTATCTAAGTAACGCCATGGCTGATCTGGTGAAGTTCAGGACTGCGATCATGCAGATGGGAAAGGAATTAAATTTGACAGGTGATGCTCTCACTCAGTATGTCACAACAGAAGTGGACAAACACATGGATAGGGAAGAAAGAAAGTTGCAATTAGAGGCAGAAGCCAAAAGACTGGAAGCTGAAAGAGAAGCCAAAAGACTGGAAGCTGAGAGAGAAGACAAAAGACTGGAAGCTCAGAGAGAAGACAAAAGACTGGAAACTGAAGCCAAGAAATGGGAGGCTGAAAATGAGGCAAAGAAAATTGAAGCTGAGGAAAGGAAATTACAAGCAGAGAGAGACCATCAGTTAAGATTTAAAGAGCTTGAAATTCAGGCAAATGCTGGCAATAATGGTGGTAGCTCACCTCACTCTGAGAGTAGCTCCAGCCAGAGCACCTCAAGTGGGGCCATGAATTTTCATCTGGACCCATTTGTTGAGAAAGAAGACGCCATTGAGTCGTACCTGGATAAATACGAAAGACTAGCCACTACCTATGGCTTAGTGAAAGAAAAATGGAGTCTTAAACTATCTCAGGGATTGAGAGGTGTGGCCTACGATGTGTATTTGAAGCTCTCAAGAGATGACCAGGAAGATTATGACATCCTGAAGCAGGCACTGCTTGTGAGATATGAAAAGAACTCAGAATCATATAGAAAGAAATTCCGAACAGCTAAACTTCTTCCAGGAGAAAACTATCACCAATTCTCTGCTAGATTGGAAACCTATTTGGAAAAATGGAGTAGTTTAGGGAAGTGTCAGGATCTGAAAGAAATGATAATGATCGAGCAAGTGAAAGAGTCCATGCCTCAAGAAATGAGGAAGTTTATCATGGAACAAGGAGCAGAGAGATTGGAAGATATTGTAACTGTTGCTGAGAGATATCAAGCAGCTCAGGCAGAAGTATTAGGAAATAGGAAAAAGCAGGATGAAAACTTCACATCATCACAAAACTATACCAAATATGAACAAAAAGACCATACCACAAGGACCAAACAAAGATTTGACCAAAAGGACAAAAACCCTCTAAGATCGGATAAGACACCTTACCGGAAGGAAGGAAAGTGGTGTAAAACTTGTCTAATGAGTAACCACAATACTGCAGACTGCAGAAGGAACAACCCTCCTTATTACGCTGCATGTCTCACAACAGGGAACAAGGGAAGGAAGGAACTGGCAGGTAGTCAGAATGACCTCCATCATCCCCCTGTCTGTGAGGAAGTGACATGTAATGGCACTAAAATTCAGTGCTTATATGATTCAGGTTTGGAATTCGACTCAGTCGTGAGTGCAAAGCTAGTGCACCCTGACAAACTTACCACAGAAACAGTGGACATACAAGGGGCAATGCAGGGAACCGGCACCATGACACTTCCCATAGCAAGGATCAACGTGAGAACTCGCTATGTAGAAGGAGTGATAAGAGCAGCAGTAAGTGATGATCCTATATACCCGCTGGTAATAGGATGTAAATATGTCTTTTTGGGTGACCCAATAAAACCTGTTGTCATGGCAGCAAACCATACCAGGCCGAGCACCAAAAAGGAGGAGGGAGATCCAATAAACATTCATCGTACAAAGATGAAAAAGGCTCAAACAGCAGACAGCACATTGAAGCCTTGTTTTGGCAAAGTGCCAAAGGCCCATAACCCTCCAGAGAAAGGAGACTACTATATGGAAAATGGCCTACTCTACAGACAAGCTGGAAAAGGACCTAAAGGGCATGGACAGCTGGTAGTGCCAAAATTCTATAGGGAGGAAATTATGGAGCAAGAGCATGCTACATCAGGCAGTGGCCACAGAGGAAAATGGGCCACTGGTCAAAATATAGCATTGCGATATTACTGGCCAGGAATAATTGAAGACATAAGTCGGTATATGAAATCCTGTTCAGAATGTAACTAGGTAACCTCATTCAGAAGCGTAGACCAGTTACAGGACCTAGGGAAGCATTGTTGCGGACGTAGGCCCACAAAGAAGATACACAAGAGAAAACAACAGGTAGAAGCAGTGATAACGAGAAAACGAAATCACAACAAGTCTACTGTTACACCAGTAACCATGGCAACTCTCCGTATTGTACAGAGAGGGGACGAGAGACATCCCACCCCGACTAGATATTTGTCGGAACACCATGGTCTGGATCATTTGGAAAATTTGGTTAGTCAGCAACCAGTATTAAAAAAGCTGCAGAAACAAACCCGAACCAAAGGAGGTAGGAACCAGGGCTGTACCAAACAGTTGAGGAAGACAGGCCCCACTTCGGTATACTGCCCCTTACAATAGAAATAGGTGTGGGTCCGGCAACGTTGTTGTATTGCCGTCCCCATACACAGTCCACTGGAAGCATTGCTACGGACATGGACTGAACAATAGCAAGCACAAACACTCAAAGATGAGATTGACTATCTCTTAAAAGAGAATTATTTCAAAGTCTGAATCTCCCTATAGCTCAAGTGTGGTGCTATTGAGAAAACCGAGTGGTGAACACAGGTTATGTATTGACTACCGGAAGCTTAATGCGATCACAGAATCTCAGGTGGATCCATTACCTGACACCAACCAGCTGTTCTCTACACTGAGTAAGGCTAGGTATTTATCGAAGGTAGATCTAAGCAAGGGATACTACCAAATACCAGTGAAACCAGAAGTTAGGAAAATGCTGGCATTCAGTACATCAGACGGACACTACGAGTTTAATGTACTAGCCTTTGGGCTGAAAAATGCTCCAAGTATCTTTTCAAGAATGATGAGGAAATTATTGGAACCTCTACAAAATCCCCATATCACTAACTTTATGGATGACATTCTTGTTGCTACAAACACATTTGAAGAGCATATAGTAGCGCTCTCCATGTTGTTTGACAGACTGAGAGAAACTGGATTGACTGCACGTCCAACCAAGTGCTATATCGGTTGTAAGGAGTTGGAATACTTAGGTCACACTATTTCTACAGGTCATATGTCTCCTGACCCAAAGAATATAGAGAAGCTAAAGAAGGCACCCAGACCTCAAACGAAGAAAGATGTGAGATCATTCGTGTCATTATGTGGGTTCTATCAGAAGTACATACCCCATTTTAACTCTCTGTGTGCACCATTAACTAACTTAACGAAGAAAGGACAGCCTGACAAAATCCAATGGAATGCTGTTTGTGAAAAAGCTTACACAGAGCTAAAAGCAAAACTCACCAGCAAACCAATCCTTACACTACCCAACATCACACAGGAATTTGTATTAAGGACGGACGCTAGCAGTATAGGTATTGGTGCAACTCTCTTGCAGAAATCAAAAGCCCAGCCGGAGGAACTTTTACCAGTCGCCTACGCCAGTAGGAAGCTGAATGCAGCTGAGTGGAATTACTCGACCATAGAGAAAGAATGTTTAGCTCTAATTTGGTCCATCAACAAATTTTCACCTTATCTGTATGGGACACACTTCATTGTCCAAAGCGATCACCAACCTTTAACATTCTTGGCTGCATCTAAAAAGCTAAATTCGAGATTGTTAAGGTGGAGTCTGCTTCTGGCGCCTTATTCCTTTACCGTGAATTACATTCCGGGAAGAGACAATGTAGGAGCTGATTTTTTAAGTCGACACCCTAGTACTCTGGAAGGACAGACGCAAAAGGATTAACCACAGCAGGGGTTTACACGTCAGCTATGACAAGTCACAGCTAGGAAAGAAGGGGGCTATGTCGTGAAACGAAGTGTAACCCACTACTTTGTTAATCACTATGTCGAGATACAGATTTGCTTCAACCAATCAACTTGTACCGTTCACCAGTCTCTGAGACAGAATAAATTATACTGTTCACGCAGTTCACGCAAGATGGCGGCTAAAAAACTGAATAAAATTAGGCTGTATGAGACCAGGTACAAAACCGGAGGAAACCAATCATTTTGCTCCGCCAGGAACCAACCGAAAACTTTCCTCAAGTATTTACCTGACTATATAATCGGGCGGATTTTATGCTAACCACGCAATCCCGAACTTGACGCCAGAGATACCGACTGACTGAAGGGGAAGAAGCTGTCACTTTGATTTATAACTTACCTGAGGGCATCGACCTGCAACCTACTTCACTAAGTCGCGTCAAAACCTGGCCAGTTTAAAATCTTAGGAGGGTTTATTTGTGTCCTAAAAACCTGAGGTCGTATGTTCGAGTCAATCCCGCTGCCTGGAACTCCGCAGGAGCATAGAGGTTGACCAGACTCTACATCTTTGGTCCCCCTCAGTCTTGGGTGGGCTAAAGTAACGAGCCTCAGCAGGAGTGTGTGAACCAAACAAAGCAGAACAGACTTAAGAGAGATGAGTACACATTAGTACCATTTCTGTCGGCATTGTGAGCATAGAAACTGTCAGTGATGAGAAAGTGAAATTAGCATAGCAAGAGACAAAAATAACAACATAGCTGATAAGTGTTATATCCTTAATTAACAGCACAGCTGATATAATTTTTGTTCCTATAATTGGAAAACTTGTTGTAATATTTATTTACATATATATATATATATATATGTAAATAAATATATATAATATATATGTATATATCATATATATAATATATATATATATATATATATATATTTGTAAATCATATGTAAACTTACAAATTCATTACATTTCATTTTTTTCAACATTCACCCTTCAGCACAGGAGTAGATAGTGTATATACTAAATAAATACTTAGGAAATTGTATTGGAAGACTTGTCAATTTTATCATTGTTAAGCAAAATCTGTTTCTTTGTTTTTTGATATCACAGTTAGTTACATAGCGGAGGTGGCACTTTATGTTGGTCTCCTCTCTACTATTGTTTCGAGATCAGAACATTCACAGCCGTAACTAATTTGTGATACCAGTAGTTCTCTCAGACACTGGGACTTCACCATTTTCTGCAGAAATTCTATTTCTGTAATTTTCAGTACTATACTGAGCCTACAGCCAAATAAAACCTCTCGCCACAATAGAGTGTGCCTGAATGAAAGCAAGACCCTAGTATGAGAAAGTCTGAGAAAATAGAATTTAGATGGAAAATGACATGCCTGTGGACAGACGCGACTATTGGCTCAAGGGATAGAACCAGGATTTGAATCTCCCCTTGCCGCTTCGTGACTTTAGACTGGCTATAGTCTCGCCCTCCTCTGACTTCCTTTAAATACAAGGAGATAAGGTGTATAAATACGACCACAGACACCACTATACAGACGACGTAAAGTAAGTATAGTAAAGAATAGAAGCTGATCCAGTAAATAATATATGTATATATTTATTTACATACAAGAAAAACATAAAATGGCATCATACGTCATCAAGTCAGTCGATAGCGTGCACTGTTGCACGGCCTGAAAACAACGTACAGATTAGATTAGATAGACACTAGAAAACAAAACAAAAAACCCCAAATCACATTCACTCTTTCTGTCACCCTGCTGAGGAACAATACAATGATTAGTGATTTAATAACTCTACTATTGTGGGGCTGTCAACTTTAGCCTCCACTCTCTAACACAACTAAGAGTTTACTGTCTTAGTCCTGCTGGCTCTTCCTCAACGAACGTCTACACAGCTTTCCACTGGTTAGGCGATATGCGCCGCTATCTAACACCACTGGAAATGCTAAAATAATAGACTTGGAGTAACACAATGGCTCAGTGTCTATCCTTCAACTGGATACTGAACAGACCCTACTGGTCCTGTCTATTTTCTCCCTCCTTCTCTCTCTCTCTCTATCTCTCTCTCTCTATTGCTCTTGGTCTCAGTGTCTCTCCAACACTCGCCGACTGATGATGCTGCGTCTCCGTTATGCTCTCCTCTCGTTCCTTTCAAGACCAGGCATGGTAACCCTGTCACCTGTTCCTGAATTCTGCGATGATGATGATGAAGTTCTGGCGTCAAGCATGAGGTAGGCCCCTACTTGATGAACTGTCGACAAAACTTCTCTGCTGCTGAATAGCTTCTATGACTTTCCCCTGATAACCCGCTCCGGAGTTAGAGGAAAAAAAAACACGGCCTAAAGTTCTGGCTTTATGCAATGTAACTCAGTCTCACGGCCACCTGCCGTTGCTAGAGACTATAATAGCGATGCTCCGGGCTGTATGATAAATAAACCCCGTTCCAGCTGAAGCATAGGGGCTTCACTGCCAGAGTCAGCAGAGTATTTTCCTTTGCTCCTGACGATAACTAGAGTACTCTGACCCTGAGATATGTCTTTTGCCGTGGATAATTTTATTTGACAAAATTATGCTCCCCACTGTTTCGCCGAGACTCGCTGAAATTAAAAGAAACAGCGTCTAATGTACACCCTCTCTAAAATCGCTTATCTCTAACATATACGATACATAAAATAATACTATACACGTGGCACTAAAATCACACTCCTCCTACTCTCTCTCGTTCTTCACACAATACATAAAATACCACTATCCCACGTGGCCTCTTCAGCCCCCCTCCTTCTACTAAAATCTGCCAGGTAAAATAAACAATAGCCCAGACACCGTCTGCCTCTTATCTATTTGTGACGCGTGGCTACCCACGTGTCAACATTTCTAACTCGGAAACTCCTTTTGTCCGAAATTCAGGGGTCTCCTTTTTAACATTTACACATGAGGTTTCCCGGCTTGCTCCAAAATTAAATTACATCTCGCTATAGGAATAGTTTCCTCCCCTAAGCAGTATAATTCACTTACAACGTAAATCTGAACCCTCCGACAATATTTCTCACATTTTTAAGGCTCAGAAAAATTAACGAACACACCAGGGATTTCGCCATAAAATTACATTAGTAAATACACAGAAATAAATGGTGGTTTTACATAACATTTTACAAATATGGGCACACGGGTTTCTCACAACTTCCCACACTCCTAACTACTGCCAAAATCATAGAAAGAATAAGCACACTGTTGCATTTACGTCGTTCTTAAAAAAATTGATAATGGATGGCACTATCGTTTATTTTAAAACTGAAAAGTTAATGTCCCCGAAAAAATTAACTACGGGCGAATTTCTCAAAGAACCCTCTAATGAATAAAACGATAATAAGATAAAATCCTACATACCAATTCATCGCTGGTTTTTCCCACAATGGAGAACGATAATTACGACGTCCTACGGCCAAGCAATTATTTTTCATAGAGACCGAATCCCCGTTTTCTGTCTCATTTTATACAAGAGAAAACACCCACGCGAATTCCTCTCCCACGCATATCCCAAGCTGCGCGTGTCCGGAAATTGCGTCACATTACGTGAGGGCCGCGTGTTTCCGACGCGTCATACAGGAGTGCCCGAAATGGCGACTTTCGCAAACATCGAAATCTACGGGAATCGCAAAAAATCAGAAGAAAGTAAAACTGATGCTAGAATAAAATAAACCTACCATCATAAACGAGCCCATTTAATTTATCTACTAAAAAAAAATACCAAACATGATATATATTCAAATGAGAAGAAATAAAATGGTGGAAAAGCGGGCCCGAAAATAGCGATTTCCGTAAACAACGGAAAATCGCGTGATCAGAAGAAAATAAAACTGGTGAAAATTCAAAATAGAACCACAGAATCGGGCCTGTTAAAAGTCAGAATTACAGTGTAGCATCACAGGGAGCAAAGGTCAACTCAACCGACGCAGGATTATGCAAATATGGAGTGTGAGTGTGAAGTGTGAGTTAGGCGAATGGTGGACTGTTCGTGTGTTGACCCGTATAAGGCACTCATTCACTCATTACGTTATGTCACCAATGCAGACCACTGTAGTCGTTTCAATAGTTTAATTGGACGCACACACTTGACAGATTGGGTACAGTTACAGGAACATGAGTCGACATAGACAGCATAATATTGATCAATGGACTACCGTCCTAAATTAGCATTCATGAAGAATAATCTGGTAATGGAACATCTGTAAACACCAAGATTTCCATAGTTTATAAATACAGTCAGTAGACCTTACTGACCGAGCATGTCAATTAAGCAATACTGTTCAAACTTGACTCCTAAACAGGATCTCTTTCTAGCGAAGATTCCTTTAGGTACATTACAGCAAAACTCTCTCTAAACGACCTGGAAGAAACTATCTTCGTCCCCAGAAAAACTTCCCGGGCCCTAGGCCTTGACAACCGAAGAACCCCCTCACCTCTCTTCATCCGCCGAAAACACCTGACCCCCTTCAGTACAGTACAAGAACAAATAGTTCCACTTAAACATACTAAGATATCAAGATATAAGACATACTCGTCCTACATAGACAAGCACTACACATAGATTCGGACCATAGACATTCTGAAGCAAGAACAATCTATTCCTAACCAAACACAGAATAGATTCAAGTAAGTCTAAATTCCTCCGCCGAGTTCAATTTTTAAGAACGCTACAAAGAGCGATAACTCACAGAATGACTACTTATTGCCCAATCTGAGTTTCGTCCCTCAAGACCAAAACATGCATTCAAAGATGAATATATCTTCATCAGACAATTAAAACATTTTACATGGTATGCGTAATCCGTGCGCCAAAAAATATGTGCGCAACACCTTCTATGGAGGTTTTCTATTTATGTCGCAGCCAGCCACTTTGGGCCTTTCGAAGCATGGATTGTGAGTCTGACAAAATTACCGCTTTTGTTAATGAAGGGATATAAGCAACTATGAAAGTACTCAAGCAGATATGTTCAGACATATTCACACATGACGCGACACAAGAGAACATGGAAGGACGTAAGCTTATACGATACGACATGTGTAGACATAATAGGACATAAGTACATATAACAGGTCACAAGAAGACATGATAGGATATAATCAGACATGATAGGGCATAAGCAGACGTGACAGGACATAAGTAGACATGATAGGACATGGGAGGAAAAAGCACATATGACAAGACATAGGCAGACTTGTTCGGACATAAGCAGACATCATAGAACATAAACAGTTATAATATAACATAAGCAGACATGTTAGGTTATAAGCAACTATGATGGAATATAATCAGCCATGGTACGACGTAAACATACATCATGAAATATAGCAGACAAGATGGGACATATGCAGACATGGCGAGACATAAGCAGGCGTGACTAAATATAAGCAGATATCAAGAGACATAGGCAGACACACAAGACATAAACAGTCATGACTAGACAAAAGCATAGATGATTAGACATAGGCAGACATGACTAGGCATGAGCAGGCGTAACTAAATTTAAACAGACATGAGGAGACATAAACAGACACACAACACGAGACATATCAGACGTGACTTGACAAAAGCATATATGATTAGACATAGGCAGACATGACTAGGTATAAGCAGACATAACTAGATATAATCAGACACGATTAGACAAAAGAATATATGATTAGACATAAGCAGGCATGACAAGACATAAGAAGACATACCGAGACTTAATCAGACAACGACACATAAGTAGACATGACGACACATAAGCAGACATGACGTCACATTAGCAGACATGAGGACACATAATCAGACATGAAAAGACATAAGCAGACATGACAAGACATAAGCAGATATGACGACACATAAGCAGATGTGACGACACATAAGCAGATATGACGACACATAAGCAGATATGACGACACATAAGCAGATATGACGAGACATAAGCAGACGAGACGAGACGTAAGCACATATGACGACACATAAGCAGACATGACTAGAAATAAGCAGACACGACTAGAAATAAGCATAAAAGACGACATGAAAGCAGACATGACGACACATAAGCAGACATGATAAGACATAAGCAGATATGACGACACATTAGTAGACATGACGAGACATAAGCAGACATGACGAAACAAAAGCAGACATGACGAGACATAAGCAGACATGACAAGACAATATCAGACATGATAGAACATAAGCAGATATAACAGAACGTAAACATTTTTCAAAATCAGTCAGGACTCCTCTCTTCTCACAGTAATTTTTGAGACGTAAGGCGCTGACAACTGTTCACCTTTTGCACCTGTGTCGAATGAGTGAGCTCGCTTCGTTCAGATAACGTATGTTGCGCTTGCATGTCTTATACCATATGTCCAGGTAAATGAACAGGGTCAATCTCTGCTATCTCTTGGTGGTTCTTCTCCATTTTCCTCTATGTTTCCTTTTTTTTGTTTTTTATTTCTGGAGATGCAGAAGGGCTTAAGGATTATTTTGTTTAATGAACAGTTCCACATAACATCCTTGTGGGAGTATTTCTCTTTTTTTTATTCGAATTTAACATGGATCCATGCTATTTCCAGACTTTCATTTTATTTCTCTGACATTTTGTTAACACCTGCGTGTTTTGTGATGTATCCATTATAATCTCAGCCAGAGAAAGGGAAATAATCCTTTTCGACTCAGCAACCATAACTGCAAGAGCAGGTAACTGCTTGGTAGAAGCGTCTGGTAAGGGAACCAGCTAATCACGTGGTTTCATGCTTCACATGGAGCACAAAGGAACATGATGATGCTGTAGAAGATGATACTGTGAAACACAGTTGTTGTAACGAAATCAGTCGTGCACTTTTTATAACTTTCATTCACTCCGGCAGTATCCCTTCGTTTCTTCATTTCTCTCACTCATCGTCCTATTATTTGGCATATTTATTTCCCGTACATTCTTTTTGCTCTTTCGCCGCAACGAGACTCGTTTACGTTCCGCCATGGGAATCGTAACAATACCAGATTAATGAGATAAAAGCTTCCGGGACCATCCCTGTATCAAGATTATTACAGATAACCTGTCTGGGGGAGACAATATTGGAAGGCAGCATCTGGACATCAAATGAGTTCACAGATTTGTTTGTGAGTTGGCGGAAGTATTACAACATTATTTTAAAGAGGTCACGCGATGGAATTTTAAAATGTAATATTTTAAAACACGCGCGGGAGATTATGAATTTAAACACCCTTACCCAGATAGTGCTAAAGAGCTCACCTTTGGTTTGATTTGAGAGCAGGAATATACATTGACTTTCATTGGAAGTTAGTCCAAAAGTACAATCTGGGACTCGAACTTAGAATGAAAAATATAGTATAGCAAAATCGGAGTCATAAACCAGAGTGCATCGTAACATCAAACCAACAACTCCCAAATCCCAGAGAGAGAAGGATCGGACAAAGAATTCCTATACTGTAAGTGACAGATCGGAAGTATTTGAGCAACTTTAAACTTACAAGTAAATCCGGATAATTAAATACAGAGACTAGAAACTTAAAAGGACCCGGGCGTACAAATTTGGGCAACTTTGAAACAAAACACGTAAACCCGCATATTAAATACGAAGTCTTGATACCTAAGGAATGTCGTGGAATATTCTAATCCACATATATAAATTAAAACGTAAATGTAAAGCCTAACAAATAAATTTAATAAAAGGAAAGAAGAATGGTAAAGAACAGTGCTGTCACAATGACTGTACTCGAAATCCCCTTGTTTTCTACTTCGTCGGCAAATTGTAACGCTTTCACGTTGATAGTAAAAGCCTACTGTGTCGCTGCACGCTTTCTTCAATGAAACGTGTACTGTATTTCTTGGAAAAAACCTTGAGATACGCAGGCTGATCAATGACCTAAATTTAATATTTCATTCATTCCATTTTATACACGGCGTAACTAAAAGACAGATAAAGCAGGAGAGAGAGAGGGGCGAATGAAGGCAGGAAGCATGCAATACTAAACACGCGTCGCGCGATACACAATTGCTGCCGTCACGCGTGTAAGGCCACATGCACTAACTTTTTTTCAGACGGACAGTGATAAAAACACTAACCTTCCCAGAGTTAGGTTTTAAAAAAACCTGGAAAACGCTTATTAGGAAAGATGACATTAGATGGGTTTACGTTTGAAAACATGACAGTACCCAGACACCACATGGGGATGGAAGTGAACAGGAGGTGGTAGAAAATACATATTTTGAACGCAGCCACTTAGCTCTTTTAAATTTGTATATTTGGGTTCCTTAGGGTTTGCTGACAAAGAATATGTAAAACGTTACGCAAATAGTCTAGGAATTACCAAATTATAACCAAAATAAAATAGTGGGGGTGCCTGACAGCATGAAATCATTTCTGCTCATAAAATTTTTTTATAACGTGTTTGAAAAAAACATTACGTTACAGAAATAGCCTACCATGTTAACTCCTATTTGATTGGAGCGCCACAAATGTAAGACTAAACACGATTGGTCAGGCTATAAATACTATCTTGTGTTGTCAGGGGAAACGTGAAAAAGGAGTATTTTTTTTTGAAAAGATGTGTAGACATGGTTTGATTGGGTAGAGCTGCGAATATACTCAATTCAGAGCGTCTGTTCATTGCCACATCTTGTAATAAACCTACTAAGAAGCAGTGCGTTGAGCACCAGTGTATATTTTTTATAAAATAAAGCCTGGGACATCGGCAGATCGGAGTTGTGCTATGTTCATTGCCAGTCAACGAAACTGTTTATTATTTCTATGAATTGTGGTAAGCTTGAAATATTCAATATCTTTTAATGAAAATTGAATGTAAATTGATAATTTATGTCTGTATATATATGTGTAGTTCAGTAGCAAACATGATGTAAAGCCTATAATGCTCCAGCCTGAACAGAAGGTGTCGGAGGAAAGTAAAACTGCATGGAATGGCCAAACAGTACACTGACACCTAGATTATTGACTAGAAAGAAATAATGCTGGAATTGCAGATACGTAGTAACCATTAGGGAGGGAAATACTGGTATAAAGTATTTCAGATGAAGCTGACAGTTGGCCTAACGCTCTGAACTCAATGTTTGTGATGTATTGTGCTCAGTGTAGAAAGAGAGTATAAATTAGTTATGACGTAGAAGGTACATCCTTCTTTGTTTCAGGGACCGTGGTCTTAAAGTTATTGAGCAGCACCTGGTCAGAGCTTTGCTGAAGCCAGAGGCGGACAGCATACTCCTTGGTCCATATAGCAACCAGTGGGGTGGCTCCAGAACTCATTAAAGTAATCGAGCAGAGGAGTCTTTTTCTGCAGTCATCACGAAAGATAAGAGAGTGTGGCCATGGAGCTCAACATTATGTACCCCATCTTAAAATGACACTGTAAAAGAAAATTAAGAGGGGAATTTAATTGTTTTAATGCCAGGAACTGAGAACATCTCCAATACTAGTTCCAACAAAGACAAACTATTGAAGTCATGATGACAAATACCAACAGAGCTTGAACAAAACAAAACCAGTATTACCTCAGATTACTACTACACAACTGACACACATATGGTACTATTAATAATATATGTCACTACAAGATTCATATTGATAAATTCTGTACATATAACTTGTAATTAAAATTGATTGTGATTCCTGGTTCCCTTTGTATTTGAATCAGGACACATATACATTCATTCTTCTTCTTCTTCTTTGATCCATAACCGCCAACCGTCAAAGCAGTCAGCGGCCATCACGCCTGGTGGCGTCTTGTAGGGCAGCAACAAATTGATTCCCCTTTGCTCGGTCGGCGGCCATCCTTCGTACAGTGCCCCAACTGTGGTTCATTCTTTGCATCTCAGCTTCCACAGTTCTCCGCCAAGTTGTTTTTGGTCGGCCTCTCTTTCGCTTTCCCTCGGGGGTCCATAGCATAGCTGTTCTTGCGATGGTATCAGGGTCCCTTCTGAGGACATGGCCAACCCAACTCCAGCGTCTGCCAGCTATGATGGTGTGCATGTCCTCCTGGTTACTCCGAATAAGTAGTTCTTGGTTGCTGATGGTGTTTGGCCAAAAGATTCGGAGAATTTTCCTTAGGCAGATTGTGTGGAAGGAGGACAGTTTCGACATTTCCTTCTCTGTTACTCTCCAACATTCCGCACCATAGAGAAGCACAGAAAGTACGCAGCTCTCATACAGTCTTAATTTGGTGTTTGTGCTGTACTGGGAAGACTTCCAAATGTTGTTGAGAATAGCAAAGGCTGTTCTCGCTTTATTCATTCTGTTGTTAATGTCCTTGCTTGTTCCGCCGTCAGGTGTTACTATGCTTCCTAGGTAAGTAAATGTGTCTGTCTGTTCTAACTTCTGGTTCCTTACTGTTATTGGCTCAGGATTGCCCACATTTAGTGTCATGACCTCCGTCTTCTTCAGATTGATGTTCAGGCCAACCTGCTGGCCATACTTATTCAGTCTATCAGTTTTGTCTTGAATGTGTTGGTGTGAATGCGCTAGCAGTGCAATGTCATCTGCATATTCCAAATCTTCCAGTGTAGAAAACATTGTCCATCTAATTCCTCTTTGACTGCCCTCTGTTGTCTGGCGCATCACCCAATCTATGACTGTCAAAAATAATGTTGTTGATAAGGGGCATCCCTGTCGTACTCCTGTTTTCACTTCGAAAGTTACATTACTCGATCCAACACTGCACGTAAAGTTAGAATAGAGGCTTTTTATAATGGAAACAATGCGGCTGGGAATTCCATAAGCCCTCAGAATTTTCCATAGGCTGTCCCTGTGTATGCTGTCGAAAGCCTTTTCAAAATCAACAAAGTTAATGTACAGCTGTCTCTGCCATTCTGAGCACTGCTCTATAATGTTCCTGAGGGCAAATATATGATCTGCACATCTTCTGTTCTTTCTGAAACCCGCTTGTTCTTTCCTCAGTTTATGGTCAACTGCTTTTGAAATTCTCTGGATGATTATCCTGCCTAGTATTTTGCTGGGAACTGAGTTAGCACGGGTTTGACATTTTACTTCCTTGTCCAGCTGACTGTACTGTTCACTATATATTGCCTTTAACCTGGGAGACTTAGCTTCTGTTTTCTTCCTTTTCATTTCCTTTCTCTTCGCTATGGTGTTTAGCGTTTCTGGTGTTATCCAGTCTTGGCTCTTTCTTTCCTGGAATCCCAAGCATGACTTGCTGCTTTCTTTATATATTGTTGAGATGGTGTTGAATTTCTGGTCCACATCGTCGGTCTCTGTTCTTTCCTGGCTTTTGGTAATCAGATATCGTCTCTTTACGTCGACCACAAACGCTTTTCTGGTGAGGGGGTCCTTAAGTTTCGTGATGTTGTATCTTTTCTGTTTGACTGCAACTGGTCCAGCAGCTCTGAGTTTCACCTTCAGTCTTGCTACTACTAGGTGATGATTACTTCCCACATCTGCGCCTCTTCTTACTTTCACGTCTTGTAGTGCATGTCTCCATCTGCCATTGATCATTATGTGATCTATCTGGTTTTTGTCTCGTCCGTTTGGTGATTCCCATGTTAACTTGTGCACTTCTTTGTGTTGAAAAAGTGTTCCTCCGATGACCAGGTTGTTAATACTGCAGAAGCTTATTAATTTGTCCCCATTCTCATTTACTGTTCCACTGCCGCATTTCCCCATTACTCTTTCGTTATAATTATTGTGTGTTCCAACTTTCGCATTTAGGTCTCCCATTACTATAATAAGATCGTACCTGGGTACAGTTTCCATTTCCTTTTGTACCTGTTGATAGAACTCGTCCTTGATCTCTTCGTCGCTGTCATTTGTTGGTGCATAACATTGTATAATTGTGGTGTTGGTGAATCTCCCTCTCAGTCTTGCTCTTATTAGTCTGTTGTTAATGGGTTTCCATTCCAGTAGAGACCTTTCCATTCCTTTCTTAAGGATAATGGCTACACCTTCGTTGTGCTGACCGTCCTCTCTACCAGAATAAAGTACTGTTTCCCCTGTAGCTGTTTTTATTCTCCCCATCCCTGTCCATCTGCTCTCGCTTATTCCCAGGATATGTAGTTTGTAATTCCTCATCTCTGCTGTAATCTGTCTCAGCTTTCCTGCCTCGTTCATAGTTCTGACATTCCAAAAACCAATTCTGGTTTCGTGTTTTGCGGTCTGGGCATCCGTTTTCATGCCAGTGGCTTCCTTTCGGCTTTCACCACTGTCAGTCATACGAGCCTGAGACTCCGGATGTCCGTCCCGCATCAAAGTATTTCCATTTATTGCTGTTTCCGTAACGTGTGTGATTTTTTACACAGACAGGGGTGTCGGCCCTGTGCTAAAACCCCCAACCTGGAGGACCAGGGTACCAGCTTTTGTCTGACCCCTACCCACGCAGACCAGTCCAGCATGGTTGAACCTACCAGGAGTAAAACTCCCACTGGCATAGCTCTGGGGATTGTCAGGGTACACAAGCTGCCATACCGCTACAAGGTATAGGTACCATTGATGGCAGTATACATTCATGACAGCACTGAATACATATTGTTATTTGAAAAGTTATCAGTGACTCCTTTAAGATATCCTCGTAGAGAGTTTTATGTATGTGAGTGTCACAGTGTTGTCAAGTGTGGTGGAATAAATTAAATTGTTTATCTGTCTGTTGTTGTTATGACTTACACTTCATCATAGACATACCCTAGACATATAACGTAGTCATCACACTATTCCAGAATAATTCTGACTGAGGTATACATATGTGGCAGCAAGTAAGGTTATCTATAATACACTACTCTTATTAGATATAGATACCTTCACAGCTGATCTCAGTCAGTACACTAAGTCCCCTATAAATATTTATAACATCCCACTTCACCACATATATTGGGGTCTCGCTCTCGGGATTTTGAATCCTTCCCTATTACAAATATTGGGGGTAATTCACTTCAGGTAATAATAAGAATTAAAAGGTATCCTTGGGTGAAAATAAATAAGGTTGAGCTCACAGTGCCTGTGTTGTCCTAAGTTAGTTAGTCATAGATAAAATTGTTTAGTTACATATTTTAGACAATTATCTGTTAGACAATGGCCGACTTGGCAAAATTTCGATCTGCTGCTGTACAGACTGCGAAAGAGTTAGGAATGGACGGGCAAATTATGATTTCTTATGTCACTGCTGAATGTGACAAATATATTGAACGGGAAGAAAGAAGATTAGAAAAAGAGGCCGAAAGAAAGTTAGAGGCTGAAAAAGAGATTAAGAGGTTGCAGATTGAGGCTGAGGCTAAGAGGTTGCAGATTGAGGCTGACAAAGAGGCAAAGAAATTGGAGGCAGAAAGAGAAGACAAAAGATTAGCTGCAGAAAGGGAAGACAAGAGATTAGCTGCAGAAAGGGAAGCAGAAGATAAGAGATTACAAAGGGAACATGAGTTAAGACTAAGGGAGTTTGAGTTTCAAGGCCATGCTCCTGAAAATGGTGCCAGTCCCTTTGCCTCTGATGCCACTGCTAGCCAAGGAGCCTCAACCTCAGCTATGAATTTTCATTTAGATCATTTTGTTGAGAAAGACGATGATATAGAGAGCTATCTAAATAGGTATGAACTATTAGCTACCACGTATGGGTTAGAGAGAGAAAGGTGGAGCTTAAAGTTATCTCAAGGAACTCGTGGGGCAGCTTATGAAGTTTTTGCAAAAATGAGCAGAGGTGATCAGGAAAATTATGACATGCTAAAGCAGGCTCTTTTGTTAAGATATGAAAAGAATGCAGAATTTTATAGGAAAAAAGTTAGGAATGCTAAACTACTGTCAGGTGAAACCTATCACCAGTTCTCTGCACGAATAGAGACATACTTGGAGAAATGGACTTCTCTGGGGAAAACCCAAGATCTTAAGGAAATGGTCCTTATAGAGCAATTAAGAGAGTCCATGGCTCCAGACCTGAGAAAGTTTATCATGGAACAAGGTGCAGAGAGGCTGGGTGAGTTGCTAAATGTTGCTGAAAGATATCAAGCAGCTCAAGCAGAGGTAACAGGTAATAAAAAGAAACAAGTGGATAACTTTAGGGCACCCCAGAACTTTAATAAATTTGATCCTAGGGATCAAAACAAAGGTAAGCACCAGTTTGATAGGCCACGGTATGAAAATAAAAATAAATTCCCACAATTCGATGAAAGGAAATATGATGAAAGAAAATCTTTCAACCAAGGAAAAAGGTGGTGTAAGAATTGTAAGATGAACAATCATGACACTGACTATTGCAGAAGGAAACCTGTGTATATGGCCATTCTTCAGGTCAGGTCGACCTCAAGACAGGAGGAGGATATTATGTTAGATACCACTCCAGAAGAGATGAGGAAGGCACAGGCTGGGGATAAAACCCTCAAGCCTTGTTTCAGGAAATTGTCAACTTGTCATACAACTCCAGGCAAGGGAGATTTTTACATGAAAAACAAGTTGATGTATAGGAAGGCCGGAACTAGATCCCATGGTCACGGACAGCTGGTTCTTCCAAAGAGATATAGGACAGACTTAATAAGGAGCCTACATGTGAAACCAGATGGGGACCATGAGAAAATAGGTACCATCATTCAAAAGGTGGCTCACAATTATTATTGGCCCAAAGCAAGATGGGACATTGAGAATTTTGTAGAAAGGTGTAGCATAGCACATGAGGGAACACCCACAAGTGGGAACATTGATCAGGACCTGGACACGCCACGGGGCAAAAGTAGGCCTGATAATAAAAAGAAAAATAGATTTGATAAAGTGGACCAAATGGAATGGGAAGCCCCTTTTCACGGACAAGCTTCACTTAACTGTTTTACAATGGCCACTATGCGGAGAGTGCAAAGAGATGTCGTACCCCAGGATAAGCCGAAAATCCCTCAATCGGACTTAAACAAACTGGAGGAAGAGGATGTAGAGAGGAAATCTCTCATCAAGAATTTTAAGTGGGGAGAAACCCCCAAAAGAAAAATTGGTAGCGGTCGTTTTGTGAATGATAATTCTGGGAAGAAAAATCATCACTATAGAGCTTCGAGTGGAAGAGACCATACCGGTGCATGGACAAATAGGTCCACACAATTAAAGGTCCATATGTAGCTTTGTTAAGAACGTGGACTGATGAAAAGGCAGAGGACAACATTACATCTTCATACCAATATGTGAATGAGCTGACCACTCGTTTAAAAACTGGCTGGAAACTTGCCAATGAAAATTTGAAACAAGCCAGGAAGAAACATGCTGCCTATTACAACAGGAAGGCGAAAGACAGAGATTTGGCTGTGGGAGAGAAGGTACTGCTTCTTCTCCCCGGGAGTCAGAATAAGTTACAGATTGGATGGCAAGGTCCATATACAGTTTTAGAGAAGGTGTCTAGAACAAATTATAAGATAGATAAGAAGGGGAAAGAAAAAATCTATCATGTGAATCTCCTGAAGAAATATTTGGAAAGAGAACATCAGGAAGAGACACACTTGTTGACCTTGTCCATCGCCATGGAGATGAAAAAGGAACCACTTTCATCATTTGAATATCCATTACACCCCTGTGAGACAGCAGCACAGGTGAAAATCAGTACACATTTAACGAAAACTCAGAAAGAGAGAGTGCAACAGGTTCTAAATAATGATGCAGAGGTGTTAACAGACCGACCAGGGCATACAAACCTATTGGAATATGATATGAAACTGATAGACCCCACACCTGTCTGTATGAAACCATATTCGATTCCGTTTGCTAAGGAGAAAGCTTTGAAGGAAGAGATAGACTATCTGTTGAAGGAAGGAATTATTTCGCACAGTGAATCTTCGTATAGTTCTGGTGTTGTACTCTTAAGGAAGCCCTCTGGAGAACATAGACTCTGTATAGATTACAGGAGACTGAATGCTATTACAGAAGGACAGGTGGATCCATTGCCGGATACAAATCAGCTGTTTGCCAGACTAAATAAAGCTAAATATTTCTCAAAAGTGGATCTGAGTAAAGGATACTATCAGATTCCAGTAAAGCCTGAGGTTAGACCATACCTAGCTTTTAGTACCTCAGAAGGACACTATGAGTTTAATAGATTGCCATTTGGATTGAAGAATGCGCCTAGTGTCTTCTCTAGAATGATGAGAAAATTATTGGACCCTCTGAATAATCCATATATAACAAATTTCATGGATGATATCCTTATAGCAACAGAAACAATTGAGGAACACATTGACTCTCTGAATATGCTGTTTAATCGACTTAGGGAAGCAAATTTAACAGCCCGACCAACCAAATGTTGCGTTGGATGTAAAGAATTGGAATTTTTGGGACACACAGTTTATCAGGGAAACATGACCCCTGACCCAAAGAATTTAGAGAAACTAAAGAAAGCCCCGAGACCACAAACCAAGAAGGACGTGAGATCCTTTGTATCATTATGTGGTTTCTACCAGAAGTATATCAAAAACTTTAATTCCATATGTGCACCGTTAACTGATTTGACACGTAAAGGACATCCAGATCGCATTACATGGACACCACAATGTGAAATGGCTTACCAAGAATTGAAGGAAAAGCTCACAAGTAAACCTATTTTGAAATTACCTGACTTAAGTCAAGAATTCATTGTAAGAACGGATGCCAGTAATATTGGGTTAGGTGCAACTCTACTACAGAAATCAGATGCATTGGATGGGGAATTAAGCCCAGTGGCATATGCTAGCAGAAAGTTGAATAAAGCTGAAATCAACTACTCAACTAGCGAAAAAGAATGTCTTGCAGTACTATGGGCAATAAAGAAATTCAATATTTATCTGTATGGGAAGGCATTTAAGTTGCAAACGGATCACAAACCTTTATCGTTTCTAGCACAGGCTAGGCATGAGAACTCTAGGTTACTCCGATGGTCCTTACTTTTGGCTCCATATAATTTTAGCATTGAGTATATATCTGGAAAAACAAATTTGGGAGCGGATTTTTTAAGCCGCCATCCGTGTGACGAGAATCACCGTAAACCCCAGAAATAATAATAAATTTCTCTATGTGTATATAGAATAAAGGACTGACAAATAATGTCTGTTTTAAGAGGGGAGATGTCGTGGAATATTCTAATCCACATATATAAATTAAAACGTAAATGTAAAGCCTAACAAATAAATTTAATAAAAGGAAAGAAGAATGGTAAAGAACAGTGCTGTCACAATGACTGTACTCTAAATCCCCTTGTTTTCTACTTCGTCGGCAAATTGTAACGCTTTCACGTTGATAGTAAAAGCCTACTGTGTCGCTGCACGCTTTCTTCAATGAAACGTGTACTGTATTTCTTGGAAAAAACCTTGAGATACGCAGGCTGATCAATGACCTAAATTTAATATTTCATTCATTCCATTTTATACACGGCGTAACTAAAAGACAGATAAAGCAGGAGAGAGAGAGGGGCGAATGAAGGCAGGAAGCATGCAATACTAAACACGCGTCGCGCGATACACAATTGCTGCCGTCACGCGTCAGAAATAGCCTACCATGTTAACTCCTATTTGATTGGAGCGCCACAAATGTAAGACTAAACACGATTGGTCAGGCTATAAATACTATCTTGTGTTGTCAGGGGAACGTGAAAAGGAGTATTTTTTTTGAAAAGATGTGTAGACATGGTTTGATTGGGTAGAGCTGCGAATATACTCAATTTAGAGCGTCTGTTCATTGCCACATCTTGTAATAAACCTACTAAGAAGCAGTGCATTGAGCACCAGTGTATATTTTTTATAAAATAAAGCCTGGGACATCGGCAGATCGGAGTTGTGCTATGTTCATTGCCAGTCAACGAAACTGTTTATTATTTCTATGAATTGTGGTAAGCTTGAAATATTCAATATCTTTTAATGAAAATTGAATGTAAATTGATAATTTATGTCTGTATATATATGTGTAGTTCAGTAGCAAACATGATGTAAAGCCTATAATGCTCCAGCCTGAACAGAAGGTGTCGGAGGAAAGTAAAACTGCATGGAATGGCCAAACAGTACACTGACACCTAGATTATTGACTAGAAAGAAATAATGTTGGAATTGCAGAGGCGTAGTAACCATTAGGGAGGGAAATACTGGTATAAAGTATTTCAGATGAAGCTGACAGTTGGCCTAACGCTCTGAACTCAATGTTTGTGATGTATTGTGCTCAGTGTAGAAAGAGAGTATAAATTAGTTATGACGTAGAAGGTACATCCTTCTTGTTTCAGGGACCGTGGTCTTAAAGTTATTGAGCAGCACCTGGTCAGAGCTTTGCTGAAGCCAGAGGCGGACAGCATACTCCTTGGTCCATATAGCAACCAGTGGGGTGGCTCCAGAACTCATTAAAGTAATCGAGCAGAGGAGTCTTTTTCTGCAGTCATCACGAAAGATAAGAGAGTGTGGCCATGGAGCTCAACATTATGTACCCCATCTTAAAATGACACTGTAAAAGAAAATTAAGAGGGGAATTTAATTGTTTTAATGCCAGGAACTGAGAACATCTCCAATACTAGTTCCAACAAAGACAAACTACTGAAGTCATGATGACAAATACCAACAGAGCTTGAACAAAACAAAACCAGTATTACCTCAGATTACTACTACACAACTGACACACATAGGATACTATTAATAATATATGTCACTACAAGATTCATATTGATAAATTCTGTACATATAACTTGTAATTAAAATTGATTGTGATTCCTGGTTCCCTTTGTATTTGAATCAGGACACATATACATTCATGACAGCACTGAATACATATTGTTATTTGAAAAGTTATCAGTGACTCCTTTAAGATATCCTCGTAGAGTGTTTTATGTATGTGAGTGTCACAGTGCTGTCAAGTGTGGTGGAATAAATTAAATTGTTTATCTGTCTGTTGTTGTTATGACTTACACTTCATCATACACATACCCTAGACATATAACGTAGTCATCACACTATTCCAGAATAATTCTGACTGAGGTATACATATGTGGCAGCAAGTAAGGTTATCTATAATACACTACTCTTATTAGATATAGATACCTTCACAGCTGATCTCAGTCAGTATACTAAGTCCCCTATAAATATTTATAACATCCCACTTCACCACAAGGAATCAGATCACCCGTCATAAGAGGCCTACTAACATTTCCCAGACCAAGTGATTCGCAGAACACCCGCCATAAGAGGATTACTATAATTTCCCAGATCAAGTGATTCGAAGCATCTAATAAAGTGCTGTGTCCAATCTAAACTGTGCAGTAGATTGTGTTCCTAAAAGTTTCTTTGGGGTAAGTGTAAACATTTATTTTACAAATGAGAATTTGACATGTTTTTCTTGCTAAGTGGTTCTATATGAGGCTGGCAACCTCAACGTATGATGGTAAGTATATTCATAAACCACTACAGCAAGCGCTAGTTATCGATTCTTGCTAGTCGTACAGAAAACCGACAGCAGAGGTGACCCCAGACTCCGACTGGAGCAGTGATGAGTGATGACTACACCACGTGTGCATCAAATGTATCATATCATTTTGTGACATATATGTACCTTGTTACTTGTAATTCAGGCAAATCATTGCTTTTCGCGCTATCCAAGCACTTATTTTCCGAATTTAATACCCAGAAGAATAATGGTGATTCTAATCATCTTCCCTGAGTCCCGCTGTGTATACTCAAGAAACGTTATTCCGAGAGAATACCATTGGTGGGGGGACAGCGAGACAATGTGCCTGTTAATTTGCAGCCCACAAATGTACTTAGCAGAGGCATTTGTTTTATTTTGTCTACAAGATCGTGGAACTAAGCTATCAGACGGTTCGAGGAACTAAGCTATCAGACTGTAAAGAGTCATCATCACAAAAGAGTCGACGAAAACCGCAGCTGCAGGACTCACTTATACTAGCTAAGTGCTTATAAAAGGCACCAGCAAAAGGACAGAAATATTCTTTAAACTAACTCCTCAAAACCACATCTCAATGATGAGACCTTTAATTTACCTCTAAAATTCATTCATCTTCATTCTATTTATTTTAAACTGTTAAAACTAATTGATTATTAAATGTACTGGAAGATGAGACAGGTCGGTTTTAACTATTGCTAAATTTTCATAAAAGACCGTTAATAAGTTAACAAATGCTCAGCCAATGCCACATTTTTCTTGACTTCGGAAATATCTTATGAAATCTACTTTGAGATAGAAGCGTCTTTACCTTTCTATCTACAACTCTGCCAAGAGTAATCCTTAGCGAAGGTAGACACCTTTGACGACCCATTTTAGATACTCTTGCGTTGTGGCCACTGGTGGACCACTACTGCAAAGCAGGGGAGGCAATCCGTGACAGTTGTGATGTGCGAAAGGTGATTAGATACCAGTTGAGACGTGCCAGCAGAAGATATCCTCAAGCATGTGGGGGTGGATGCTCATAATAAACTCTTAATGAATTCCTAATGTTCTAAGAAATGAAGTTCTTACTAAAGTTATATGGTTACTAGGAGCGACGGATTGGCAGAGTGGTTAGACGCTGGCGTCTCGCGACAAAGGTATAGGCTTCAAACCACTGTGACCGTCATTTTCCAGTCTAACTAACTGCAAATGGGTAACTAACTAAGCACTTGAGTAAGGGAAAGCCAGGGCAGCGAGGAAGATAACTGCTTATCCTATCTCTCGAAGCTGGACTTAGTATAGTGAAGTCTCTAACACGTCACTCCCTTACGGCAGTATGTGCAATTGTACTACATTTACCTTTATGGTTATAAGGTCCAGGAAAACCAAGTCATTAAAAGAGAATCAGTGAAGAAGATCAAAGTTAGACAGCTAGAACTTTTGCCGTACAAAAGACGTGAAACCTTGCTGAAGACCATAATGGTAAAGTGTGGTGAAGGCATACGTGCAAGGGGATGACAGCGCTGTAAGTGGGAAGATAACAACAAGAAATGGACAGGAAAGTATCTATCTGAGTGAACCATCAAGACCTGAGATAGAAGACGTTGGAGATAACATCAAGAAATGGACAGGAAAGTAACTTATTACTTTGTACCGATCACCACCCTAAGGTTTCTAATGTTAGTTTGCTGTTGTTCTAAGATATGTTAACAGCTTCTTCGGTGCCTTTCATTGTTTCATAACGGAGCATATTATATAACAATACACGACAAAAGGTTTGACATTCGTCCATTTAAAAATTGATGAGCAAATGTAATAGACAACGCACGTCTGTGAACAATATTAGCTGACTGAGCCATGACTTTTAATTTTCTAAACTATGAGCAATGTTAACAGACTAAAATGTAAGCGACGTTACGTGTTTAAACTGTGTGTAATCTTAACAGATTAAACTATGAGCAATAGTAACATTCTAAACTGTGAGTAATTTTAACATATTAAAATGTAACCGATGTTAATTGACTAAACTATGAGAAATATTAACAGACTAGACTAGTAATTTTAAAAAACATATATATAAATATTTCGTTTTCCTTAAACCAGCGGCACTTTGGCTTTCAAATGACATGTCATTGTTCAATTCGCTCCTTCCCATCCACAGAGGGTTTATCACAGACTAAACTATGAGAAATATTAACAGACTAGACTATAAACTATATATAAACGGACTAACGTGTAAGCAATATTAGCAGACTAAACTGTGACCAGTGTTGACAGACTAAACTATGAGCAATTTTAATATATATGAGCAAATAAAATAAAAGGGTTAACCTAGAAGTGAGGTTATCAATGATATCAGGAGCGAATAAAAAACAAATGTAATAAATCAACATATAGATTAAGATATTCGCCGACATATAAAAAGAAAAACATCACAATGGTAAGAGCATGTCCCTGGCACACTTAGAATGCTGGGAAATCCTAAGGATAAAAAAAAAAGAAATTAAATAAATAATAAAAAACGAGAAACTTGTGTCGTCACTGAACACAAAATGAGTCTTTACTCTTGAACTGGCAACATCTGTGACCATGAAAAGTATGTCACTACAAAGATTTTAAAGAGATTTTTGACAGATACAAAATTGGGACATTTTTAAGAGATCGGAGAGACATCATCATCATCATCAGTTGCCATCTCCACAACGAAGGTTGGCTGTAATGGATCTCCAACGTCTTCTGTCTCTTGTCTTGGTGGTACACTCTGATAGACTCTTTCCCGTCCATCTCTTGATGTTATCTTCCCACTTATAGCGCTGTCTTCCCCTTGCACGTTTGCCTTTAACTCTCCCTTCTGTTATGGTCTTCTGCAAGGTGTTATGCCTTTTTATGTGGCCAAAGTATTTTAGCTGCCGAACTTTGACCTCTCTCATTAGTTCTCTTTTCATACCTAGATTTTCTAGGACCTCCTTATTTGTTTTCATCTCTTTCCATGAGATACGCCCCATTCTTCTATATATCCACATTTCAAGAGCCTCAATTCTTTCTTCCAAATGCTTATTCATCGTCCATGTTTCTGCACCATACAGAAATGCAGAATATATATAACACTTTATGATTCTCAGTTTTAATTTATGAGATAACTGTTTGGATGTCAGTATATGTTTCATGTTGTTGAATGTAGCTTTGGCCATTCCTATTCTCTTCTTGATTTCTGTTTCACATCTGCCATCTTCTGTTATTATATGACCAAGATATACGTAGCTCTTGACTTGTTCCAGGATTTTCCCATTTACGCTTATCTTTAATGTGGGTTTATCGTCTGTTTTGCTAATTATCATAGTTTTAGTTTTCTCAATATTAATGTCGAGTCCATATTCATGACTTATACTGTTCACTTGCTTCACTAGTTCTTGTAACTCCTGTTCGCTTTCAGCTAACAACACGGTATCATCTGCATATCTAAGTTTGTTTATTGATCTTCCACTGATGTTCAGTCCTGGTATTTTCTGTATCTGTTTGAAAATTTTTTCGGTGTATAAATTAAATAGGCAGGGGGACAGCACACAACCTTGTCTGACACCTCTTTTTATGTCTATGTATGGTGAATAATTCCTTCCCGATCTTACTGTGGCAGTTTGCTCCCAATAAAGGTTACTGAGTATTCTTATATCTTTTCCATCAATACCTATGTCTTTGAGGCATTCAATTATTTTCTCATGATGGATTCTGTCAAAAGCCTTCTTATAGTCAATGAAGCACATATACATACTTTTTTGGACCTCTGTATATTTTTCTGCTAATCTTCTTAGGCAAAATATTGCCTCTCTTGTTCCACTGTTCCGTCTAAAACCAAACTGTTCTTCTTGGATTTCGCTGTCTACTTTACTTTTTATTCTTTCCTGTATGATTTTGAGAAGTATCTTAATTGCATGACTCATCAGGCTGACTGTTCTGAAGTCTGAACATTCTGTTGCATAAGAGACATAAAACATAATAAATGTGGTATGTTTGATATACATATTGTCTTTTTTAAATTAATACATTGGTTTACAATAAAAGTTTTCCTTGTTTGTGTGAGGTGCGCCCGTACATCCTATGCATAAGGTCTGTTGGTTATATTAAGACGCATGTGCACGTAGAAATGACTTTTTGGCTTGGAACGACGAAACAAAGGTCACAAAGTTCTTTGTAAGTACGTAACATTTAACAGAGTCACGGTACTAAGATTATCCGAATATCCATCATGTAACACTAATTGCAGCAGAAACCACTACTGCAAGAGATGGTGAATGTTTGATGCAGACTTCCTGCTAGGGGACCAGATTTGACGTAGGCTTTCCGGAACTGGACTTACTTTAGTGGTAGCACCAAACAGCAGACGAGGAGAGAAACAAATAAGAAGACATAAACAAAAGAATTGCAATGAAATACATTAGGTTAAAAAAAAAACTAGAGTTTCAGAGCACTAAACGTAACCTAGGTAATTTTAGACTTGCACGAAGTCTTAAAAAAGAACTCTGCAGTTAATAATCATTAATACTGGAAACGAAAAACCAATCCAACTTTCCCTCAACACACAAGCTAACCTGCTCACGTGTTTTCCTGCTAAACCCTAAACCATCTGCCAAGAGACAAGATCTTTATGAGTTAGCTGCGTACGCACCGACGGTGGTATGTGAACACTGACAGTATCACGCGAAGTTATCAGGAAGTTCACTTAAACAAAAACAAAGGTATCGAAGATAGATGTGACATCTCCTAAACACTCACGATCCAACTAATCCACCTAACATTAACCCTGTAAATCCTGACTGCATTTAGATGTTGTGTGGATATGGGAGATGATGTACGTATTTTGCTGAATTTATTTGATCTGCTAATTAATTTTTTTTTTAATGCATTTACGATAGTTTTAACTTTCTTTTGTGTCCCGTTTTTGTCCGTTTTTGGCTGACGAAGTCCATGCGGGCGTAATCTAGGCAACTTTTTTTTATCCGTTACCTTAGTAGGACGGGCACTATTTTTGTTTACCTCGTCAAGGTATAATATGAAATACGGGATCACAACTGGGAATAATTTCAGATCGGAAGAATTTTCAAGCAAGTAGTTTTTTGGGGGGGGTTTTTGGTGTTAAGGACTATCTTCATTACACACGGACAACTCCATCAGTGCTCCGATCTCCTTCCTTAGATCACACAAGGAAGATCTCAGCACAGTGCACGAACTCCGTAGCACTGGCGAGAATCCCAATGTGTGTAAATATAGGAATCACACATTCTATAAATATTTGTGTGGTGGGTAGGTTTCTAATTTTTAAATTTTGCCCGGGCAGCGGCCTTACGGGCGACTCTTTATGATTTCCAACTGCCGTTTGATTTTAACGTGCGCAACTTGCACACGGGACCTCCTATTTTTTAGCCCTTATCCGAGAAGGATAGGCATCCGATCTCACTACCTAGGAGACCAGGGGGAGTATGACACCATTAAGACCACTGGGTCTGAAAAAAATTTCCATAAATTAGATTCTCTCAACTGGGAATCAAACCCGGTACCTCTAGAAATTGAGGCGGACGCCATACCTCTTAGCCACTTCGACCCCCTTTAAGCAAATTCTTAAAAAGATGAATGCTCTCACCAGGTATATGGTTCATTCATTCATTCATCATCATCATTAAATGTCAGCTCCCAAAGAGCGTAGGATTTCTACAATTTAAAACCAATCCTTCCTGTCCTGCGCCATCAGTACAAGATATTTCATTGTCTTCTTCCTGTCTGTCTCGCTTTCTCCATTTCTCTGTCCATGTGTTCTTCTTCTATCCCTTCCCATCTCTCTTACACTGTGATTTCCAGAACAAAGATTATCTTGTAATGCTATCTATAAATGTCTGCATTGTTTTTGTTTTCTATTTAACACCGGTGTTGCCTTCTAATCTCTAGTTCCATGGACTCGTGTTTGGTTCTTGTCATTAGATGCAGATTAGTGACCTTGTCTTGCTATTTTAGTCCTTCTATTTTACACATACCCCGATTTATGAAAATCAGCTACTTCTATGTTGTCGTTTTTTTATTTTATCCTTGTTTCAGGATCATACAAAAACATTTTGGTTGAAGATTAAGTTTTCCCACAAGTCATCACCACCAAGACATATCCGATGTAAACTGAAAAGCCTAAAGAAAGGAATATATTCTTGTAACTGTAAGGGAGGGAAGAAATGTAACGGAGACAAGCTTGATCATCTTAAGTTTATTCAAATAACAACAACCTACAAGAAAGACAACAATAAAACATCTAGAACAAAATGTTGCGTCAGTAACAACAAACAAAAAGCTACAGACTTTCATAAATGGGTGTTTGCATTGAATAGAAGGATTGAGATGGTATGAGAAGATCACTGATGTGGGACTGATGACAAAAACAAGACAAATGTAAGTGGAACAAGACATGAGAATAAAACGCTGGAAATGGCTACGACACACACTAAAGAAACCTGTTTAATGCAGTACTAATTCAGACGTGACAAAATCAAGGTCACAAGATCAGAAAACAATATATGGACAGATTTATTTATTAACAGAATATTAGAATTTTTGAATATCACTATGTACACTTAGATTTGTGGGGAATTGTCGAGGGCAAATTCTCGTTGGACAAAATTACCTTAAATGTCTCATCATCATCATCATCAGTTGCCATCTGCACATGGAAGGTCGACTATAATGGATCTCCAACGTCTTCTGTCTCTTGTCTTGATCGTATACTCTGATATTCTTGTCCATCTGTTGGTGATATCTTCTCACTTATAGCGCTGTCTTCCTATTGCACGTTTGCCTTCAATTCTTCATTATATTATGGTCTTCATTAAGGTGGTATGTCTTTTTTTTTGCATAGCTAATATATTTTAGCTGTCTAATATTAATCTCCTTCATTAATTCTCTTTTCATTCTTCGGTTTTCTACAACTTTATTTGTTTTCTTCTCTTTCCATGAGATGTTCCCCATTCTCCTGCATATCCCCATCTCAAAGCGTCAATTCTTTTTTCTAATTGCTGTTTCATCGTCTATGTTCCAACAGCTTATCTCCTTATAACTGTTCCCAAGCTAATGCCCATCAGAGGACACACCAGCTTCACCTAATATTGTCGGCACAACACGGGAAGTAACAGTTATCGGTTATAAGTATCTTGTCCCAATGGCGTAGGGCATGGCACCAGGGGCTACTTTTGACAGTCGGAGAGGGTCTAGGATCTCACTGGACAGCTACCGCCCGCTTCAGTCTGTACAGCCCCCATCCAATTAGGTCTTATCTCGCCGTTGTTTACTTTCATCATTGGGTGCATGGGGATTAGGGTCAAACCCAAACTGTGGACAGAACGGTTTGCACCAAGCAATAATAGGAAAACAAGAAATAATAGAAAGAAACCGACTATCAGGTTGGGATGTTGGAGCAGAACAGAAAAAGGAAACGCCGAAAAGAACACCAGGGAAAAACAGCTGGGGGCTATCACCTCAGGGGCGCATTTCCATAGTCAGTCATGACTGATGGGGTTACTATACTATATACTATACTTTACTGCCCATGTTTCTACACCATACAATAATGACGAATATATATATATATATATATATATATATATATATATATATATATATATATATATATATATATATATATATATATATATATATAGAATTTGATGATTCTCAGTTTTAATTTATGAGTTAATTGTTTAGTTGTTAGTATCTGATTTATGTTTCGCATCTGCCATCTTGTGTTGTTGTACGACCAAGGAATGAGAAACTCTTGATCAATTGTCAAGAGAGTTTTTTACAAAAAAAATTCAACAACAATGTAAAATGAACAATATTCTCCTAAATACTGTGACGTCATAAAACACTTGAAAAACCAGGGTAACGCCAGGTACTTACAGCTACTACTACACAAAAGTAATATTTTTTTCCCTATAAAGCATTAGTGTCTGTTTAAATAATTTAAACAATAATTTTAAAATAAAGAAATGTAGAGTTGTAAATTACGACCTTTTAACAATAAGGTTATAATTTGCATAGTTTCCCTTGATTTATAATTTTATCACTTAGATTGTTTCCCTTGATTCAGCTAGACACTTGTTAAATTTTAAATTGGTTACAGCCCTGTTTTACGCATAGAAAAATAAAGCAAACCACATTGAGAGTGCTTACTTTTATTCGGAAATGGATCCACATTGTATAGTCACTTATTTTTTTTTTAAATTCCACTTAAATTAAATGCGTATGGTTAATAGTTTTGAACTATGTTGTAAAATATGGAAAAGTATGGCAGTTGTTACAAAAAACAAAATAATAGTTTTTACATTTATATTACTTCCCTTGATTACTCTTGAATTTTTATTTAGTTTGATTACAGCCTCTGATTTGTTTACATTTCTTTGCGGACAATTTTAATTACTCATAATGTCATAATTACAATATTAAATTATGAAATAACTACATGTCATTACCCGGCAGTAATTAAAGAGACTCTATGCCAAAGTTCATTAAGAAATAATAGGGCATGCGGATTTGCATTAAGAACATTGAAGCAAACAACTGTATTTTTCCTTTATATATATATATATATATACTGAATAAAAATTGTCATACATCCTTGGCGTGCCGGATATAATGAAGTTACAGGCTGTAGTTTGCTGACATCTTCCCTACTTTTTAGTGAGTCTATAGAATAACTGCCGTTAGACACGTCTTTATTCTCTAATTTTAAATGGCTGTACTTTGAGCGTCGGAACAATACAGTGATTAGAACGCTTCCTTCTCGAGCAAAAGGGACGGGGTTTGGAACCAGGTCACGCCATGCCCCAGTTAAATTGTTAAGGTACAGTTGACATTAAAAAATCCGGCCATCGATAATCCGGTTCCTTCAGTTTTCCGGAATGGATTTCGGAGCGCATTTTTAAATTCACCACGTTGGCGCGCCACTGTTTTCTGGAGCCGTTTATGTTTTGGTGCAGCTGTTGGGTCTTGCTTGCACGTGTTAACAGGCATTCCTGCTCATTCCTTCTCATTTTATCATTTATGTGCTGCTGTATAGCCCCATTATGGATTCAGCAAATAAAAGAAGTGGTGTAAAACGTAAACATTTAATTTTCTTTCTTTAAAGGACTGTACATGTAGTCATTTTCTGTTAAATATATACAGCATATATAACCCTAAAAATCCGGCATTTTCAACAATCGTGCACTCCTCAGGTCCGGAGGTTGCCGGATTTTTTAATGTCAACTGTACTACCATAGCTGATACTGCTGTTGGAGAGTAATACGTAAGTAATTTTACTGTATTAGGTCACATCTTTATGGTGAATAATTTTTAGTCAGGGACCCATTGTGACGATACGGTTGTGCGATCTCAAGTTCACTCCGGCAGGATTAAATTACGTTCCCATGCGAGTGATATTTTCTTATTTCTTATCCCCCGTCATTATTATATGGCATATTTTATGCAACATTATTTTACTCTCTATGCTGGATCTAGTAGGGTGAAATCTCTAACACTTCACACCCCTACGGAAGTATCGGCCACGGGACTATCTTTAATTTTCACATGATTGCTTTGAGCCGATTCCAGACAGAGCTGTAATAACGCCATGTAATTTGACAGATCAGCGACTGAAAAGTTTTCGCTTCCTTGAAAGACACGGTCATCTCTATTGATACCTCTGAACGTGACGGTCCAGGTGGCTTGCGACTATCCCTATGTTTGGACAAGACGGGAGATAATGAGGTAATTGCTTCTGTAGTGGTGTTGATGGTATTGTATGATGTTGATATTACTAAATGTAATTGTATGAGGCCAGCTGTGAAGGCTCCTGAGATAAAATGTAGTTGAGAATTGTCAGAAGGCCTTTCTTGCTACCACTACGACCTCACACTTAATTTTTTTAAATGAATGTGGCTACGTAAAGTGTCTAGGGTTATGATATGTAGTGTGGTGTAATAGGTTATAGATATACCCACAGATATTTAACAAGACTAATAATATTAATAAATGTTAAAATACACTGAACTAACTCACGTGTGTAAAATTTTTTGATAGAATTATATTACATTTATTTTGTTCTGGATCAATTTTTTAGGTTGACCAGAACTTAAAAGGATTTAGAGATTATGAAAGAAATGCATGGAATATTATATCATAAATGCAATAGTGTACATATATATGTACTATACTAGTTAGTTTTATTAAAATGTTCTAGTAGTCATCTACTTGGGAGGATAGTTAATGTTTGTGCTGTTGGGGTGGCCTCATCACACCTGTCTATATTGACTACACAGTGTCCAGAAAATGGTGGGAATTTTTATGGGGGTATTAGTAACTACACAGCGTTGGTGAATGTCCAGCAGACCAGAGGCTCACTCATCTTGTAGTTGTAGCTCTGGTGCTGAAATCAGGTGGTCCCACCTCTCCGTGCTGGCGGGCAATAATGGTGGTCTCTGTCACAAGTACTGCACAGATACACTCGAGTAAAGTCACCAACTGAATAGACACTGCTTTGTTGACAACAGAAACTCACAGCTCTGCAATCAAAGTATGGGCCATGTGTCAAAATCTATTCTCTACCCACGTCTGGACACAACACTGACACAACAACCACATCATACAGACAGGTCAGATCTCTCTGACCAAACAGCACATTTACCATGGTGGTTTTACATCAGATAGATCCTCCCAGACTATAGATTCTGAAAAATATTTATTAGTTGTCTGCCCTAAAAGAGGATAGGTAATATGTTTCATTATTCTCAACACTTGATCTGTCTTGCCTAACTCTTGTTGGAGTTTATGTATATTGTTGGTCCCTAGACCCTGACTAGGGCGGGGGGTCTAGAGCAAATCCCTACTTGTTTGTAAGGCTAGATTTCGATATGGCAGTATCAAATCACTCAAACATGAAACAATATTCAAAATATATAAGGAAATAATTTCAATCTTACCAGATTATGAATAAATAACACAGAAATGCTAGCAAAACTCAGCTGAGCTGCTGGCTATAGTATGGCGTCCCTGAATTTATTTCACTTTCTTTCATATGGAAATCACCACACTTTAAAATCTGTGTCTATCACTGAACAACTATTGAGAAATGACCCCAAATCCGCGTCTAAGCGCCGACAATATGCTTGTCTGTGGCCAATCACTGCCTAGGTTTTTTTGAATTTCAAATTTCCTACACTAAAGTCATTTCAGTCATGCTTCAGTCAAGTATGGATGTTTATCTGTTAGTCTGTCCGTCTCTACTTGCGTTTTTACAAAAATGTACTTGATTTTTGAACCAACCTTTCTCTCCCCTCCAAAATTTTGTCGTTAAAAGTTATTTTTAGACACAGCCACCACAAATGTCCCTCTCTTCCATACTACGTAGATTTGAACACCTGCGTCTCGAGGTCGTGTTTTTTTTTTTTTTTTGTGCAATTAGCGACACTTTTAGATTCAATACAGTCTGTCGATGATGTGAACAACACTGTCTTTTGTCATTATCTTCAATATTATCTATCCGTCTGTAGAATTAAGACCATATTAGTTCACTGCTCAGAATGGGCCATCCGGCCAGCTAATTTTTATATTCCTAACATTAATATTAAGAAAAAAGTACTTTTTAAATTTTGTAATATTTCGAACATCTGCGTTTAGCCGCTGAATTCAAATCAAGGGCTTGGTATCGCAAAAGCGTCCATTCCGTACCTCGTGTCAATTTGGGGGACGTGACTTTTCTCCGTTTCCAGCCCAATTACGTCTCCTTAGCCTTGCCAGTCTCACGCCATCTTTCCAGTCATATTTTTTTCCTTTTTATCCGCCGTTCCCCTCCTGTCTAGCGAGTCAATTCTTATGGAGGGTGATGACCCGCGGTCTGGGCGATCATGTACATCAGCAGCCTACGCATTATGTTTTTATCCTTAAATGTTATCTTTGGAGGTATTTTACCGTTGTATCTCTGTCAATTTCACTACACATCTCCCCACTTGAAAACATGCCTATGGCAAGTTCCAAAACCAGCGATACACATAGGTAAAATTACTCCTCACGTCTGCCACTACTCTAATTTTGATCACAGGGGTGCCGACTGAGGAAATCTGCACCGACATTCAATTTGCCTGGGATATATTGGATACTAAACTGATAAGGTTGAAGCAACAAAGACCACCTCAGCAATCTTGCGTTTTCATGCTTAGCCTGAGACAAGAACACGAGAGGCTGATGGTCCGTCTCCACCACAAATGTCCTACCATACAGATAGATTTGAAACTTCTTTATTGCCCAGATTAAGGCTAAACATTCCTTTTCGCTTGTGGAGTATCCTTGTTCCGCCTTATTCAATTTGCGGCTTGCATAAGCGACTGGTTTAAGTTCCCCATCAGGTGAAGATGATCTTTGCAACAAAGCCCCTCCTAGTCCTACATTACTTGCATCGGTTCTTAAGACAAAGTCCTGTGTCAAATCAGGTAGTTTGAGAATAGGCTTGCTAGTGAGTTTTTCCTTTAACTCTTGGAACGCTAGTTCACATTGTGCAGTCCAAATAATTTTATCTGGAAGTCCCTTGCGAGTCAGATCAGTCAGAGGAGCACAAATAGCGTTAAAATTCTTGATGTATTTCTGATAAAATCCGCATAACGACACAAATGATCGCACGTCCTTTTTTGTTTGTGGCCTAGGTGCTCTCTGCAGTTTTTCCAAGTTCTTAGGATCAGGGGTCATATTACCCTGATATACAGTGTGCCCCAAGAATTCCAACTCTTTGCATCCAATACAACATTTTGTTGGCCTAGCAGTTAAGTTCGCCTCCCGAAGTCTATCAAACAACATCTCCAGAGCTTCAATGTGTTCTTCAAATGTCTCTGTGGCGACGAGAATATCATCCATGAAATTCGTGATACATGGGTTATTCAGGGGATCCAACAATTTGCGCATCATCCTTGAAAACACACTCGGAGCATTTTTCAGTCCGAATGGTAGCATATTGAATTCATAATGTCCATCCGAAGTGCTAAAAGCCAAATAAGGTCTCACTTCAGGCTTCACTGGGATCTGGTAATAGCCTTTACTCAGATCCACCTTTGAAAAGTATTTTGCCTTGTTCAGTCTGGCAAATAACTGTTTTGTGTCTGGTAATGGATCCACTTGTCCTTCTGTGACAGCATTCAGTTTCCTGTAATCTATGCACAGTCTGTGTTCCCCAGACGGTTTTCTCAACAAAACGACACTAGAACTAAAAGATGATTCACTGTGCGAAATAATCCCCTCCTTCAACAAATACTCTATTTCTTTCTTCAATGCCTTCTCCTTCGCGAACGGAATAGAATAGGCTCTCATACAGATTGGGTTTGAGTCTACCAGTTTCATGTCATACTGTAGCAAATTTGTATGGCCTGGTTTATCTGTTAATACATCTGTATGTTCCTCCAGAACCTTTTGAACTCTCTCCCTCTGGTTTTTAGTCAGGTGCTTACTGACTTTTACCTGTGCTGCTGTTTCACAAGGATGTAATGGGTATTCATGTGAGGTGAGTGGTTCTTTTTGCATCTGGGTTGCAATAGCTAAGGTCAATAAGGGGGTGCTTTCCTGGAGTGGTCTGTCCAGATACTTCTTTAACAGGTTTACATAATAAACTTTTTCCTTCCCCTTTTTGTCAATTTTATAGTTTGTTCTAGACACCTTCTCTAGAACCGTATATGGACCTTGCCAACCAATTTGTAATTTATTCTGGCTTCCGGGTAGTAGAAGCAGCACCTTCTCTCCGACTGCCAGTTCCCTGTCCTTTGCCTTCCTATTAAAATATGCTGCATGTTTCTTCCTGGCTTGTTTCAAATTATCATTTGCCAGTTTCCATCCAGCTTTCAAACGAGTGGTCAGTTCGTTCACGTATTGATACGATGAGGTAACAGTCTCTTCCGCCTTCTCATCTGTCCAGGTCCTTAATAAAGCTACATCTGGATCTTTAATTTATCATAATCATTTTTCATGGAACCCGTCTGGTCCCGTCCCTTAGAAGCTTTATAATGAGGACTTTTCTTCCTAGAATCATCACTCACAAATCGACCACTACCAATTTTTTTCTGGGGTTTGTCTCCCCACTTTAGATTGCTTATGAGAGATCTTCGCTCTCTTGTCTGTTCTTCCAGTTTATATAAGTCTGACCGAGGGATTGTCATCTTATCCTGGGTAAAATTTCTTCTTTGTACTCTTCGCATAGTGGCCATGTTAATCCATTCAAGTGAAGACTGGGTGTGAAAAGGGGGCTCCCATTCCACTTTGTCTACCCGAGTATAATTAGTTTTCCTTTCAGGCCTAAAGTTGCCCCGTGGCGTTTCTAGGTCCTGCACATATTTTCCCTTTGTGGGTGTTCCCTCATGAAATACGCCACATGCTTCTACAAAGTTTTCAACATCGACATTTACGTCGGGCCAATAGTATTTTCGAGCAATCTTTTGGCAGATGGTACCGACTTTCTCATGGTCACCATCTTTTCCAACATGTAAGTTCCTTATTAAGTTTGCCCTATATATCTTGGGAAGAACTAACTGTCCGTGACCAGGGGATCTAGTTCCTGTCTTCCTGTATAATAGTTTGTTCTTCATGAAATATTCCCCCTTGCTCGGAGGTGTGTGGCATTTGGGCAATTTTTTAAAACAGGGCTTGAGTGTCCTATCCTCAGCCTGCGCCTTCCTCATCTCCTCTGGATGAGCATTTATAGGTTCACCTTCTTCCTCCTTCTTCTGTGACCTGGTCTGCACTGTCGCCATGATCACAGGTTTCTCGGGATTCCCCAAGAAGACGTATCTACACCCCAATATCAGAGGGTAGATTGGTTCATCTATCACTGCTGCTCTGATTTCTCCTTCCACATAGCGAGTTTTCACCGTTATCCTTGCGATGGGAAGTGTCATGAGTGGTATGTCCTTAGTCGCCCCCCTGTATTTCCACTGTTTCTGTGGTATACTGACTTGGGTCCACTAGGCTAGACTTCACAACTGAATCATAATCCAAACCTGTATCATAAAGGCACCTTATGGTGACCCCATTACAAATAACATCCTCACAAACTGGGGGGTGATAAGGTTCCTGTTGTCCATTTGGATTAACCTTTAATCTTTGCGTCCCCGACTTCATTGCAGCAATGTTTGAAGGTTTCCTTCTACAAAATTCGGTGTTATGGTTATCCTTCTTGCACCATTTACACCATCTTTTTCCTTGGTTCAACGGTTTTCTTTCATTGAACTTTTGGTCATTGAACTGTGAGTTTCTGTCGCGATAGTCATTTCTTGGCCGCTCAAAGTTTGTCCTACCTTTATTTCCCTGCTCTCTATTATCAAATTTATTAAATTGCTGTGGAGCTTTAAAATTGTCTATGTGCTTCTTTTTAGCACCACTTACCTCTGCCTGGGCTGCCTGATACCTCTCAGAAACATTTAAAATTTCCCCCAACTTCTCTGCACCTTGTTCCATGAGAAATTTTCTCATGTCTGGAGCCATGGACTCTCTCAATTGCTCAATCATGATCATTTCTTTAAGATCTTGGGTCTTCCCCAGAGCCGTCCATTTCTCCAAATAGGTTTCTAGTCTAGCAGAGAATTGGTGGTATGTCTCCCCAGACAACAATTTGGCATTTCTAAATTTCTTACGATAAAATTCACCATTCTTCTCGTACCTTAATAACAAAGCCTGCTTTAACATGTCATAATTGTCTTGGTCTTCCCTGTTCATTTTGGCAAATACTTCATAAGAAGTACCCCTCAATCCCTGTGATAGCTTTAAACTCCACCTCTCTCTCTCTAACCCATATGTAGTAGCTAATAACTCAAAACGTCCTAGGTACCCCTCTATGTCATCGTCTTTCTCAACAAAATGGTCTAAATGAAACCCCATAGCTGAGTTTGAGGCTCCCAGACTAGGCGTAGCATCTGAGGCAAAAGGGCTGGAACCATTTTCAGGAGCCTGGCCTTGTAATTCCAGCTCCCTTAGTCGTAATTCGTGCTCCCTTTGCAACCTTCTATCTTCTGCTTCCCTTTCGGCCTTTTTATCTTCTGCCTCCCTTTCGGCCTTTTTATCTTCTGCCTCCCTTTGCTGTCGTTTTTCTTCTGCCTCAATCTGCAGCCTCTTTGTCTCAGCCTCAATTTGTAACCTCTTTTCTTCAGCTAACCTTTCAGCCTCTAATTTTCTTTCAGCCTCTTTTTCTAATCTCCTTTCTTCCCGTTCAATATATTTATCACATTCAGCCGTTACGTATTGAATTAAAATTTGACCATCCATTCCCATCTCCTTCGCGGTGAGCACAGCAGCTGATCTAAATTTTGCCAGCTCCGCCATACTTTTTAGACAATATAATAATATACAAGATAAATCTCTAACCAGTAAATACACTAAGTACTTCTTATGACTATAGTCTAACTAATTCTAACTAACCAGTTAACTAATTAATTATCACTGGCTGTGAAGATTCACCAACTTTTATCTGTAGGGACACTTTTAATGTTAAAGGGAATTTTACAATTTATTTCCCTACTTTTATTTCTCCCACCAGGAGATCCTAATATTACTGTTGGGCTAATTATCCCTGGACAAGACCCCAATTTATGTAGTGGTGTTGATGGTATTGTATGATGTTGATATTACTAAATGTAATTGTATGAGGCCAGCTGTGAAGGCTCCTGAGATAAAATGTAGTTGAGAATTGTCAGAAGGCCTTTCTTGCTACCACTACGACCTCACACTTAATTTTTTTTAATGAATGTGGCTACGTAAAGTGTCTAGGGTTATGATATGTAGTGTGGTGTAATAGGTTATAGATATACCCACAGATATTTAACAAGACTAATAATATTAATAAATGTTAAAATACACTGAACTAACTCACGTGTGTAAAATTTTTTGATAGAATTATATTACATTTATTTTGTTCTGGATCAATTTTTTAGGTTGACCAGAACTTAAATGGATTTAGAGATTATGAAAGAAATGCATGGAATATTATATCATAAATGCAATAGTGTACATATATATGTACTATACTAGTTAGTTTTATTAAAATGTTCTAGTAGTCATCTACTTGGGAGGATAGTTAATGTTTGTGCTGTTGGGGTGGCCTCATCACACCTGTCTATATTGACTACACAGTGTCCAGAAAATGGTGGGAATTTTTATGGGGGTATTAGTAACTACACAGCGTTGGTGAATGTCCAGCAGACCAGAGGCTCACTCATCTTGTAGTTGTAGCTCTGGTGCTGAAATCAGGTGGTCCCACCTCTCCGTGCTGGCGGGCAATAATGGTGGTCTCTGTCACAAGTACTGCACAGATACACTCGAGTAAAGTCACCAACTGAATAGACACTGCTTTGTTGACAACAGAAACTCACAGCTCTGCAATCAAAGTATGGGCCATGTGTCAAAATCTATTCTCTACCCACGTCTGGACACAACACTGACACAACAACCACATCATACAGACAGGTCAGATCTCTCTGACCAAACAGCACATTTACCATGGTGGTTTTACATCAGATAGATCCTCCCAGACTATAGATTCTGAAAAATATTTATTAGTTGTCTGCCCTAAAAGAGGATAGGTAATATGTTTCATTATTCTCAACACTTGATCTGTCTTGCCTAACTCTTGTTGGAGTTTATGTATATTGTTGGTCCCTAGACCCTGACTAGGGCGGGGGGTCTAGAGCAAATCCCTACTTGTTTGTAAGGCTAGATTTCGATATGGCAGTATCAAATCACTCAAACATGAAACAATATTCAAAATATATAAGGAAATAATTTCAATCTTACCAGATTATGAATAAATAACACAGAAATGCTAGCAAAACTCAGCTGAGCTGCTGGCTATAGTATGGCGTCCCTGAATTTATTTCACTTTCTTTCATATGGAAATCACCACACTTTAAAATCTGTGTCTATCACTGAACAA